>QEPC01008520.1:2558687-2572789 GCA_003113815.1 Sphenodon punctatus | reverse complement strand
CCCCTTCCACCCGCGCAGCCTGGGAGGGGGAGGGGGAAGGAATTCATTTATTTCATTGAGTTCAATGGGGACACAGCGCCCCATTGAACTCAATGAAATAAATCCGGTACCGGTATACCGGATTTAATCCGGGAATCCGGTTTTTACAGAACCGGTAACCGGTAAATCCGGTAGCTGGTAATGGGCCCGGGGTCCCACCTCTAATAAATACAATTAAAAAATAAATAAATAAATAATGGTTTTATATTTTTGTATTTATTTTTGTTTTTATATTGTTTTTTAGTTTGACTGTCAGCCGCCCCAAGTTGCCGTTGAGCGAGAGGGGTGGGGTAAAAATACTTATAATTAATAATAAATAAACTAGCAGAGGCCCTCATCCTATAGGGTTCGTGAGTTGGCCGGGTGGGGGTGCAGCGGCTCCAGGGACTCCAGGCGATCCCCACCTTCTCCCCTTCCTGCTGCTCTGCTCCTTTGCTCCACCTCCCTCTTCCATCCGGGAGTGGAGCTGGATGTGGCGCTGCGGCCACTGGGACCCCAGTGCCATCCACCGGCACTGTTTCCCCCGGCACTGGCTCATAGCTGAATCATGCTCAGTGTCTACAGTGAAACAAAGATTTTTCTTGTTTAGTGTCTTTTTTTTTCTTCCCTTTGTATTTCATTGTTTCTTCTCTGTTTCTCCGTGCTTTCTGCAGCTTCCCTACCTTTTGTCTGGCATCAGAGACTTGGCTGTTGCAATGGGATGTGTTTGCAGTCTGTTGCCTATGAAATGAGTGTTCTGTAATTGTCATTGTTTAGAAGGATTGTGCTCATCACTATTGTTCCTCTACATATGACCAGAATATGCTCTGCCATGTTTAAATGTATTTAGATGATGGTGACAAAATATGATATTGACAAAATCTTGCACCACTTAAATTTTCTTTTTCTTTTTGTGAAAAGTATTTTTTGTTGTTGTTGTTTTTGACTGTCCCTTGGATAAGAAGGGAAGTCTCAGCAAGCTGGTTAATCCACGTTGCAGAACGATCACAATTTGGCTTGCAAATTTATCATTTTTTGTGTCCATCGGTGGAGTGTGGAGGCCAAACACAGCCCATGGAGTTGAGGCCTCAAAGGCAGCCTGCGCCAGTCCCTTCAGGCTAAATCTCCTTGGATCACTGTGGAGCATTGTGTATTGAGACCTGTAGTCATGGTGAGCCACACGTGTTCTGTGTTTGGCATGCAAGCAACAGTAGATTAGGTGTGGTCATCATGCTCTGGACACGTTGCCAAAGTGAGTCCAAGTATCTGACTTCTTCCTTAAGGTGAGAGGCAGCGTCACCTTATGGGTGCAGGGCAGACCTGGGAGATAGGAACTGCTATATTTGTTGGGGCGGGTAGATGTTAATTAAGAAACGATTGCTTGTTAATCTCCTGCGACTGAATTCCTCAAACCACTCACCTCCGAGTTCTTCACTGATTTCAAGTACTATTCCTCAGGTGTAAGTGGTTTGAAAATTGAAGCCTTGGATTTATCATTCTCTGTTGTTAAATTCTATTGGGTATTTTTTTTAAAAAAATAAATAATCAACACACATGCACCAAAAAATAAAACCCGCGCGCACAAATCTTCCCAATTAAACCTCCCTCACGGAATTTTCTTCCTATCTCCTTGAATGGTGTCTCAGTCTAAAAGTATTCAAACCCAGCTAAAAGTGGATGAAGTGGACTTAATTTCCTGGTGTCAGTAGGAACCGTTGATATTTTGGTGCCTTTAAGGCAGGGGTGGAAAGCCTCCGGCTTCGGGGTCAAATGCAGCGTGCGGCTGCCCCTTTCCAGTGCCTAGATGCGATCTTGGTCCTGGCGTCAGTTCCTACCCCCAAGCACTGAAAAACCGAGCTCCGAGCAAGGGAGCGGAGATGAGGACATGCACAGAAGGATAGGAGACAGATCCATGATCTGGACCCTCCTCTTCCCGAGTGTGCACCCATTAAGCAACCCCCCCCCCCAACTTCTGTGCCACCCTTCACACTTGTAATAACTTTTAAAAGTGGCCTTTGGGAGAGAAAACTTCCCAACCCTTGTAATAAGGGGTCAGGCTGTCAAAAATGCATCAACTCGGATTTCCCTGGGAATTTTAACACCATATTCCATGGGAACGGTTAGATCGACACTGAACACTTCTGAAAATACTCCTGGAAATGCCCAACTTTTGAGTCCCAGTTGTGAAAATTTGGGCCTCAACATCTCTGGTTCACTTTTACCATCTGTACAACAGGGATACTATTTCCCTACCTTACAGTGGTGTTAGGAGTTTAAACTAATCCATGTTTGTACAGCACTTCTGAAATATAATGTCCAACATAAATGTAATACATGCTAAATAATTTGCCCTATTTCACACCCTCTTCCCCACCCCCCGGCATGATTCCTTTACGAGGGCAAAGCGTGTTTCCTAAAATCCGTGCCTTCATTGTATTTTCTTGACTTAATAGGATGCAAAATGAACAGATGTAAAATGAAGAAACAATTTGGAGAAAAGCCCAATCATGGCAAGCTAGTCAAAACCAGAAAACATGGAAAAATCTGTTACCACGAATGTGTTGGCATCATTCACATAAACAAATTAGATTATTGTAACAGACTATTCCCTGGTTTTAAAGGGATACGGTCAAGAGTTACAGGCTCCAAACACCCATCTCGTCTCCTCTCCCTTATCTTTGATCCTTCCTCAGATTCACTTCCTTGGATGCCAAGCTTTTATATATATATATATATATATATTTTTTTTAAATTTGCTTTTAAATGTTCTCCACTATGGCAGCATTTAACACAATGCAGCTTACCTTGGACAAACACGAGCCTCTCCCTGAGCAGTTTACCTTGGGGTAAAATCATTTTGTGTGTCCTTTCCTAGCAGAGGTTAATTAACCCCTGCACCGTGTGATTTAAATAGGAGCAGCCACATAAAACATAAGTGTGTGGTAGCTTTTAGCCACATGGACTGGCTTAACCCCCTGATAAGCTATCTGGGGTCCAGATGTATTTTGTGGCAACTTGACCTTAATATTGTACAAGGGTATTGCTAAGTTGATTTTTTTAAATTATTTTTTTTGGCGTCATTTTATTGCCAGTGCATGCAAGTCACATACGTCGGATCAAATCAAATCTCAATAATCCTTTTAAAATAAAATAAAGTCACCCCACAACACCACCACCTTATCCCTACCTACCAAACGGACAGGTCTCGCATTGAATTGTGGGGCAGCCACCAAGAACACCTTTTTGCGTGTCCTTGTTGTAGAAACTTGGTGGACGGATGGTACCGGCAAGAGGGCTCTCCCTGCTGACCTCAGAGGCTGCAATGGGACATGAGGGGAGAGGTGGTCTCAGCTATTTGGGGCCTAGGCCATCTATCCAGTCATTGGTGACAATGGGCCAAATGAAGTAATTTGTCCAATTTCAGTGTCATGAGGTAACTAGGACTCCTTGACATGTGGGGAGACACTGACTTATCTAAGGCCACCCCGTAAAATCAGAATTTGAACACAGGACTCCTTGTTCAGAATACCACGTGCTGTTCACTGGACCACACTGGTCTCTCTCCACTACCAACCTCCCCCATATATTACAAAATACACACACACTTAGTAATGCAATTTTTAACCCAAAATGCAGCATTGTGCTGGAGCTTAAGAAGCCAAAAAATGAGAGTGGCTACCTTGTTTTCATGTAGAAATTTGTAATCTTCTTATTTCTCCTTTTGGAATGTTTCCCTTAAGGCTTGTAAAATGAATTCTTCTAAGCACTATTTAAGCCACAATTGCCTGTAGCCTTAAGTCAAGGGGGAGTTGTTTTTTTTATCTGACCTCTCTGGGAGTTTTGCCTGAAATAAAGAATGCAGAACTGGGAGCCATAGGATAGAAAACATTACCTTAGAGAATTTTAGTGGCCTCTTTAATTCCCCTTTTTGCATAACCCTCTTCCCTTCATCAGTCACCGCTGAATGAAAACAGGAAGGTATTGATCATGGTTCTCTAAGGAAATAAAAAAGACGGGGGTTTATTTGTGTGGTGGTTTTTTGTTTTTTTGTTTTGTTTAACCCTAGAACTGGAACCAACAGCTGAGTGGAACTAGTAGATTTAATTTATACCTATAGTGTTAGTTTTCGGCTCCATCAAGGATACTCGCATCTTTACAAAGAACGCTAAATGCTGGTACAGCTAATATTTTGTCATTTCTTGAGTGGTTGATGAAATCTCTAGATCCAGAAGTTATTTAAATTCAGGAATTGCAATTGCAAATGAATTGCTTCAGGTTTTCTTTATTAAGGCAGGTTCCTGTCAGATTAAAGGCTATTGTGGCCTCCTGCTCTACTTGCAAATGCAGTTATGTTTATGCAGTCTAGTAATTATCTGTAATTTAAAGGAAGACAGATGCAGCATTAGCTTCTGATTCAGATAACAGCCGTATTAATTTTCAACTGAGCAGTGGAAGAAGCAGATGGGGAGATGAGGGAAGTATTCAAATGTTTGGCCATTGATAGCTTTTCCCTTTTGTGTGATAAATTGAGCTGGTGGTTGCCTAAGACAGCAGGGTCCTGATTGCTACTGGGGCTGTAACCAGCTGGGTCCTGCATGCTAATATGTTTACTTGCTGACACATGGCAGTTATTATTTCCTACGCTGACAACTTAGGGCATTGTTATAGCAAGAGGGAAAAATGTAATGCACATTTTTATTGTAATCTGCAATGGACAAATTTAGCAGGTAACTCTTCCCCTGTCAATTGAGCTCAATGGAAGCTTTATGGGATGAGGTCTGTAAGTATTAATATCTGATTAATAAGATAGATGGACTGAAATCTACAAACCACTTACTCTGAAGTTGGTGGGCTGTATCCTGTGTGCTTCAATGGGATTGACTGCTTTTATTTATATATTTATTTCAGTTTTCTTTTATCCCGCAACCCTCCTGCTCACAGAGCAGCTTGGTGCGGCTCACATACACTATCAGCAAGTCACAATAAGACACCATTCTCAATGTAAAATTCATTTAAAATACACTGAAGGGGCAGAACCAATCCCCCCTCCCTTAACCCAGCCCACCCTACCAGTCTCCCTCTCCAAAGGCCCAGTGGAACAGCCAGGTCTTACACTGACTTCGGAATGAGGCGAGGTCTGGGGCCAGGCGGGCCTCCATCGGGAGGGAATTCCACAGCCTAGGAGTGGCCCCCAGGAACGCCCTCCCCATCGTCACCACCCGGGGAACTTTGAGTCTGGCGTCCCCAGCTGACAGCAGGGGCTGCGATACGACCTGGGGCCTGAGGCGGTCCTGCAGGTAAGCAGGGCCCAGGCCGTTTACGGTTTTATAGGTCATTACCAACACCTTGAATTGGACCTGGAAGATAATAGGCCACCAGTGCAGAGAACAGAGCACTGGTGTAATGTGCTCGCGATGACCCATCCCCGTTAGGAGACAGACCGCCACATTCTGCACCAGCTGCAACCTCTGGATGATGGTAGCCAGACCGGAATCTGAGACATACAGCCACAGCCATCGCACCAGATGTAATTGGCGAAATGCTCCTCTCGCGACCTCATCCAAAGGCTGCATGTACACGTTGAACAGGAGGGGGGACAGAATAGAACCCTGCGGGACTCCACACGCAAGGTCCCAGAGAGATGAAGTATACTCGCCAAGAACCACACGCTGAGTTCTCCCGGCCAGGAATGAGCAGAAACATTCAAGAACAGTACCCCCCACTCTGGCCCGGTCCCGCAGCCGGGCCACCAACATCTCGTGGTCAATGGTATCAAATGCTGCCGACAGATCTAATAGAATTAAAAGAGACTATGTGCCCTGATCTTATTCATGGCACAGGGTGTCAACCAAAGCCACAAGCGCAGTCTCCGTGCCATACCCAGGACGAAAGCCAGACTGCGAAGGATCAAGAAAACTGACCCGATCCAGATGTCCCTGAAGCTGCTGAGCCACCATCTGTTTAATAACATTCCCTAAAAAGGGAAGGTTAGAGACTGGCCGATAACTGGCAGGGGAGTCCATGTCAAGAGATGGTTTCTTGAGCAGAGGCCGCACCACCATTTCCTTGAGGTGGCTCAGCACTCTGACCTCTGTAAGGGAGGAATTGAGAACCCCCACCAGCAATTTCATTTTAATTTTGTACCCCGCAGGCTATACCACAGGTCTCTCATACCAATAACCATAGTGTCTCCCGGCAGGCCTTGACCAGCCAGGATGGGCATGGAACTGATTCACAACAAGTGGCCCTAACCGCCCCAAGGACACCTGCTGCATCAGCAGGCAACACCTGCNCAGCTGCAACCTCTGGATGATGGTAGCCAGACCGGAATCTGAGACATACAGCCACAGCCATCGCACCAGATGTAATTGGCGAAATGCTCCTCTCGCGACCTCATCCAAAGGCTGCATGTACACGTTGAACAGGAGGGGGGACAGAATAGAACCCTGCGGGACTCCACACGCAAGGTCCCAGAGAGATGAAGTATACTCGCCAAGAACCACACGCTGAGTTCTCCCGGCCAGGAATGAGCAGAAACATTCAAGAACAGTACCCCCCACTCTGGCCCGGTCCCGCAGCCGGGCCACCAACATCTCGTGGTCAATGGTATCAAATGCTGCCGACAGATCTAATAGAATTAAAAGAGACTATGTGCCCTGATCTTATTCATGGCACAGGGTGTCAACCAAAGCCACAAGCGCAGTCTCCGTGCCATACCCAGGACGAAAGCCAGACTGCGAAGGATCAAGAAAACTGACCCGATCCAGATGTCCCTGAAGCTGCTGAGCCACCATCTGTTTAATAACATTCCCTAAAAAGGGAAGGTTAGAGACTGGCCGATAACTGGCAGGGGAGTCCATGTCAAGAGATGGTTTCTTGAGCAGAGGCCGCACCACCATTTCCTTGAGGTGGCTCAGCACTCTGACCTCTGTAAGGGAGGAATTGAGAACCCCCACCAGCAATTTCATTTTAATTTTGTACCCCGCAGGCTATACCACAGGTCTCTCATACCAATAACCATAGTGTCTCCCGGCAGGCCTTGACCAGCCAGGATGGGCATGGAACTGATTCACAACAAGTGGCCCTAACCGCCCCAAGGACACCTGCTGCATCAGCAGGCAACACCTGCTGAAATTTATCCCATGGAAACAGACAAGGCTCTGCCTCAGGTTCACCCACTGTTATACGTGTAGCATCGAAATCGTGATGAATCCGAGCAATTTTATCCACAAAAAGTCAACAAACATGTCACAACAGGCACTGGAATATTCCAGTTCCAGGCGGGTGGAGGCTGGACTGACCAGCCTCTGCACAACCCAGAAAAGCTCTGCTGGACGTGACTTCGTGGATGCTATGAGGGTAGCAAAGAACTCTCTTTGCTGCCCGCACAGCCACCGCATAAGCTTTTAAACTAACTTTATGCTGCAATTGGCCAGCTTCAGCACGAGTACGGCGCCACCATCGCTCCAACCGCCGACCCTACTGCTTCGTCTGGCACAGGTCCTCCAGAGTGAGTGGCTTGTGACCATGGTCTTGGATCAGATCTTTCTGGACAAGTTTTCAGTTCTCATCCAGCCGTTTCTTTGGTACAGGGAAGCATACAGGTGATGCAGCCGTGAGAAGCTTTCATTTTCCCTACTGTGGATAACGTAAGGACTTTTTGTTCTCCAGGCTTGCCCTTCTACCAGTGACCGTGTATATTTTTGCCATAATGAAGCATGTGGACATCTCCATATACACTGCAGCGTTGTGTTGCAGAACATGTTTGTTTTATAGCAGTGCCACATGCACTGCTAAGTGCCTCATTCTCAAAATCTGTCAGTTCTTGGCAGCATTAGTGTTGTTGGCCTTGTTTCCACAGTGTTACAAAACATTGTGCCACAAGAGAATACTTTACAAGATGCTGTCTTTAGATTGGAAAAAATCAGATTCGACTAAAAAGGGAGCAGACACAACTGGTTGTTTAGTTCCTGTACTCGTTACAGTAGACTACTGTACATTAAATTATAAGGTCACTGCTTAGTTCCTGCTGACAGCTGACCTATATCTCTCACTCGTGCTACTACATTCTTTCATTTCTCTTGGGACCGAGCTGTGTCTAGATAATTGTGTTCTTCGCTCCTAGTGTAGGCAAGTAAAATTCTTAAACTTTAAATGTTGAGAACTAAAAAAAGGATTGAACAATTTTTCTTAATCAAATTTGACTTGGAATTATTATTATTATTATTTTTTTAAACCTTGATCAAGAGGCTTGGGAAGCAAATCCCTGCCCAGGAGAGAGCTTGCAAGATCTGACCCTAAGAGGGGGAAAAAAAGCACAAAACCATCGACTGGACATCTGCTAAGGCAGGAAGAGGGCCAAGATTATTGTTAAAGAGATTGCTGAAAATGCTCTGAAGGGATGACTAACAAGATGGAGGCTGTCTGGCAGATAAGAGGGAGAGTGTTCCAATCCTAGCCGACACCATGGGAGAAGGCCGATCAAGAGACCAGCAAGGCAAAAGAAACGGCTGATGTGTAGAAGAGGAATGGAGATTTGGAGGGAAAAGTGAAACAAACGCTTGTTTGAATTTCTTTTCCGCCCTATAAAAACTACACATAAAATAGATATCAAATAAATATAAAATAAGATAAAAATAACTGTCCTTTTGCCAGTCCCTCGACCCTCCATAACCTATCCCCATTTGCCAAATGCCTGTCCAAATAGAAAGTTAAACAAGTAAAATCAAGAATTAACCGGACTATTTGAACAGTTACAATAAGAGGTACAATTTTTACATTCCAAGAAACTGACTCTAGGAGCAGTTTCCCAAGCTATAGTTCCGGATCTCAGAGGGATCTTGCCATCTGCAGAGGAGGTGTGATCTCATTTATTATTATTATTATTTATTGAGAGCCAGTGTGGTATAGTGTTTAAGTGCACAGTACCTGGACTGGGAAGTAGAGGGAGGCCCCGGTTCAAGTCTCACCTTAGCCAGAATCTCACTGGGTGACTTTGGGCCAGTCACAATATTCTCTCAGCCCAACCTACCTCATAAAAAGCTAACCTTTGTTAAAGGTACCAGAACTTCCTTAAGCACCAAGGCCGCTGCTTAACATGTATGGGGCTCATCTCACAAATGCAGCCCACTGACCAGTAGCTGTTGCATGTCCCTGATAGACAGAAAACGAGTCCGTTACAGCCTCTGCTACAAAACCTGGCTCTTCTGTACAAGCTGTAATTAATAACTTCCTTAGCTCTGGAGCTCCCCGGTTCAGTCTCTTGTTGTGTCCACAAAGGTGGTGGGTCGCTATTGCACAAACGCTTCCCTGCATGAGTGATCTTACTTTTGTGAATAATTTCAATGGCTTCAGAAGGATCTGCAGGTTCCAAACCCCTAAATTTCACTTAGTAAATAAAACTAATTTCAGCACCATAGTGCTTACAAATATTTTTCAAGATCCAAGGTACACTTTTTTGTTGTTGTTGTTTAACCTATCCGACCTTTCCCTTTCAAGACTGTCACTCAGCTAAGCAGTATCATTGCTAAAGGCAATAAAATAAAAACGCACAGGGGGATTCCTGCTGCAGTTCTACATGTGCACACAGCAGTGATTAAGGATGGGACTTCTGATTTTAACCGAAAGAGGCTGAAAGTGCCTCTTTCACTTAAAACCGAGAGATCCGAGAATTTGGCCCATCTCGGTTCCCAATCCTTGGATCTTCTGTTTCCATTGAAGTCAATGGGAAATCTTCCCATTGAAGTCAATGGAAAGAGAGGGAAACCTCCACCCTCACCCAGGGCCGGACTTAGGAATGTTGAGCCCCTAGGCCCTTCTCAGGCTGTTGCCCCCAAGCCAAGCTCCGCCCCCACACTGCGTGTTCATGGGTGGGGGGAGCTCAGTGTGAATGACACGGTGCACGCGCCTGCAGTGACTAAGGGTGCATGCACGCGCCTGCCTAACATGCATGCCACTCACCCCCGCTTGTACCCATGCACGGAGCAACTGGGGGAAGTGGACGTTGCTCCGTGCGTGCGGATGAGCTGGGTGGTGGTGATGTGAGTGGGTATGCATGTGCGGCCGTGTGCACGCCCCACCCATGCACCAGCCCGCCCACGGACCCCCCAACCTGGTGGAGCCGTGTAAACAGGGCATGTGAGGGAGCCATTCAAAGAACAGAAGGTTGCTGCCTTGTAAACAAGATTCTTTGAGATGGCTCCAAACATTCTCACAACACCTACCCTTCCAGTCCTGTATGGATTTTTTTCCTTATATTCTTAGAAAGGATTGGAACTGTTGTTCTGAGAGGGGTGGGAGATAATGTTTTTTATAGTAGAGGTGCTCAAGACCATCACGTGGTCTATTATTTGAATACAATGAGCATGCACAACCCAGTTGTGAGAATGTTGGGAGCTATCTCGCAGAACCTTCTTTACAAGGCAACAACCTCATGTGGGGAGTAGCTGTTTGTAAACCAACAGCTTTATCTCCCAGTCCGATAGGTGTCCTTGTGTCCTGCTGCTGCTGTGAAGCACTACTAGCAGGCAGACGGCAGAGGCAGGTGAGGGATGGGGACCCAGGCAGCAGGCTTCGGCTGTGGGCAGCAGCCTCGACTGTGCAGGGAGGGAAAAAAACGGAGCGGGGCAGAGCCAGTGCCAGGATTTCCGCCCCCCAGAAAATGCCACCCAAGGCCTTGGCCACCTAAGTCCGGGCCTGCCCCGACCCCTGGGGCCCCTGTATTTACTGTTGCTGGTCCAGAGGGTGGGGGTCACAGCTGCCGACTGGGCCACTGGTTCCGCTACGGACAGCTGCTTGCTGGTGGCTGGAGCTGGCTCTGCTGCCCTGCAGTAGAGAAGGCCCAGCGGCCTGGCAGAGGAGTCCGCTCCTGACACCAGTCAGCAGCGGAGGAGGCTTGGTCACTGGTAGCGGAGCTGACTGCCCAGCTGGTGGCCATGACCCCCACCCTCCAGACCAGCAACAGTAAGTTAAGTACAGGGAGGTTGGGGGTGGGTAGAGCCAGGCCCCGGCAGGTGGAGGTGGGGGTGCTGGGGTAATGAATCCCCATCCTCCGATGTGGGGAATGAAGTGGGGGGCTGGTTGGTGTTTTTTTGTGGGTTCCCATGTGTCTTGGAGGGTTCTCCTTCCCATTGACTTGAATGGGGAAAAGAACTGACACCAAGAGATCCAGTACTGAGGAGATCCGAGACACAGAGGAACCGAAACTGATATTTTGCCTGGAGTCCCACCCCTAGCGATGATAAAGCTGCAGCTGTTCTCCGTTATGTTTTTTCTGAGAAAAAGCTACTGCTGTGGTATCTTGCCAGCAGAGCACTATAGAGAACACCACTGAAAGCTGGGTTTGGGCTATGACTTTCATGCCACTAACTACAAGTTCACAAAAGGTTGTAGCCTCCACTTTTCTTCAGAAAGTTAACTTTTCTACTACTTATTATGCTAAGATACTAGTTACTACTAGCTTGATAGAGCTGGACACTAACAGTTAATGACCATGAGTTTTCATGATGTTGGAATAACTGTCAAGTCAATCTCCAAAAGGGCTCGAGTTTTTAGATATTGCTTCCCATTTTGATTTGAGTTTATGAACATTCAGGGCATGCTGTAAGGCCCATGTTTTTTCCTCCTGTGGTTTGTAGGTAACTAGTTAGTAGGGGGAGTCTGTTCTTGGGGGCTTATCAAAGATTAGCTATAGTTACTCAGGTGCCTGGATAATGTTGCAATTGATGATAGAGGAAGGTATCTTAAAGAGTTGGGGGATGAGGTACACAGGGTTTTAAGTGAATCCAACTATCTTGGCAGATGCTCATCACAGGGAATGAACAAAATGGAACAATTGGTCCTTCTGGTTCACATAAAGGAGGACTGGGGAACCTCTGCCCTTATTGGACTATTTCCATTTCCTGGATCTGTCCCTTGAATCCAGACCCTAACCCTGAGCATGGAAAGAGTGAGCTTGGGGGAAGGGAGTGAAGATGAAGGGGGGCACTTGATAACAGGGGAGGGGTCCATTGCATAGATCCGTGATCTGGACCCTCCCACCCCCAACTCATGTCTGGCCCAATGGAGCTTGTATCCATTTTTCACAGTGACTTGCAGAAGGGAAAAAAAATCTCCCACCCATGGAAGTAACAGATAGTGAGGAATAGCTCCTGTACGCAGTCTTCCCGAAGTCAGTAGCATCCAGATGAACAAGTGGGGGTGGATTCTTATCTGTTCCAATTCGCAATAAATAGGAATTTCACTTAAAGTTCAGATTTGGGCTTGTGCCTGGAACCAAAGATGAAGCCGAGGACTTATTTGTGCTACGAGCGTGCCCAACATTTAGTAAGGCAGGAGGGCGTGAACTCGCACCCTTGCGCATTCTGTATTCCCGACATCCAGGGCAAGCTGCAGTATGTTTTGCCTGGAGCAAGCAAGTAAATAGTGAGCTGCTGTTCAACAGGAGTGAGGCATTCCCAATGGGGAATTTGCCTCAGCATTGGAAAGGTTTGTGGTAGTGTTTACCCGTTGATCTTAACCACACACCAGTTGACCCAAATACAGGGCAAGTGCATAGTGTAGATGTCCCACAGGAATCCTATAGGTCAGAACTAGAGCTGAAATAAGTACCTACGAAAACAGGTATACTTGTAGAAATTATGGTGCTTGACCTGACTTGGTAGCATCGGTACTAGTCAGTACTTTATTAGTGCGTGACACGCTACCCGCTGTACCAATTTACTGGTATTCGTTTCCAGTTCTGGCACCAATTTTTTGATTTTTTTCCATCCTGATTCTTGTACGGATTTACCGTTTTATTGATTCGTAAAATGATAAATCAGTAACTTGGTAACAGTAATACCCAGTGTTTTCTACAAAATGGTATCTAGCTTGTTACTTGAGTCCCAATCAGGCACCTGATAAACTACACAAAAATGTGTATATTACTTAGCATGAGTAAGAAATCTGATTTAGCTCTAGTCGGAACATACTTAGGGTAGTATGTGCTTATGATTAGTGCTATGTTTATTTCTCTTGCATGCAACTGACAATGACCAAAGTTCTTAATTCCAATGTTTACCTTACATTGGTCTACTTATACTCAGGGACCCGAGTTGACTGCGCCAAAAAATCTTAAATTCTGCAACCAGTGAAGCCAAATTCTGCAAAATCACCACGAGCATTCATATTTGCATAATTAACTTGATTTGCATAACTATGCATGCTGGGAAGCAAATTTACAATAGCTATGACATAGAATCACAACTTTGCTAATCAAACACAACTCAAATCCTCTGGAATTTCAGCACCTCCCTCACGCAAACATAGGGCCTTCAGACCCCACCCACCCACAGTTCATCTCCCAGGGGCCTATTTAACCTCGGGTCATGGTCAGGATTGGCTGATTCTGCGAGGATTGGCTGATTCTGCGAAAATCACTGCAAATTGCAGCAACGCAGTCAACTCGGGTCCCTGCTTATACTATATTCACATAGTTTGACCCTCTGTGTTTTTGGAGGACTTTAGTGTAACCCTTTTGGAAATTTCTATATATGTTTTTGAAAGGAATTTGACTTTTGACCTTTGTTGGGTTTGCAGCAGTAACAATGCTTTTAAGTAGCAAGGAGATGAGAAATGGTGATAGAAAAGGCTTGTGTATTAGCTATAGCTGTGTGTGTGTGTTAACTTACAATTTCCTTTTCGGATTGGTCCATTTCTACTACAAACTGCGGCTCAGGCTCTGACCGCCTGGCTCCCTTTTTATTCAGCCCTTCTGTAGCCAGATGTCTGGCTGAAGGATTTCTGTATTCTACATAATTATCTGTTTCTATTTGTTGAGTTCTTTTCAAAGTCAAAGTCAAAATTTATTATTTGAACCATAGGTCATTATAATATATATTTTTATTTATTTATTTCTTAAATTTATACCCCACCCCTCCTGAAAACAGCTCGGGGTGGCTTCCAACCATAAAACATCATAAAATTCATATAAAATAATTTAAAACACATCAGCACAATATAAAATGTTAAACAGGGCCCAGGCAACATTAAAACAATAACTAGGGTAGGGGAGATAAGAACCCATTAACCCCCCTCCCCCCCCC
>QEPC01008520.1:2449808-2558105 GCA_003113815.1 Sphenodon punctatus | reverse complement strand
GGCTGCCGCATTCTGCACTAGCTGCAGCCTCCGAACCAGGAAGAAGGGAAGCCCCACGTAGAGCGCATTGCAGTAGTCCAGCCTCGAGGTGACAAAGGCATGGATGAGGGAGGCCAGGTTCGGGCCGGAGACAAACAGACGCAGCCTCCGCACCAGATGCAACTGCCTCCACCTGCCGCTCCAGGCGGAGATCCGCATCCAATATCACCCCCAGACTCTGGACCTGCTGAGCTATAGGAGGGCAACCCCCCCCCAATCAGGGGGCGGGGCCACTACCTCCCTTGCTCTCCCCACCAACATCACCTCCGTCTTATCGGGGTTGAGCTTCAGTCTGCTCTGCCACATCCATTCCACCACGGCCTCCAGACACTGGGATAGCAACGACACAGCAGGGTCTGGGTCAGTTGAAAATGAGAGGTACAGCTGAGTATCATCAGCATATTGGTGACATCGCACCCCAAACCCTCTCACAACCTCCCCCAAGGGTTGCATTATATACATTAAACAATAATGGAGACAGAATGGAACCCTGCAGAACGCCGCATGATAAGGCGCAGGGGCAAGATGTCTCATCCCCCAGCACCACCCGCTGGCTTCTCCCCGAGAGGAATGAACGGAACCATTCAAGAACAGTCCCATTCAGACCCCCCCATGTCACGCAGCTGTCTCAACAGCAGCCCATGGTCCACGGTATTAAAAGTGGCCGAGAAATCTAGCAGGATGAGAAATGTTGAACATCCTGCATCCATCTCCTGGCGGAGGTCATCTACCAAGGCCACCAATGCCATCTCAGTGCCATAGCCGGGGCGGAACCCAGATTGAAACGGGTCCAGGAAACCGATGCTATCTAGGTGCACCTGGAGCTGGAGTGCCACCGCCCACTCAATAACCATGAAACATAAAATGCAATTGAATGAAACACAAACAAGACCCATATTGACAATCACATTTACCAAACTCCAGAGTTTTTTTCTCAAAGTTAGATTCCAAATAGAAATGTACTTAGATGAGATTGAGTGGATGTTACCAGCTGTAACACTGGCCACTTTTGGATTGTAAACAGACATTTGCCTGTTTATGTTTGTCTGTGCAAAGTTTTTTTTGGTGCTGCACACATAAGACAGACTGTGATCTTGGAAAACTTCATGGACTGCATGTGGGTACCTCTTGTACGTAGCCACTGTTACATTTAGATACCATTAGGAACCCCTTGCATCAAGGGGCAGCTTTGCCCTACAGCTGGTGGGAGAGGACTTATTGAATATTCGTGAAAACACAGCCGCGTAAGCATTAGCCATGTGTCCCAGATGATGGGAGTGCTTTTGACGAATAGCGTTTTTCCACAGAGTTTGCATTCCACAGAGTTAGCCTCAGGATACTTCTTAATTTCTCAATTCCCATGGAAGCTCATGTGGTGGAAGTTTACATTTAAGTTTGGTTTACTGTAATGAAGGAATTGCTAATATGCACTACGGAAACAATAACTGTTAGTTGAAGAGTGCTACAGATCTGCGTTTCTCCCTCATTGTTGCATCTCATGGTGTTTCAGCTGGAATAGTTAATATATGTGTAAAGATGAGACAGATCCTGCTCTGACCTACAAACATAAGTAGATAGTTCTGAAGCGGGGTGAATACAAGCTTCTGGATGCATTGTATGCTTTAAACTGCTTTTATTAGCATTGGTTACTCATTCTCTCAGTCTTTTTTTGCAGTAGGCCCATCTGTCACCGAGATCTGGAGCCTGAGTCAGACCTTTAGCCTCCGATCAGACATTTTCTGTCTGTCTTTTGCAGCTTTTTTGCCTTTCATTTCTGCATTCTGCAAGTGCTTGCTTGTACTGTGGAGTCTTGCTTATCTTCCACATGCTGAGGTTAAACAGGAGTTGGTGCAGGACCCAGGAAGTGAGAGACCTGGAATGTTGCGGTTCTGTAAACATGCAAATGAATAGAGCAGGAAGTTTAAAATGTAAGAAAATTCAGGTTTCTCTAGTGGTAAAACAGGAGTCCAGGAAGAAAAGTGAAACTAAATTCTTTTAGTGAATTAAAAAATAATCGTGGTATGATTTCCTATGGCCATGTTCCAATGAACCAATTCTTTGAAGTAATTGAGCCTTGCTTCGCATTTACTTTGGATGCGTTCACACAGAACACAATTTTGAAGTACTTGAGGAGCAGGAAGAGTGGTATGTACTCCTGAAGAATGAGTACATACTCCCCTTCACTTTTTGTTTTGAGGTAACTATCATGTGAACGCATTTGTATTAAAGTAATCCTGTTGTGCTGCTTTGTATCTGTCTGAGGGAGATTGGTTTGGTTGCAGCGTGAACACTAAGGTGAAGTAGCTACTTGTGTGAAACTAAGTTGCAGTAATTGTTCTATCAGTTTACTGCTGTTTGCCAGAACATAGCCTAGTTTGGACTGCAAGTTAAATTTAGATCTGTTCAGAGCGAGATCCGTTTCTTGCTATTTTGGGGCTATGTTCCTTTTCTTTTTCTTTGGGAGTACCCCGTTTTTCCTGGGAGAAGGGGGTAATGTATAAAACGTGTAAAGAGTCAAAAACCCTGAAAAGCTGAGTCTGCTGTAAGTTTTTGTACTTAGTTATTAACAGTTTTCTTATTTGTGTAACAGCTAAAATATTGTTACACAATTGCCTGCATAATTCATCATTAGCGCACTGATTTTTAATGATGCTCTGAGCTTGTATAATAGCAGATTTATCTGCATCTTGAAAAGCTGTGGAAAGAATGAGGTGCGTCAACACTGAACTGTAATAATTTTTAAAATCTCTTGTGCACCTGCCCTTCCTAATGGATTATACTCCTGCAAGTCTATCACTTAGCCAGCAGCTGTAGTTGAGTGAGCAGCCTTTTTGGCACCTAGCTTCTTAGCCAAACATCCCATAAGCTCCTTTCCTGCCTCTGATTTATCACCTGAATGCTTAAGTGGCAGCCGTTGGAGCTCTGGTAATTTATGTGGAAAACTAGCTTTGTGCCAACCAGTGTCTTGAAGGTGGAAAGAGGAAGCAACACAAAGGGAAAGAGTACTGTAAGGAACCTAGTAAGTGCCAGGGGACCAAGTGTGAATATGTATGAGGCAGGAAGAACATTGGGGAGCTGCGGGATTACTTCCCTTGCTCCTTGGGCTGTCGAGAGAGAGAGAGAGACGGTCGGCCTAGCTTTAGGTTTAAAATAAAGGTTTGTATTTGCTAGATTTGAAAGTACGCCTTCCTGCTGTTACCT
Source organism: Sphenodon punctatus (assembly GCA_003113815.1). NCBI lineage: Eukaryota > Metazoa > Chordata > Lepidosauria > Sphenodontia > Sphenodontidae > Sphenodon > Sphenodon punctatus. The sequence continues at coordinate 2,554,865 of QEPC01008520.1, read as the reverse complement.
TGGGATGGAAGCAAGATGGCGTGAGTTTCACCTTCTCCTTCATTTTAGGGCGTCCTGTTTAATTTATGACTTGCCTCCTTGAAAACTGAACTTTTGAAATAAAAGAATTAAAATCGTAGACATGGAAGAGACCTCAAGGATCCTCTAGGCCAGCTGCAGGGAGCTTGTTATAAGGAAGGCGCTATCTAAATCTGCCTGCCTTTCAACTTGAACTCACTGACTCCTCCTACGCTTGAAGAGCAAGGCAGAAGAATTGTTCTCCATTTGCTTTTGTGGCAGCCTGTCAAGTACTTGATAACTGTTACCATGTCTCCCCCTTAGTGCTCACTTCTTCAGGCTGGACGTATCCATTTCCTTTTTCCTTTCAACTCTCCTCCTCTTCATGGCTTTCCTCTGGATTCTTTCCAGTTTCTCCATTTTAAGCTGTGCTGCCTGAAACTAGCTGCAGTACTCCAGCAGAAGGCTAGCACAGTGTGGTGTGTGTATAAGCGGCACAGTTCCTTGCCCTCCAGCCTGTGACAGAGAAAAATAGGTACGCTTCATGTCACCTGTAACTTGCATACATTTGCATGTCGTTTATGAAAACTTGTCAGCCCACTGACTGACTTTGGGGATGAGCTGTCGGGGGGAAAGGATGTTTTGTCTAAGAGGCCCTGTGTACACATAGGCTTGTATGGGCAGGACTGATGGTTCAATTACAACTCAGTCTATTCAACTTTACAGCCAAAGTCAGTGCGCACATTTGAGAATTTTGAATCTTTTAGTTTTAAAGACACTCAGAGGATCCCAGGTGGAAGCAATGACAGTCCCTTTCAACAGACTAAAGAATCATCTTCGACACATTCCTACTATCCTTTTAGTTTTCAACTTGATATCGGGCACGCAGCTCCCTTCTGCCTGGGTGTTACCTATCTTTGTTCTTTGACATTGGTGCTTATCCCAAGCTTGTGGAAGTGAGAAAAAGTGCCCTCTACCCCAGCAGTGAAACAGCAGAAATGAGGGCTGTTAACCTAGGAATCACAGCTCTTTCTGGATGGCTTAATGGAGTGTTAACTACCTGAACCTGGTACAAACTTTACATTGCTGGGAAGGATGATAAAAGCCATTACTGTACCTGGCAAAAAGGTATTGTTGGAGACTGTACAGTTACTTCAATACACTATTTTCTCTTAAGTGTTGCTGCCAGGCAAAGATCCCATAGAACGAATATACCTTTGCTTATATGTTTGCTAAGTATATCTGCTTAGCCATTGTGGTGGGGTGCTCCTGCTCCATGCCAAGATCATTGGAAATCCGAATCCCAAGAGAGCCCACACTGTCGTACTGGGAGCACGGACTCCTCGTTGCCGCTTCCAGAATGTCATCACCATGGACAGTGGTCCACACTGCTCAGTATCTGTTTCTGTTGATGATAGTTGTTACCTATGGCCTGAAAAACAAAATACCCAAGGAGACTTTTTGGCATTTGTATAAAGACGCCTATCTGTTGCAGAGAACAGGCTTTTGTAATTGTCTGTTGCTAAAAATATTTTATCAAAAAAGCCAAGTCTTGTTTCTTTATAAGAACCAGTGTCATGTAATGGCAAAGTGCTCAGCATATGGACTGGGAGGTAGTGGGGACACCAGTTCAAGTCTTATCTTAGCCAGAAACTCACTAGGTGACCTTTGGCCAGACACAATATTCTCTTAGCCTAACCTACCTCACAGGGTGGTTGTGAGGATTAAAAAGTTGTGTTATATGTGAAGTGCTCCGAGTGCCATGGCAAGGGGGTGCTATGTATATAAAAAAAATATGTTATTAATTAGCTTACATGTAGTAGGGCGCCTGAATCCCAGCAAATCCCAGTCTTGGTTTCTTTCCAGATGATGGAGCTAAGTTAGGGAGCTCTTTAATGAAGACATGAAGGAACCCCTGTAGTGTTGAGTTTGACCAATGTTTTGGCAGGGGTTCTGAATACCACACACTAACAAAACAAAGCACACATTGTTCTTTGGAACACTCGCTGGTTAATTGCCTTTCTGGTCAGAGCCAAGACTTCGGCTTTTCAGCTCACATGATGATTCTGACGTTGCAGAGAATTCCTGAGTTTTTTTTTACAGGCAATTCAGATACAAATTGAGGACACTTCATTACAAGTGGAGCTGTGCAGTTAATTAAGTGGTCACTTAGCCACATCCTGAAAGGAGACAAGGGCACATGTGAGATTTAAAGGCCACACTCTTTCTTGCCAATTATAATCATCTGAGGAGGGTAATATCCAGCTAAACCAAACTTATAACTATAACTGAGAAGGCAGCCTCAGCCGGCTTGATGTCCACTAAGGCCCCTCCCAACTAAGTGACTATTAGTCCACCTCTCCCTCCAGCCGAAACCGCCCAGCTTGGCTGAGGGAGGTGATTTCAGTGTCCCGTCTGGGACCGTGAAGCAGGGAGACGACTACCCAGGACCACAAGTTTCCTCAGGTGTCTCCTGGGGCCTTTCCTCCTTGGATCATCTACCTGCTCTTGGACTGACTAATGGTTTCCCATCTCTTAAGGACATCCCTTCATCCTATGAAAACCTGTAGTGAGAATTAAACTTAACTATCATTGGACCTTCGCAAGAATATGACAATATAAGCTTTAACCACCCAGCTCTATGGGCCAACCTATTTACTGACTCGTTACCAATACTGCAAATGCTGTGAGGAAGGTAAATACCAAAGATTTCCTTGGGCTGATCCGGAATCCTCCGAAAAATTCCTTCCCAGCCCCAAATTGCCAAGCAGCCACAGCCCCCAGTGGGTGGGTGCTCCTCTCTGCTGCCCTCCCTGCAGCACTGCAGGGGAGCAATCCAGTGCCTGTTGGATCTCATGCTGCGAGATTCCCTGGCTTCCTCTTAAATCCCAACCTCCACTGCAAAGAGCACTGCTGACTCGTTTGCAGCCTGCAAGCAGCTTCATGCAATAAGTCCTAGCTCCTTTCCTCCTAGGGCAGTGGAACAAACATCCTTGCCCCTTACTGTGTTGCACCACAGGGGGAATTGGTGAAGGGGAGATTTTTAGGGCATGAGATAATGTTTAGGGTACACAGGTTTCATCCTGATTACCTTTTATATGTATTTTCATGGCCAGTTAGGACACATACTAATCAGAGGGTGTGGTGGCTAGAGTACTCACACTCTCCTATCTCCCTGGGTGGGTGGGTGGTGGCGTAGCAGTCTTGTTCACAGGGTTAGTTTATGGATTTGAGACACGCTGATGTTCCAAATGCTTTTTCGCCTGGAATTTACCTCAGAAAACTAAAATTAAAATGTATAAACTGGCTACTTGTATATAATCACTTTAAAAAAAGACAAACTTTCTTAAAACGTGGCTCTTAAATATTAGTAAGCTCTAAAATTACAATCAGGTGAGTAAAATTATCTGTAGTGGACCCTTGAAGAAACAATAGATGAAAGACTTTTTGTTGTTGTTGTTCTTATAGATGTGGGATTCTAAATTCAGTTCTGCTACAAAATCAGCTTTCTTCAGTGAAGTTATTCTTGTACTGAAATAAGCATAAAAACAAAGACCCTGAACAATGAAATTTATAACACAGGGATGGGGAGGCTGCCCGCTTCTGTGGAGTGGAGTGACTGCCAGCACACTGCAGGCTCACAGGGAAGACAGGCAGAGTCATTGAAGTAGGACACATCTGCGCTGTTGGGGCAGGAGGCCAGGGTCACTGGGGTGAAGTGGGGTTGAGCTCACATGAGGGGCAGGGAGATGGTGCTTGGTAGGCCCAGTCGAGCACTCCAGTGAGCTTGCCAAGACCTGCCCTCTTGTGCTCCCCATCCCTTTGCTTCCCAACATGCCATGTCCTTGTGAACCTGCCCTCCCTGCCCTAGTGGCTTTAGGGTGCCCCGTGCCAGCCCCAGTGACCCTCCTGCCCTCGGCCCAGCTTGTGAATTGCTCTAGTGCAGGGATGGGGAACCTCAGGCCCGGGGGCCAAATGTGACCTGCAGCAAGTTTTTTATGTGACCCCTTTGCACTGCCTGGATTTGCCCCCTGGATCCAGTTCTTACCTCCAATCACTGAAAAACTGAGCTAAGGAGAAGGGAGCAGAGATGAGGTCATGTAAACAAGCAGAGGGGACAGTTCTCTGTCACAAATCCATGATATGGGCCCTCCTTTCCTTGAGTGCATCCCTTAAGCACCCCCGCCCCTAACTTCTCTGTGGTCCCCGGAGCATGTGAAAGCATTTCACAGTGACCCCCCTGGGAGGGAAAAGGTTCCCCACCCCTGCTCTAGTGGGCCAGAACACAAACTGCTGTAACTAAATTCAAATCTTTGCCCCAGGGGAAGTTTTAATACTCTACACACAAACATACGGAACACAGAGGTACTCTCACCTCCTGTGACACGGTATCTTTTGTATTCTAGTATACAGAGAAGTAGAATGAACCTTTGCTTTGACAAAGTACTCTTTGCCTTTTTTCTTTTTTTTTTCTTTCTTTCTTTCTTAAAGGAAGAAACAAAGGAGTGTTGTGAGAATATCAGCAAATGAGAAAAACACTTGGGCATTGTATTTGTGCTTTTGTAATGTTAGGAAATATTGTAATTGCTTTGAGTGAACATAATCTGAATATTCAGGGAATGAGCTCATGCTGTTGTCTTGCTTCCGTTTTAAAGTAATTTCCGGAGATCACATGTGCTACATGGCGCTGTTCCTAGCAGTTTTTAAATAAATTTGCAATACAAACTTATCTTATTTTACAAAAATAAGAAAAGCATTATGTGCACTAGTCTGTATTACTCTAGTGTAATTATTGCAAATCTCCATTTATCTGCACTAGTCTGTAGTGCATATAGTAGAGTGCACATACATGGAGCTTTGCAATAAATGCACTGTTAACGCTGGGTGTTTTCAAACAAGACACTCTCCTCCCACCCACTATACATGTTACAGGGCACCCATAGGGCAACACTGCAGCCCTGCAACATGTATAGTGGGTGAGTGGTGGGTGGAGTGTCTTGTCTGAAAATGGCCATTGTTTAAGTTCCAGTTGGTTTTAGTTTGGACTTGGAACAAAACCTGCAAAATGATGCAACTGGGTTTTTTTTTGGGGGGGGGGGGTCCAAATTTTTGTTTTGTTTTTGTTTTTTACCTTGGTGTATTCCTTTGCTGGTGTGTGTCTATTTGAAATAGAAAACAAAACAAAACACCAAACAACCAACTTTTGAAAGCCAAACTTAATTTTTCTAAATGTATCATTTGTTGTCTTTGATTTGTATTTGGCAAATATGTGTTAGTGGTGGATAACTCCCATAGAGGAGAAATTTATTTCTTGTCAGTTTTATGATGAAGTGTGATATTTAGCTCTTTGATCCAGCTGAAAAACGTTAACCGTTATAGCTAACATCCTGTTGCTCCACCCTCTCTTTCTTCACTAGTCACTTATAAATAGTTTCATTTGTTGTGTAACTCGGACCAGAACTGTAAATAAATTGACCCTGTCTGAGAGTATACTAGTGGTTTGTATTATAGGGAGGGTCTGAAGCCTTTCCAATGGTCGTTTTTTCCCTCTCTGTAGAAACTGTGCTGAATAAAACACGTCTTTTGGAGTTGTAACAAGTCTTGATTTGAAGACTGCAAGTGATGGGGAACTTCAAGGGTTAATTGTCTTCACTGTTAAAAAGGGATGACTTAAATTATCTCTAATTTAAATTTGTCCAGTTTTAATGTTCGGTTCTAGTTATGCTTAATTCTGCTAGTTGAAAGAGTCCTTTAGTAAAAATTACTTTCCTTCCTATGGACATAATTATATACTTTAATCAAATCACTTCTGTACATACCATTTTTCTTCTAAGGCTTGCTTTTCAACTCTCATAACATTCCTTTAGCTCTCTTCTTGCACTCTCTGACGTTTTAATCTCTCTCTAAATATATGAACATCAGAACTTGAAACAGTATTCCAATAGCAGTCTCAGCAATGCAATATAGATTGCTCTCGACACTTATTCACTATTTCTGTTTATATATTGGGGTGGTGGGAATCACATTAGCCTTCTTGAGCACATCCCAACCTGGGGAACACATGTTCAACCATTTGTCCCCTAGGATCCTAAAGTTTCTTTTGGAGTTACTGGTCTCCCAGATACAGTCTGCATTCTGCAGATGGGAGGAAAGATAAAAAAAATACCTGGGAAATGCATTACTCTGATGCAGCAGCAGCAGCAGGATTCATCCCTTCACGTGTGATGAAAAATGTGTGTGAGGGAGTAAACATGGCTGCCTCCTGCGACCTGAGGTTTTCACATGTTTTTAAAAGGGGTGTGTGTGTGTGTGCGTGCGAGAGAGAGATTTTCATGGACTTAGTGTTGTGTGAATTCAGTCTGACTAGTAGAGACAAAATGGCGTGGAGATATCTTTTATTGGACCAACTCAAGTTGGTGGAGGTGCGTGAGCTTTCGGAGCTCGCAGTCCTTCATCAGGCAGGTCAGGAGGTGAAGCTGCAGATGGAGCAATGCAAAGCAAGGTAACTGTCTATATGACTTGGCAGGGAGAGGGGAGGGGAAAGTGAGAACAGGACTCTGGCAAAAGACCCCTCACACATGTACTGGCAAAGTTTGTGAGGGAAGTTTGAGAGAACAGTTTAAGTGTAAAGGATTGAGGGGAGAGTTGGAGAAATGTAAGCTCCTCTCAGGCTCTCTTCCGAGAGCAGATTCGCCTTTTGGTTTTTGTTCTTACAATCCTCTTCTCCGCACCACTCTTGCAGTGTGTCGTGAGTTCTCTTCAAGTTTTTCCCCCCCTCTCTTAAACTGCAAATTCCATGATACAGAAATCTTGTCTGCTTATGATGTCTCCGGACAATGCTGTGCATGTGTGATGCACAGCATTATTACTGCATGTGTGAGCTTTTCTTCACCATTGGCTCCTTTCCCCCTAGTTCAAACAGATGTCAGGGAAATGCATGCATGTCTACATGTGTGAAAAGCGTATCGGATGGGTAGCATTAAGTTTTGCTGGAGTGCCTGCTGCTTCAAAACACTGAAACCTACTGATCTCTGGTTGCTTTTCACACCTGCTTTGCATGGGTCTAAAAGGTGCTGGGAAGTGATGTGGATGTCACTACTGGGAACTTTGCTTCTCCCAATACTGCCCCCTGTGCTTCGAACTCCCTCCTGAACAACATACGTGCTCTTCTACCTTCCTCCTTCTGTCCTTCAAATCCCTCCTAAAACCTTCCTCTTCCATCAGGCCTTCCCTAGCTCCTCACTCCTACAGATTGCTTCTTTGTGCTTCTCCTTATACGGTCTCATCCTTCAGCATCTCCCTTCTAACTAAGCTAAATATGGGCACCTGCAACTTATGTATCCCTGTCTAGGGATTGGCATTCCAGATTTGGTTTAATCTATAACTGCCCGTATCGAACTGCAAGACGCCTGTTGTGGTTTGGTTTAAAATCCATAAATAATAATGACTGTGCATGTGCAAAACGGCCACCAGGCCATAAGCGCATGCACAGCCTTTTAAAAAATGACGGCAGCAGCAGCATTGGTGCTATTTTGGAAACGGGCAGCCTGTCGACACATTCACAGCGGCCGTTTGCACGTGAGCAGGCTGGCTTTTCCAAAACGGTGGTGATGCTCCCGCTGCTATTTTGAAAAAGGGCACACGTGTAAATGGTCTTGTGGCCATTTTGCACATGCACAATGTTTTTTTATTTTTTGATTATTTGTAGGTGCTGTTTACGTGAAGCGTGATAGTAGAAAACTCCTTATGTGGAAGTTGTATATGTCTGTGACCCTGTATTATCTTCGGTACTGCACCAGCCAGCCAGACGTGTCATACTCCATTTGAAAGGTTTCACTGAGACAAGCCCAATGTGCCCACCCCCGTGTTTGCGGGTCAAAGGGTTCCAGAGAGATGAGGGTGTACTGGTTGCAGAGCTAGTACGGGTCCCTGCGCAGTCACAATGAGTGTGATGTCACGGTGACCAGACGCCTTAGTGCTATGTGCCAGAGTGACTGGTTGGGAGGGGGTCAGATGACAGCGGGGGCTGGGTGGGAGAGAATAGACAAGTGGGGGTCGGGGGGGGGAATAGGCTGGCGGGATGCCAGGGAATGTGGAGGTGGTGGTGGAGTTTTGCACAAGCAGTGTAAAAGACATCAAAGCAGACACAGTTCCGCGCCTGTGCTTGGTCAATGGTCTCGACTTCATTTCAGTAAATCAGCAGAGATCATTTAAATAAATCCCTGTTTGTGTACTGTGTGATGTCAATGATGTCATGGTGGCTGGTGACTAGGGACCTTAGTGTTATGTGCCAGGGCGACAAGTAGGGAGGGGGGCCACAGAGACTTGAGGGGGTATAGTGCCCCAGGGCCAGCGGCGGAGGGAATAGGCTGTTGGGGGGGCAGGGAAGACGGACCATAAAGAACACCTATGCCTTGCATATGTGGACGCCTTGGGCGTGCATCTTTCCTCTCTTGTTTTTGCTGTCTTGGAACAGATTTCTAGGTTGTCTGACAGGTTGCTAATTAGGAGCAAGATTGACCAGGGCCAAATAAATCTTGCGTATTCATAGACTCCTAGAGCTGGAAGGAACACCAAAGGCTATTCAACGCAGCCCGCTGCCACTAAGCTTTTGTCATAAGTTGATTGGCCCCTTGGATATCTTTGTTACACCAAACACAGAGCTAACAATAAAACAGAAATGATATTGTACTGATACCCTGGTATAATATAACATGTTCTAAAACAATACAAACAGCAAAACTGAGCAGCGTGAGAAATGCGTATGATCTCATTTCATGTGAACTTCAAAACTCCAATATGAGCCTCCTCAAGTTAAATGTTAATATGTAAATCTCAGGCTAATGTCTCCTTCATTCACAACGTGCTTCTCACTAGAAAATCTTTGGTCAAGCCGCCTTCAAATGACTCTCTTCTGTGCTGCCAAGGACTGTTGGAGAATTGGCAATGCAACAGTACAGAAGAGAGTAATTTGAAGCATTGCCAATTCTCTAACAGTCCTTGGCAGTACAGAAGAGAGTCATTTGAAGAAGGCTTGACCAAAGATTTTCTAGTGAGAAGCATGTTGTGAATGAAGGAGACATTTGCTTGAGACTTATACTACAATACCCCACCATTGTGAACGAAGGAGACATTAGCCTGAGTTTACAATCTTAACATTTAACTTGAGGATGCTCATATTGGAGTTTTGATGAAGTTCACACGAAATGAGGGCAACAGCCGGGGACTCGTAACATTACATTACTTTGTTGGGATTTTCTTGATAATTGACTTTCGCTTTGTTTATCATCATTTGGACTTTTGAACTTTTTTTGAATATTTCTGACTTTGGAAGATCGTACACATTTCCCATGATGGTCAGTTTTGCTATTTGTATTGTTTTAGAACATGTTATCATATTATACCAGGGTATCAGTACAATATCATTTCTGTTTTACCGTTAGCTCTGTGTTTGGCCCCTTGGATATCTTTTTGTTATACACATTTGTGGGGACCTCCCTCCCTTTTTTATCTTATAAGTTGATTGGTGCCAGAGTCAGGGCTGGTCTTAAGCAGCCCAGTCCCCACGATCAGAGGAGGCCTTTTAGGGACACCAGTCCTGGTAGCCTCTGGATTTTTGCGTTTGAGACCCCGGAGTGGGTTGTTGCATCCCAGACCCATTTCCTGCAAGGGACTTTCAGCTATTCCTGCAGAATAAATTTGGATTTATACTTTAGAGTTGCATTTCCTTCTTAAATCAACTTGTCAGTCATCTGCAGCTATGCAACATGGACCTGATTTTGCATGAATAATAATCAGTGGTATTGTTTGTTTCCAGTGGGAGCATGAACCAGCAGTTCATGTGCTGTGTGGCTCTTTGGACTGTGATGGTTTTGAATAAGAGCTAGCAGTGCTAGTTAAGAGTTGTGCTCTTTGTATATCTGTGAGGAGACAAAGACCTTGGCTACTAAGGCTGCTTGGTGACACAGGGTCCTTCCACTTCCTGAATAACCTTAGCAACAATCACTATCTGCCCCTGATCTCTTATGTCTGGAGACCCACAACCTTCTGGGTTGAGTAGCTGGATGTATTTTCTATTTCTTATGTGTGTGGTGACATTTTAGAATGAGGGTGGGGACGGTGTTTCACCAGATTGGAACAAAAGTCATGATGGTCATTGATGATGACTGAGCTCTATTTGTTTGGTATGTAATAATTTTGTTTTAAAAACACCTTTTTTGCTGATGCACTTGGCGAGCATAAAAATTCAAATATTATACGTACAGTTAAAACAACAAATGGAATTGGGGAACCAGAAAAAGAATCAGCAGTGACATTCTTAAGAACCTCTTCAATAACAATCCCTTAGTGCACCTCTTAAAATTAGGAAGGAAAGGATAGAGATGGATGTTGGGAGAAAGTGAATTCCATACTACTGCACCCACCACAGCAGGTGGTTTGGGAATCCCACCTGGTGTGATGGTGGAATTCCCAAGCCTAGTCCAGCATAATCTAGGACTGGCCCTGCTATCTGGTACAGAAGGTCAGTTTTAGGTCTGCATTCATTTTTGGCTAGGTATGACAGGTGCTGATATTGCTCTCTCCTGGGATAACTTGGTTGATTTTAATTATTTATTTTCAAGTAGATTTTAAAACTAATGAAGTTTAAAAAAACAATCAATCAAACCTGACCAAAATAAGAGCCTTCACTTAAGAGATCTGAATAAATTCTTCCTTAGACTGACGTTTGCACACTTAGAAGAACGTATTGTTTTATTTCAGACATGGAAGAGTTAATAGTCGAACTGCGTCTGTTTCTTGAACTTCTGGATCATGAATATCTAACGTCCACTGTCCGGGAGAAAAAGGCCGTCATAACGAACATCCTCCTGAGGATACAGTCATCGAAAGGTCAGTACTGGAGATGTATTTTTGTTGCTTGTAGAATGGGACCAATTTAAAATGTGCACAATCAAGAAAAAATGAAATAAAACCTTGCCAGCAGGCGCTATCCTTTCTTACACTGAAGTATAAAATTTAAAGAAGGGCCGAATGTCTAATATTCCAAAAGTGTTTTCTGCCACATGAACGTTAGCACAATCTAGCCACATAATTGTTTTACTGTACAGTAGGTATTCTGCCAAACACCAACTGCCAGCGGCTTTCCGATTTGTAACTTAAGACAGTTACTTTAGTTGATCTGTGGCTGCCCTTCAGTCAGTGATATTGGTTGTGGTGTTATAACAACAAAACAATGCTGTGTTGTTACAGAGGGCTGGCAACAGCTCCAGAAGTGAAAGTTTCAGCTGGCTTTCCGTTACAAAGCTGGTTTCTGTTTTGTCATGTCACATGTCATCTAGGTTATTTCTCCTGCATCTCTTCCTTTGGAAATGACCAGACAAGGAAGCATTTGAGTTATGGTGTCCTAAAATAATTTCATTTTTTTTTCTTACCCAGGCTATGACGAGACAGATAAGAGAGCATCTTTTTTGGTTCCCCATCTGATGCAAATTATTAATTTAATCCCCCCCCCTTTCTACCATAGTCTAAGCCCCCCAAATTGTTATAAGAATCCTAAGAGCTGCCATACTGGTTCAGACTAATGGCCTGTCTAGCCCAGTATCCTGTCTCAAGTGCTAACTACTACTGGATACGGCAGTGGAAGCCTATTGCCAGCAGGGCAGTTGAGCAGAGATCATCCCCTGTGATTCATGCCCTGCTGTTAGCAGTTGGAGTTTTAGGAATATCCTGAGTATAGTTTAGTGGATCATGGGAATGTTGTGGATGTAATATATCTTGATTTCAGCAAAGCATTTGACACAGTCCCCCATGATATCCTTGTTGACAAGCTGGTAAAATGTGGGCTAGATGATACTGCCATTAGGTGGATTTACAGCTGGCTAAAGAACCGTACTCGGAGAGCATTCATCAATAACTCTTCATCAATCTGGAGGGAGGTACCGAGCAGGTTGCTGCGGGACTCGTTCTTGGGTCTGTTACTGTTCTAAAATCTTTATTAATGACAATCTTTATTATTGGATGGAGCAGAGGGAATGTGTATCAGATTTGCAGATGGCATGAAACTGTGAGGAATAGCTAACACCTTAGAAGAAAGAAAGAAAATGCAAAATGTTCTTGATAGACTGGAAAACTGGGCTGAAGCTAACAAAATGAAATTCAACAGAGATAAATGGAAAGCCACCCCGACCTGCCTGGAGCAGGAGGGACGGGGCAACAAATTTGTTAAATAAATAAATAAAATAAAGTTCTGCATTTAGGACATCAAATGCACAAGTATAGGATGGGTGCCTCCTGGCTTGGCACAAGTACATGTTAAAAGGATCTAGGGATTGTTGTTGTTCACAAACTCAACATGGGTCATCAGTATGATGCAGCTACAAAAAAGACAAATGCAGTTTTAGGCTGCATTAAAGGAAGCGTAGTTTCCATGTCACGAGAAGTAAGAGTTCCGCTCTATTCTGCACTGGGTGGGTACATCTCATCTGGAGTACTGTGTCCAGTTCTGGGCGCCAAACTTTATTAAGAACAACATGGATAAATTGGTATGGGTTCAGAGAACAGCACAAAGGCCCCTTTCGCATGAATGTCTGTGTCTTCCCCCCCCCCCAACATATGCAGTGAGGTTGGGGGCGTTTGTGCGATTGCCTGGGTGGGTGGGTGGGTGTGCGTGCGTGCGTGCTCCTTCGCTACACCCACCTCCACCCATCGCTCACACACAGAGCAAAGGGCACCAATGGTGGATGCTCCGTGCATGGACATGGGTGGCGGTGCGACGGACCGTCCACGTCCCGCCGCCTCCCCCCATGCACTTGCACGGATTAGAAAAGGGCCAAAAATGGTCAGGGATCTGGAATCCAAGTCATTTGAGAATAAGTTGTAGGAACTGGTATATTTAGCCTAGAGAAGAGAATACTAAAAGGAGACATGATAGTGGTCTTACAATCCTAGAGTTGGAAGGGACATCAGAGGTCCTCTAATCCTAACCCCTCTCACTGCAGGACAGCTACAGCATCTCTGACAGACGGCCATCCAGCCTCTGTTTGAAACTGCCAGCAATTACCGGAAGGTCTGTCATATAGAATACAAATAAAATGTGAAATGAAATGCGGGATACAAATAAAATGTGAAATGAAAAATAAATAAATATAGAAGATGGCAAAGACTTGTTCTCTGTTGCCCCTGAGGGCATGACTAGAAATAATGGGCTCAAATTACAAGTAAGCAAATTTTGGTTAAACATTAGGAAAAACTTTCTAATGATAGGAGCTTTTTGACAATGGAACAAATTGCCTAGGTAGGTGGTGGGCTCTCCTTAGCTGTTCAGCCTCTGTTTGAAAACTGCCAGCTATCTGCCGGGGTGCTGTAGCTGCTGATTTTCTGCATTGAGCACGGGGTTGGACTAGATGTCCTTTGAGGTTCCTTCCAACTCTAGAATTGTATCTCCAGGCCATCTTGGCAAATAGCCATATCCAGCCAACATTTCTTAGTATTTCTTTGAACCCAGTTGTATGATTGGCCTCTGAAACTTCCCATGAAAATGAGCTCCGTTGGATAGTATTTATCTATGGCCACTTGCCGACATTACTGAGACACAGCAAGGAAACTTCTGGTGGACTCCCGGCAGCCAAACTCACGAGTAACTCTGAACTTGGGCACGGGGGCAACAGTGTCATTTCAGCAATTTCTCACAAATAACAGGGCGCAAAATCCCAGCCGTGTCATCCATGAGAGAAATCACCACAGGATGACGCGTTTACCCCCGCACCCATGTTCAGAGCTACTTGTGAGTTTGGCTGCTGGGAGTCCACAAGGAATTCCCCCACCGTGTTTTGTTAACATGGGCAAATCGCCTGTTTCTCACTTAACTTTCTGTAATTAAGTTTGAGTTGCTCTGTACAAGAATTACAGAAAGCAAGTAGACAGGGATGATCCCTTGGACATGATCTGTCCAATTTCCATGCAAATTGAATGGAAAACTAAGAAGTTACATCTGGAAATGCATGCACAACTGCTTTAACAATGAGGTCTCTAACTTCTGCTAAAATAACAAAATATCAGTTGCTTATAAAATTGGGACCCGTTATCTAATCCTTCTGACATTTGGCAGGGATGGTCCCCTGGGTTAGGGGTCAATTTGTCCAAATTTCATGCAAATCAGATGTAAAACCAAGACGTTACAGCCTGAAATTTGTCCCCAAATGTTACTTTTTCCTGAAAATGTTGTTTCTCCCATGAAATTTGCAGGACTATTTTTTGTTGTTGTTGTATTAACAAAAATGAAAATGGGATTTTTGTTTAGTTGTTCAAAATAATAAACAAATGCGCACCCCTACTTCTGAGCCACAATTTAGCCACACCTCTTACATACTCACCTAAATTAAACAGCAACAACTTAAAAAAACTAACAAAACCAACAAGAAGGAAGAGCCTAAGACATATTAAAGTATTTTTTTCTGAGAAAAGTATCTCTAATTAGTTCTATTTACTTTTTGTTTGCTAGCCAACTCTATAGTTGATTGAAAAGTATTTATCATCATTAAAAAAAAAAAAAAAAAAGAACGCTTAGCAGAAAATGTGCCGTTTTGTTTTGTTTTGTTTTTTGAGAAGGCCAGTTTTGTTAGACTGAGGCTAGAAGCATGTTTCAGTGGCAAGTAGCTAATGGCATCCCAAATTTGTTTTTGCAAAAACCTCCACAGTCCTGTTGTTTTTTGTTTTTTTTAAAATGTAATGAGCTGATACATATATTATAAAGATGCTCATATTTCTTGCATTAAATAGTCACAGGGTGTTTTCAGTCGTGTGACGGTGGCATGGTTTAATCCGCTTTAGCACAGATTAACCCGGATGCTACCGTCATGCCTAAATGTGCTTGCCAGATGTTAGCAAGGTTTAGCTCCCGTCCCGACCACGGTGGAGGCTAGCCCGGGCTTTACTCTGGGAAATCCAGAGCCTGTGCTAAGCTCCACCATAGTCGGGAATCAGCCACCGTACCCAAAGGGAAGCAGGCTATCATGTCTGATAGCCCGCTGTACTTACCACGGTCCATAGTGATGGTGGGAGCCGAGCTCCATGGCTGTCATCATTGTCCGCCAGGAGGGCGGGGCCATTCCATGCAGCATGGTGTTGGGTGAACGCACATCTATGCAGCTCCCCGCCGCCTTCCTGGCCTGGCCGTCATAACGTTTGTTTGGGGGCCAAGCTGAGTCTGATTGGAGTGATGGCTCCCATCACTTCCCAGAGCAGTCCGTGGTGGAGGCGGGAGCCGTTGCTTCAGGAAACTCCCACAGATGCAAATTTTAAAGCTATCTGTGTGCTTCCAAAACACATCACCCTATTAATGCTGTAACAGTTACAACTCTCAAAAGATGGGAGAAAATTAAACTACTGGCCATAAAGAGAGAGAATACTTCTGTCAAAAACAACCCCTCCATCCTTCCCAAAGCCATTATTTGTGTTAAAGAACTCTGATTCCTTGTAGGTTTAGGGCTTTTTAGAGCCTCCAGAAAATGCTGAAAATCAAGGAATGAACAATTAAACCTCAAAATGACATCACAGGAGGTTTTCCAAATGGCAAAGCTAGACAGCTTTAGTGGTGACTCCTATAAATCTTTACAGTAGTCCTGTGTGTCTTGAATGCTTCCAGTGTTCCATCACAGTCTTGAGCAAGGAAATTGCATAGCATTTGTTTGGAAGCCTTTTGAAAAGAGATAAAACTTTCCATACTTTTGAAAAGAGATAAAACCCCAGAAGACAGCACATCATACTGACAGGTGTAAGTAACCAATCTAAAACAATAAAGAACTGGCAAAACTTAAAGCACTGTAAACCAATGGCTTCACTTGAGGGAAACCTACAAATCGTAATAATAATTGAACACAAAGCATCATTCATCATAGGCAAATTAATAAAGCAAGCTTCATGCAGAGAAGGTGTTTGAAACAGGATATATATTCTAGGTTTGCCGTTCTCCAGGACTATGAAAAGATAAGCTCCCCAACTCTATTTTAAAACTATTCTAGAGTGCTTTCTGTAATTGATGGGCTACTGAGGGGAGAGTTTCTCTTCAAAGAGCAGAGAGATCAGATAGGTCCCTTGTTGGCCACCATTTCATTGTATGTTCAGCTGCTTAAATGTTCCATAAAATAAGGTTGATTATGGGTGAAAACAGACATGACGCTAACCACCCTTTAACCACCCTTGGTGGTTATTTATGCATTCTGCAGGCCTGTATTGGTGCCCTATGCAGCCCTGAAACATGCATAAATGACTGTCACGGAGAAACGTAGGGTCACACACATGTGTGATACTGGCCTACATGTAAACTACAAGCCTAGTAAATATGTAAAGCAAAAGGTGAAACATGTATGTAATGTTACAATTGAGAACGGTAAAACCCAAATCAGGACTGTAACACTGACGAAACTCCAGGAAATGCAGAGATAAAAAGAATGTGTATTGGGAACCCTGGCCAGACGGAACCATGTGGAGATGCAGATTAACCTTCAGGTTGGCCTAGGTTGCCTATGTAACAGACCTCAGGTTTCTCCAAGGTGGGAAAGCCAAAACAAAGAGACCATGAAAGGTACTTAAGCGAGGGCCATTAAGGAGAATCTCTCTCGCTTGGCCATCTTGAGCAACTGCATCTGCATCCTAAAACACGCCAGCAAGCAAGGCTGGAAACCATGAACTGAGAGAGGGGACTTTGCTTTCTAGCAACTCTTAAGACTGAAGACCCAGTCGTTTACATCAAGGATTGAGAAGAACTTATGGACCTTGGTAGGGTAAGATGCTTATTTAGGAATTTGCGCGCGCGAACCTGTGCCCCACAGAGCAAGCGCTGCTTTTATCGGTCTGGGGAGCGCCTGTACTTCTGGGTTGGACTTGGCACCGCCCCTGCCGCGCTCTGCTCCGGGACTCCGCTCCGCAGCTCCTGGCTGTCGCGCGGCTCTCCTCCTCCAGTCTTGGCTCGGGTCACACGTGTCTGCAAGCGGCGGTAAGTTCCACGCTCCACACACCCCTCTCCACTAGTATAGGTTAGGAATGCGTTATATTTACCTTTGATTTCTAGTAACCGCTCTGTATCAATAATCTTGCTTATGTAATCAATAAACTGACTTCTTATCTTTATGAAGAAGTGTCTGTCTAACATTGGAACATAAGTGAGTGACAAGAGTAAGCTCTTGCGAACCCAGAGAGAAAGAGTCTGTAAATAGGAAGGATCGGGCCCTTGAGTGACAAAGGGGTTGCCCCTGCGGCAGGCTTGAATCGGCCAGAGAGAAAAAATGATTCAAGTGGGCTGTACGCGAGGGAAACTGAGTCACTCAAAGCCGGTAAAGTGGGGGTGCGGACCTCCAAACCGTGACAGTGGCGCCCCAATGAGAAGGGTCAAGCTCAGTTTGTGGACCAATGTGTGACAATGACCACCGAGGGTGCTTAAAGGGTGGTTAGCGTCATGTCTGTTTTCACCCTATTTCACAGGTGACATCATGCTTTGCTATTCCTTGCCTTAGTTGCTTGTGTAGTAAGACCCATTATTTAATTTTCCATGCCGTTAGTTTCCTGAAGGATTGAGAAACGTGGAGATAAAAGTGGTACCAAGATCAACGGACCTAATTCCAACTATGCAATGATTCTGAAGTATTTTTTGTCATGAGCGCTACAGATGACCTAAATTTTCATTGTCTGTATTTAGCTGTGTCCACTTGATTAAAAGAAATAAAATCAGTAAAAGTATAAAAGAGAGGAGGCAGTTTAGTGCGGGGTGGAAAGAGACATGAGCTGAAATAGGTGTATTCATTGAATTTCTGGTACCTGAATTGATGTGCAACATTCAGCTACTACTTGGTGCCCGATTTGGGTATCGGATGGCCTCGAATGGTGACTTCCAGTCCTGATTTATTGATTCGTTACCAGTAAATCGGTAACGGAAATTACTGATTTCCCCCCCCCCTGGTAGTTTTGTTAGTTTTGACATGCTGCTCAAAATGCAGGTATTACCCATGAGTACTGAATCGGGTAAAAGAGACCAAGAATTGGCTTCCTAAGGCTTCAAAGGCAAACAACAAAAGAGCCTGATAATCTCTTTTTACTTCACCCATTGTGGGCAGAAATTGGACTTTTCTTTCCCATTTGACAGTACATTCTTTTTGATTAACAGAAAATCTATAATTTATTTATTTTATAATTGATTTATTTAGAAAATCATTTAATAATCCACCCCTCCTGCTCCAAGCAGTCTGGGGCGGCTTACAATATCAAAACCAATACAACCATAAAATACAATAAAAGGGGAGGCACAATCCATACCACCTCTCATCCTCCCCACCCTACACCCCATCTCCCTCGCCAGAAGCCAGGTGGAACAGACAGGTTTTACAGATATGACAGAAGGAGGGGAAATCTGGGGCTACCCGAACTTCCACCGGGAGGGAGTTCCATAGCCTACGTGTGGCCACCGAGAATGCCGTCTCCATAGTGGCCCCCTGGGCCACATGGGGGACCTCGAGAAGGGCACCCACAGAGGGCGCTCCAGAGCATGGAGAGCAAGGTGGTCCCACAGGTAAGTCAGGCCAAGGCCATATAGGGCTTTATAGGTCAAAACCAATACCTTGAATCGGGCCCGGAGGACTATAGGCAGCCAGTGCAGAGCATGGGTGAAACGTGCTCATGGCGACCCGTCCCCGTAAGGAGACAGACTACAGCATTCTGCACTAGCTGCAGTCTCTGGACTGTCACTATAGGTAGCCCCACATAGAGTGCGTTGCAATAGTCCAATCTCGAGGTAATGAAAGCATGGATGATGGTGGCCAGGTCACTATCTGAAACGTACGGCTGAAGCTGTCGCACCAGATATAATTGGCGAAATGCACTCCTTGCTACAGCCCCCACCTGGAAATGCAGGCAGAGCTGCAGATCGAGGAGTACGCCCAGACTACGGACCTGGGATACCAGTGGAAGGCGAACCCCATAAATGATGGGAACTACCACATTCACTGCCCTTCCCACCACCATCGCCTCCATCTTGTCGGGATTCACCTTCAGTCAGCTCGCCCTCACCCGATCCCCAACAGCCGCCAGAAATTGGGTAAGCACCAAGGCTTCTGGGTCTGGGTCAGATGAAAACGAGAGGTAGAGTTGGGTGTCATCAGCATATTGATGATACCGCACCCCATACTGTCTCACGACCTTGCCAAATGGCTGTATATACATGTTGAACAAGAGTGGGGACAGGATAGAACCTTGTGGGAGGTCCCGAGGAGATGAAGAACAATCCCCAAGCACCATATGCTGAGTTCTCCCAGCCAGGAAGGAGCTGAACCAGTGAAGGACGATCCCGCCCACTCCAGCTCCATCCTGCAAGTGAGTCATCAACCTCTCATGATCAACAGTATCAAAAGCAGCCAACAGATCTAACAGAATTAGCAGGGTCGAACGACCCTGATCTAATCATGTGACTTGACATCATAGTATGTTTACATGGAAATGATTGACAAACATGTAATTGAAACTTCACACCAAAGCTCAAATAGAAAACAGAGATGTTGGGGAAAGCTTTGGCTGTTAGGAAGAAGAATCATAGAGCCACTTTTACCATCCCTAATAGAGGTTTCCCTAGCTTCTTCTCTAAAATCTCCAATGAAGGAGATTCTAGAACCTCTTAGGCCTTTTTATACCACACCCCCTTCCTCTTGCCTTGATGCTTCCCCAGTATGTACACACAATGCGTCCCATCTCTCCCTGTCAATCTTGCTCACCTGCCTGTTCCCTTGCTGCCCTACCACCTCTCATCCCTTGCTGCTGCTGTAATTCCCCTCATTTGGAATAGCTGAGCCTGGAAGATTTCCAAAATAGTGGTGGCTTGCCTTTTTCTGGAACATGAGTTGCAATTGGCTAATATCATTTTGGAAATTTGCCCCAGCTCATTCCAGAAAAAAACAGGAATTTGGCAGGTATCCCCCCTTCTCATGCCCTCCAGGATTCATTCCACACACCCAACATACCCAATTTGAGAACGGTTCCCCAAAGCAACTCCTTCCATTTCCAACTGTTCTTGCATTTAGGAGTTTTTTCCTAATATTGTTAACCTTAAATGAAAGGCAATAAAAACTCGAGGGCAAGCCAGATTTGTATTTTCACTTGGATCCATTTGAACATTTATTGATTTAAACAAAAACAAAAACCAAACCAGTAAGAAACTCCCTAATTAATACTCTAATTTAGAACTGAAATGGATAGTAACTTTAGTACCTGTGGGTAATACCTACTATTTCGAGTATCACATTTGGTACCCGATGTGTTACCCAGGTAATTTATTTATTTGTTCACATTTATACCCCGCCTCTCCTGAAACAGCGGGTAATAATTGTCTACTTCCAGTACCGTCCCCCTCCCCCCCAATTCCCAGTTGGTATATTGGTATACCAATTGTACTGAGTTGGAAAATGGAAAAATCAAGTTGGAAAAAGTTATAAGGAGAAAAATTGGAACTGGAAGTAGTTTTTCCAGGACTGGAAGTTGCTGAAAAATTGTTGGAACTTGATGGAAACCTGATAAATCAATGTTAGGCGTGGTATATCAACAAAAATGTAGAAAAATTGGTACCAGAAGTCAACATTTCAGGACATAGGTTACCTTATTGGGTCATAATCGGGTACCTCTACTGGGTCGGTTTGTGTACTGGAAATTTGGGCTGTCCATTTTTGCTGGTACCCTCTTTCAAGCTCTATTGTCATTATCAGGAAAACAGAGCACACAGAAAAGCTGAACAAAACAGCTGTCTATGCCAAAATTCTTAGTATGGATTCTTTCAATGTAAGACTGTCAGAATAGCTGAAAGGAATGACCGTTAAATAAATAGTTTTGGAACATTTCCCAAGAAAAAAAAAGTCTGATATTCTTGATATTCAGGAAGAAGGGATGACGTTCTGGCTCTTAATCATAGTTTATTTTGTCAGCCTTGCTTTCCCATCTGTTACTTCACACCCAGTGGTACTAATTTGTTATGACAAAGAGCCAAAGCCATGTGATTCCCAGAAGTATCATCAATAAGGCTAAGAGATGTTCATTTGATTTGGTAATGTCAAACAACCAACAGCTTAAAAAAAAGAAAAAAATTCAGCCCAGGTGCAAACACAGGGTATCCTCCTTCGACTTTAATGGACTTACAAACCTCAGTACGCCAAATCTTAGCTTACTTCCAAATGCTGAGGAGATGAATTCTACTTTTCTCCATTGAAGTTTCTGAAAATCTTCAATCTGTTTCCATCAACTAAATTTATCTAGGATTCAGTGACCTTAAGGCAAGGCCTTAGACCCTTTGCAAGGCCTTAGACTGATGCTCCTCCTTGGCGATGGCCATGCTGTTATAAAAGTAATAATTTTATTTGTATAGAGTCTTGCCCTCTGCCACCACTAAGCAATGTTTGGGACACTTCATAAAATACAATAAAAGGCAGACTTTTTCAGGGAAAGCCCTGCGACTTGACCCAAGCCCATCAAGACCCAACTCGTTGGGGCAGACACTTCCAGCCCGTACTCTTGGACCTGAGTTCGGTTGCGCTCCCCAGTGGTGGGAAAACCCATTCTCCCATGGGTTTCTGAGATTCCCCATCACTCTGGTGGGCAGACAGGACCACATTAGAATGGAGGAAGGAAAAGCCTTCTCTGTTCTCTCTTCTTGACACAGCCATGCCCTGCCAAGAGCACTGTGACATCAGAATTAGAGCTGCTTCTGGTACTAAAATTAGTACCTTCACGGGTAATACCTGCATTTTTGGGGCACACCATCAGGCCCCTGACAGGTTACCTGAAGATCAGTTGGGTGCCCAAACCCCAAAGATGCAAGCATTACCCAGAGAAACTGACACACCCCAGCTCAGACTGCTACTTTCAAAGGCTGGCCAGTACGTTCAAGCAGCTCATCATTCCCGTTCAGGCATCAATGGTGCCCGAATGGGGCTGGGTTGATTTGGGCACCCCTGATTTGTCAGGGAGAGTCACCTGCCCACACAGGCCCAAGTTTCTAAGAATTCAGCTGCATAAAGCTTTGGGTCGGGCGTGGGTCCTTAAGACAGAATTTTCATGTTTGATTCCTCCCTCTATCCCCAAGCTCTTTTCTTTGCTTTTTCACGTTATGTGGGGCTACTCTTGATGACTGTTTGGAAGCTGCAGCTGGTGCAGAATGCAGCAACCTGGCTCCTTTCAGGGACAAGTCGCTGGGAGCACATTACACAGGTGCTTTGAAGTCGGCACTGGCTGCCTCTATTTTCTGGGCACAATTCAAGGTGCTGGTTTTGACTTTTAAAGCCCTAAATGGAGATCCCATATCTTTGAAAGATCGTCTGTCCTACCATGTTCCATTTTGGTCCCTATGGTTGGCTGGGAGCACCCATCGATAGATGGAACCTGCAAGAGGGTGATCCCAACCGACCATAGGGATTGCAGTGGAACATAGGACAGGGACAGAATGGGGATGGTGTTCTCTGAAAGTTCTTTCAAACAATAATAAATAAATAATTCACAAAAAGAATAATAATTTATTTATATTTATTTATTTGTCTATTTATTTATTTTTTATTTCATTGAATTTTTCAACCACTTCCTCTTGTCCACATGACCAACTCAGAGCTGCTTACAACAAATCAATAAAAACAATTAAATAATTAAAAACACATAAAACGTTATAAAATACATTAAAACATCAGGTGGAACCAAACACCCCCCCCCCCCATTTCCCAACCTTCACCACCCTGTCTCCCCTATCAAAAGCCTAGCAGAACAGCCAGGTCCTACACTCTCTTTGGAAAGAGGGTAGGTCTGGGGCTATATGGGCCTCCATCAGGAGGGAGTTCCACAGTCGCGGAGTGACCACTGAGAACGCTCTCCCCATTGTCGCCACCCGGGGGACTTTGAGTCGGGCGTCCCTGGCTGACCGCAGGGACCGCACCACAGCCTGAGGCAGTCCCGCAGGTCGGCAGGACCCAGGCTGTTAAGGGCTTTATAGGTCAGTACCATCACCTTGAATCGGCCCCGAATGACAATAGACAGCCAGTGCAGCGAACAAAGCACTGGTATAATGTGCTCACATTGGCCCATCCCAGTTAGAAGATGAGCTGCCGTGTTCTGCACCAGCTGCAGCTTCCGGACCGTCACCAAGGGCAGCCCCACATAGAGTGCATTGCAATAGTCCAGTTTAGAGGTGATAAAAGCATGGATGATGGTGGCCAGGTCAGAGTCCAAAACACACAGCTAGAGCCGTTGTACTAGATTTAACTGGCGAAAGGTGCTCCTTGACACAGCCGCCACCTGGAAATCCAGGCAGAACTGCAAGTCAAGAAGCACCCCTAGTCTACAGACCTGAGTGGCCAAAGGAGGGCAGACCCCCATCAATGACAGGGGCCACCACACCTTCAACCCTACCCACCAGTGTCACCTCCATCTTGTCAGGATTCAGCTTCAGATGGCTTGCTATCATCCACTTCCCCACAGCCGCCAAAAACTGGGTAAGCACCGAGACTGCCGGGTCTAGGTCTGCAGAAAATGAGAGGTCAAGTTGTGTATCATTGACGTACTGATGACAATGTACGACAAACCCCGTCACAACCTCGCCCAACGGGTGCATATACACGTTGAACAGGAGAGGGGACAGAATAGAATCCTGCGGGACTCCACACGTGAGATTCCGGGGAGATGATGAATACTCCCCACGAACCACCCACTGAGTTCTCCCAGCCAGGAAGGAGCAGAACCATTCAAGAACAATTCCGCCCACCCCAGCCCGGTCCTGCAGCCTTGCCACCAACAAATACTGTTGACAGATCTAACAGAATCAGTAAAGATGATCTGTCTTGATCCAATTCCAGGCATAGATCGTCAACCAAAGCCACAAGTGCAGTGTCTGTGCCAAACCACGGATGAACGCCTGACTGTGAAGGATCAAGGAAACCAATACGGTCTAGATGCCCCCGAAGCTGCCAAGCCACCACCCGTTCAATAACCTAAAAAGGGAAGGTTAGAGACTGGCCGATGCCAGCCAGGGAGTCGATGTCAAGAGATGGTTTCTTGAGCAGAGGTCGCATTACCACCTCTGTGAGGCGGCCCGACACCCTGCCCTCCCTAAAGGAGGCATTGACTACCCCTAAAATCTCACGGCAGACCTTAACCAGCCAGGACGGGCGTGGATCTAATTCACAACAGGTGGCTCTGATAGATGCAAGGACATCCACCACATCTGCAGGCCAAACCCACTGAAACTGATCCCATGAAACCAGACAAGGTGGGACTTTCATTACCTCAGGTTCTCCGATTGCTACAAATGAAGTTGTGGTGAATTCAAGTGATTTTATCCACAAAAAAGTCGACAACAAATGTCACAGCAAGCACTGGAAGATTTCAGTTCCAGGCGGAGAGAGGCCAGACTGACCAGTCTCTGCACCAGCTGGAAAAGCTCATCTGGGCGCAACTTTGCAGATGCTATGAGAGAAGCAAAGAAAACCTCTTCTTTGCAGCTTTTACAGCCACAGTATAGGCTCTCAAACTATCTCTGTGCTGCAATCGGTTGGCTTCAGTACGAGTACGACGTCACCGTGTCTCCAACCATCGTACCTACTGCTTCATTCACTGCAGGTCCTCTGTAAACCACAGGGACCTGCATTGTCGGCGTTCAGGAAGCGGACGCCTAAGAGCTGTTCGGTCAATGTCCTCTGTCAGCAAGGTGCTCCAAAAAGCTACGAGGTCATCAAGTGAACGGTGCTTGAGATTGGGAGGTATTTTCCCCAGAGCATTTCAGATTCCATATGTCTCTGGGGGCGGACCAACCGAACCGGTCCAGCACCTTTCCAGAGTCAGACATGCGTCGGGAGACCGGCCCGGAGAAGATAATGATCCGACCACGACGGGTGCAGCTAAACCGTCCCCCCCCACCAGAACTTATTTATTTATAAGAATAAATAGTCTTTTCTGAAAGATCACACAGTTCGTGTCCATAGGACATGGGTGTGCAGGAGGGCGTTCTCAGTTGCTGTCCCGGTTTTGTGGAATTCCCTTCCTTAGGAGGTTTCCAGAGGCGGTGTACAACCTGTTTTATTTGAAAAAGCATTTGGCAGGCAGGGATAGTGTTGGTTGTGTTTTTAGGTAGGGTTGTGGGGGAAGGTGGGAGTTTTTATTGTTTGCATTTCAGTGTTGTTATGAATTGTGAGCTGCCCTGTGCCCCTACAGGAAGGGTGGTGTATAAATTCGAATGAATAAATAATGTAATAATTTTTCTTTGCACTAGTTAAGCTCTACTATTTTCCTCAGACTTTTTCTTTGATGGGTCTGCCCTCCTTTGGCCACTCAGGTCCGTAGCCTAGGGGTGCTTTTTTTTTAAAAAAAAAATCACGGTAAGACAACAGGAAAAAATATTCAGAAGACAAGTCTCTTTTGAAAATGTTACTTATGCTTGTCATATCTCCCCATTGACCATCCATGAGTGGAGCCTTCTTGTGCTAGCTATTGTATAAAACCCAAAAGGAATAAACAGTATTCTCTGAAAGTTCACACAATGTGTGTTACCATAAGTCTTTATAATGCGATTCCATCCTGCAAAGCAGCAGTCAACTAGAGAGAATTTGATATCTCTGAATATTTTCCTTCAGATATTCACTCCCATCAAAGGTGGAATAATCCCAGGGATTCCATCCCTAAGATAGCTACTCCACGTGACTAGAACGGAAATGTTTATCGGTGTTAACAATGAACACTATTTTAGTTGAAAACAACTGATTTGGCGCTTTCTGGAAGATGCAAAAATTGATCCGTTTTTTGCAGTGAATTCATTTGGGTTCCCATTCATTAATTTGCCTTTTGGTACATTTAGTACACAATATACAATACAATGTTTTATTAAGGTCGTGACTAAAAGTCATTGACCGTCAAAATACTTACAAAACATAGAATTAAACGACCAAAGATAAACAAGTACAAATAGAATTTAGTTAGGAGATCAAGCCTAAGGCCAACGACTGATTTTCCATGAAATAACTTATGCTTATCTACTAGGACCAGTTCCGGATATATTGTCAAATAAAGTTCAGCAAACATTTCCATCAAAATATGAAAAAGAAAACAATCTCCACAATAAGATGGACACCAACCACTAAAGGAATAAAACAGGATATTGAAACCATACTGAAAAAAGGCACTGTTCAGCGTATGTCAGAGTGCAGAGTAGACTGTTTTATAAGCAACACCCAACGGCAAATTTTGCCATATTCCTTGTCATTTCAGTATCCGAACAGGAAAGTAATCTAATTGTTACCGGCTCTCTTTCCCAGGGTAAACAATTGCCTATATAAAGCAGTAGAAAACAAGAGCGAGGTAACCATACTAATGGGCATTCAAATATAACATGCAACAATGTCTCGACTTGGTTGGGAGTATTACAGGCACAAAACCTTAAGTGCTGAGGTATGCCCTGAAAACGTCCCGAAATCAAAGCAGATGGAAATACCTGAAAACGGAAAAGGGTATAGGCTCTACGTTCTTGCCAATTTGTCCATTCATCAAGGTAACCCAAGCTTCCAAGAGGTAATCTAATGGCTGGGTACATAGAACAGACCTTCTGGGCAGAGAGTAAAGCATTCTCTATCTGGCGCTCCTGGTCCCTAATACGGAGGTGGACCAGGCCTAGCGTCTCAGGGTAGGACCTAGCAGCCAAAAACTCCACAGAAAAGCCCAAACTGAGGATCAGACCGGTAGTCTTAAGGAACCAGAGACCGGACCTAAAGTCAGGCGCCATACTGTGAAACTCCCTAAGGGAGATAAATTGAATAACGCCTTAAGCCAGAATTTTGAAATGGCAAAAAGGGCCTGGTTTCTAAGGGAACAAGAAGCAGACTCCGAACGGAGTACCACTTGTGGAGAAAACCTAGGGGCCCCAAGTATTCCACGGAGGAAGCTATTTTGAATGTGCTCCAAGGAGTCCAAATAATGGGGGCCCCAAACGGGGGCAGCGTAGAGTAGCTGGGGAATCACCTTGGTTCGAAAGAGCCTCAGGGCCGGATGCACCAGCCTTCCCCCGTGAGAATGGACGAAGCCCAAAAGGGTGCTAGAAGTCCTCCTGGCTAGTATAGATATGGCATCAAAGTGTCTCCTCCAGGAGCATGTGGCCGAGAACACCACCCCAAGGTACCTATAAGAGGAAACCTGCTCAATCTGATTGCCATCCATAAACCAGCAGTGACTCGCTTTCCTTGACCCTGCCACCATAATTTTGTGGGTTTTTTGGTAATTTACTGCTAAATTCTCAGAACTACAGTATGCATCAAATTTAGTCATAGCCCTGCGCAGCCCCACTGGAGATTGTGCCATCAAAACTCATCATCCGCATATAAAAGCAGAGGCAGGCATAAATTCCTGACCCTAGGGGCATGGGTGTCATCCAAGATGTGCCCCTTGACGTCATTTAGATAGAAGTTGAATAACCGGGGTGCCAAAACGCACCCCTGTCACACACCGCGTTGAACCAGAATTTCATCGGAAAACGCAGCCTCAGAAGGAAAGCGCACCTGCAGAATATTGTTAGTATGGCGCTGGATTATAAGATATAAAAGACGCCTCTCTATTGAGGTGCGACTAAGTTTAAACCAGAGCCGATATCTGTCCACAGAATCAAAAGCAGCACGTAAATCACTAAAACAGAAGTATAAACTACCATTTTTGCGCTGTCTCACATACTTGTCCATTAGATGGTTTAAGGTAAAGATGTGATCAATTGTGGACTGGCCAGCATGGAACCCTATCTGTTCTTTAATAAGTATATTATTCACATCTAACCAGTGCAGAAACTTCTCCAGCAGGTATCTAGAATAAAGTTTCCCTACTGAACTAAGCAAGCTGATAGGCCTGTAGTTCTGTGGCAGGGTAGGGTCCCCCTTCTTAAAAATGGGCACGACCAAACTGGTCAACCAGTCTTCGGGTATGGTCCCTGTTTTGTTGATTCTAGTAAACACAGGGACCAATAGACCTGCCCACCAGTCCGGGTCCAGTTTAATCAGATCGGGCATTATATGGTCACAAGGCTTGAGTTTTAATAGATACTCTCTAATTTCACTTGGCTGGACTGGAGGCCAAGCTTCAAGGGAATAAATGTCCCAAGAGGACCAAAAGGTATCCATGGGCACAGTTCCTGGGGATGTATACAAGTTTTCAAAGTAAGCACACCAGGCATCTGGAGCAGGAAGGGCCCGGCCAGCAGTAGTGGCTTTGGGCAAAAGGCACCTGACCTGGGTCCAAAAAGCACTGGAATTCCTACTACGTGCCGCCAGGAGGAGCTTCGTCCAGCTTACATGTTGGTACTCACGTTTCTTCTTTGCCAAGGTGCCCTGGTAGTCCCTACGCAGTGCAGTAAGAGAAGCACAGTTCCGGGCTGACTGACAACTCCTAACCCGTCTAGCCAACCTGTGCAATTCTCCCCGCAACCTACAGCAGTGAGAATCAAACCAAGGTGAACCCTGGCATCCTAGGGGTTGGGTTTTATATCCCCCCTAAAGCCTTACACAGAGAGGCTACCAGGGGGCCTTATGCCAACAGATGATCAAGCCCCCCCCCCCCGTACGAATTCCGTGGGACAGAGCAGAGATGTACTCCTGCTGAATAACCTGAGGGAAGCGCTCCTTCAGAATGGAGACCCTCTGCAGGCTGAATGCCCCAAAGCTGGAATGGCCGAAAGGGCCCCCAGAGCATTCCAATGTTCCCCTAGTAGGCCACCCCTGGGGCACCAGTATCTCCAGCAACAGAGGCTGATGGTTGGTCAAAAAGTTTAGGCAGACTGAAAAATCAACTACCCGGAACAAAAAGTCAGATGAAATTAGCATGTTCTATGGTGCTAGCACCTTTCGGGGAGAAGTAGGTAAAACCCCCTTCAGAGTCACCACTCAGTCTGCCATTAAGGATGACCAGTTCCAGCTCTTTGATCAGTCTTAGCAGCCTTGGGGCTCTGCAGCTGGTTACCGTATCCCTAGAAACATGGGCAAGAAACCAGGGACATCCAGCACTGTCATCCAGCAAGGCTGCATCCCTGCAAAGATGTTTTCCAATTTGAGTATTGAAATCCCCACCAAACACAAGTGGAATATCCGGTAACATGTTCCTGGCCTCAGTAGTTAGAACCCCAATTATCTGCCATATTTCCTCAACGTAGTATGGCGAAGACAGCGGGGGAACATAGACATTTGCAATCAGGATGGCTTCTCCGTGTGGCCTAGAACAATACCATAGGGCAAAATAGAATTTAAAAGCTTTAATCAGTTTCACAGAAATAGTAAGTTTTATTGAACATAACATAGCTAAGCCACCACTAAGCCTTCCCCTAGAAGCAGAAGACTGGGCAGGGAGGATAAATACTTCATAGCCAGGGCATGTGAAATCACAGTCTGCCCAAGTTTCTTGTAGTAAAATGATATCATAACTGGAGAGGAAGGATAAGAAAGTGGGATCCAGTAATCTGGCCCGCCATCCTGCGATATTCCACCACAGCAAGGTAAGGGAATGTGGGGCAAAGGAAGATAGTCAAACTACAGTACTAGGAGGGGCCAAATGTCCAGGCTGCTTATAATCCCGCCTCCCTCCTCCCCCCGGGGAGGAAAAATTCCCACAGGAGGGCGAAGAACCGGCTGCACTTGGGCAGCATACACTTAGGAGGCACTCGCCCCAGCGGGTGCAGATAGAGTAATGGCACCTGGAACCGCCAAATCCAGAGCCTCACTTACTAGAATGGGATGGGAACAGCCAAGGAGGCTCCCACTTTGGAGCTCCAGGGCCTTAGCCTGGGATAACCTCTCTCCCCCAGTCAGACGGGTGCTAGCTGAAGAGCTCCCTCGCACTGGCACAGAGGTAGAAGAGGCCTCCGTGGATTCCTGCAGAAGTTGGGAAGATACCAAGGATGACGGCCCCAGTTCACCAGATTGTGCAAGTCTCACAAGGTTTTCCCAATCCTAGATTTGCTCATCCTAGTACATAATTTATCCAGCTGGTCAAATAAGGCTACAGAGTCGGTACCCTGGGGCAACAGCCAGTTCATTGGAGGGACTGGCTGACCCAACAAAGAGCCTCTTGGGGGTCCCGGAGGGGCTTGAATGTCCATGGCTTCAAAGCTCTCCCTATCAAATCCAAATTTACTTCCTCCTTGGTAGAAGGCCCCGTATGCCTAAAGCTGGAGCGTGGATAGAGCCCTGGGCAGCAATTGCCAAGGGAGCATTGGGAGCAACCACTGGTCTAGGAACTTTCAAACGCTCAGCCACCAGACCCCGAGGTTTAAAGGAGCTCTCTGGAAAAAGTACAGTATTAACATCGGGCTCCAAAACTCTAGACACAAATACACCGTGCTCTCTCAGGAGATATTTCCTCTGCAATACCTGAGCCACTATCCTTTTAGAATTAAAAATAACATAAATCGTCCAACGCCTTTTGACAGTACATACATGGTCTACAGAGCTAATATATCTGCTAGTCACTGATAGTTGTAGCAGTACCCTTAAATGCTCCGCAACATCAAGTGGAATATTCCACAGAGGGAGTCTTCCATTAGCAAGAGGCAATACAGTAAACAAAAGTTTTACAGGGGAGAATTGACATTTCCTAAAGTCTTTGGAAGGGGATAGGCCCTGAAGGTCATGTATTGTTACTGCCAAAGCTGGACTAGGGTTAACAGGGCCTGGTAGTATGGAACGAGTGGCTTCCCGTGAGAAGGCCCCAGGTCCTCCCCCTTCCGAGTGCAGAGGTGGAATTGTAGGCAGAGTTTCCAACTTATGAGTCAACTGCTGTATTTGTGCTGATAGATAGCGCAGAGTGTGGGAGGTCATAATGGCAAAGTCCGCAACCAAATCAAAGTTATCAGTTGAACTGATTCCCTGAGCTGAATTAACCGAAACAGCTGACAAAACCCCATGGGGAGGGGTATGGGGCAAACCAGACTGTTCACAATGATCGCGAGATGACAGATTTATTGCAGCCCTTCCCCGCCGTGCAGCTAGCGGTAAGCGGAGAGAGTCAGAGATCTGAGCCTCAGTAGAAATTGGGGGAAAAGAGTCCAGTTTACGTTGCTTCACAGCTTTATCAAGGGGAGACTGGATCAGCTCTCTCCGGGGACGCTTGGGTGGCACCATAGTTACACACGCTGTAATCAACGCAACACCAGACGGGCGAACAAAGCAGCCCCGCCTCTCCGCCTCTGCTGGCCAGACTCAGGTGAGTCACACGGCCTGCAAACCGCTAGGGAAAAAGAATTACTAAGATAAACCCAAATAGCTTCCCTCTCAACAGAGGACAAACCTGAGTTAGTGAGAACAGCAACCAACCCACATACCAGGGGGAGGAGGATCCCCTTTTCTCCCTGCTGGACTGCCAGCTCCGCCCCCGCCTCGGAACGCCGCTCAGCTGGCAAGTAAGTAGCACGGTCGCTCTCAGGCTCTGTTGTTCCCTGGATTCTCCACAGCGCCGCGCAGACCCGTCCCCGAGCTGATACGGGATCCTGCTGCCTCTGCCAATGGGCAACACAGTACTGCAGCTCCCGGCCACCTGCACAGCTCTCCCTCTCAGCTCACACACCGTATCGGCCCCCTCGTCGGAAGGCCTCTCCCCCACAAGGAGAGGCCTCCCATCAAGGGAAGGCCTCTCCCTTGATGACTACGTTGATGAAATTCACGAGACCAGGGGGTTCGGCACTGCCACTGCAGTCCCCACAATGGGCCTGCCAACGGGCGACATCCTTGGGCTGTTGCCCAAGGGCTGACGCCCGAAGGGCCCCAGCCCCTGTATAAATACCTGTAACACAGGAGGGGAACCAATAAGGGCTAGGGAAAGCACTGGCACCCTCCTACTCCCAGCTGCTCCTTCCCCAACTGCTGCAGGGACACGCCCGAAGGGCCCCAGCCCCTGTATAAATACATTTAGTACTTTCCTACAAGCCCGTCTGGTGTTGCGTTGATTACAAGAGATGCATTTGGTACTTCTCAGCTTCATCCGGTATGCCGATACCGGTGATTATCAGATTAATCCGATATACCTGATTATAGGGTGTATCGGATTTATCTGATACCGATATTCCCACCCCTAGTATACAGAGTGAAGTGACAGGATTTAGCAACAACCGATTGTACAGTGCCAGGTACATTGCTGGCACTATACAAATAAATATTTGTTTATTTTATTTATTTATTTAAACTAGTATGCTGTATCCCAAAACAGCTTACAGTGGCTTTCAATCTAAAATCCCCTAAATCTAGGTGGCCCCGGATCTTCCCTCTTTTTGGCATCCTGTACCACCAGGCCTTGGGCGAGGGGGAGGGAGGAGGGTGGGTTGGTTGGTTGGTTAGGGGGATGGGGTGGGATGCTGTTTATTTGTGTGTTTAGATTTTAATTATGGGGGAGGTGATGCCCTCTTTTTATCTATTTTATTTTGCTGTTCTGTTGTCTGTAGCAATTTTGCTGTTCTATACATGTTTTATTTTTGTGAGCTGCCTCGGGCTGCCTTAAGGGTGGGGTAATAAGTTTGAAAATAAGTAAAACATAAAAAACCCAATTCCCTCCCCAGGAACCCTACCCCTAAAACCCCATATGAAAACCCCTCCCCAACCCACAACTGCACATAACCTCCCAAACAACCCCAATCCCTATCTCTGCCTGCCAAATATAAAAATGTTCTCTTCATTATTTCCTTTATCATGGGCATTTTAGACTTTGTTGGGGAGGAGGGTGTGTGTGTGTGTGTGTGTGTGTGTGTGTGTGTGTGTGTGTGTGTATTGTAACTTGGGGGATTTTCATCTCTGTCAATTTGATGAAATTGGAAATGATGAAAGTTCACATGGAGAAATACCCAAAGTGATGAATGGGTGAAACTTGTCCCAAAATGTGAAAGTTGGAATGAAAATTCTGCAAGGTTCCTGAAAGTCAAAATCTTCTGAAGATGACAAATTTTTTTAAAGGATTTGAGAACAGCTGATTCATTTCAGCCCTATACCTGACAGAATTTGATGGATATTCTCTTGGAGAATATTTTAATCATTAGTAGTATTCAGGGCATTTAGCAATTGATGTGCTGAATTATTAAGATACTTAAGATTTGTGGGAATTAAATAAGGATATAAGGAGCTGCCTAACTGAGTCAAACCAACGGTCCATCCTAGCCCAGTATTGTCATAACCTGCCATGACAGTAGGGTTTCAAATCTGGCTTTCCAGGGTCTGCAACAGGCATGCTACCCAAGACATGCTACCTGAGACTCTTGAGGATCCCCGACAGAGGCCTCTCCCAGGCATGCTACCAGAGATGCTGGGGGACTGAACTTGGGACCTTATGCATGCAAATCATTCACTCTACCACCTGAGCCATGGGCCACTGTGAAAGGAGTGATGTTTCCTAGAAGTTTGAGAATTTTTATTGGACAATGTTGTTTCCTAATCATCAAGTGAAAAGAACAATAGAGCTGTTCAATATTGATAAGTTTTTGGATGCCAGAAGCAATGTAGAGGCAAAAAATACTCTCTCTCTCTCTTTTTTTTAAATGTTGAAGTATTACTAGTTGGTTGCGTTTGCAGTTCATTAGTATCGTATTGGTCATATTTTAGAGTTTGCTGTTTTAAGTAAATATGGATTTTCTTTGCTCCTTTGTAGGTTTTGAAAAAAAGGAAAATGCACAGAAGCAAGAAGTCTGCAATAGCTTGCCTGCTCCACCTCAGATGCCTCTTCCAGAGATTCCCCAGCAGTGGCTGGTCAGTGTTAATTAGTTAACTGTGCCTTCAAAGTATGCTACTGCAAATGTTACCGGGGTAACTAATTATACAAATACTCCCATCTTCCTCAGGGCAGCATTTTGAACACATAAGGAGTCTTGCTTTTTTCCTTTGCAAGACCATCGTGTCCTAGAATACAGGAAATCCCATGCAGAATAAGTAAAATATGTACAGTTTGGGAACTTTATCAAAAAATACAAGCTCTTGCTGAGATCCGGTATTTTAAGATGTCCAGTTGTGTGCAGCTGTTATGCTAAAGGTAACCTTTAAACTGTGTTCGGTGCCTCTTTATTACTGATTTAACAGGCTACAGTGTGTGGCTGCTCTGTTAGTCTCAAGTGTAAAAGATGGAGACAGAGTAGTTCAGATGGTGTCTTTTATTGGACCAATTTCTGTTGGTGAGAGTGTACAAGCTTTCTTACATACCTGAGAAAAGGCCCTGTATGGCCTGAAAGCTTTATAATCTCACCACCGAAACTGGTCCAATAAGAGATTATCTGAGCTATGGATTCTTAGTCAATTGGGCTGTTCCATGTTTATTACTCATCCATTTTCTATTAGTTCCCATTGGGAAGACCAGCTTTTAATAAAGAGGTCAAGGTATCTGTGAGAGACAGATGAAATATGGAAACCAAAACTGAGAAATTGACATTTCAATTTGAAAAGTTTTGTTTTGATCTAGTTCTGTAGTTGGTAAAATCCAGAGATCACATGTTGAAATAAATATTAACACGTTCATGAAATGTCGGCACAGAGCAGTGCTGTAGAACCTTGCAGTAGGACCAGGTTCTTGCCAGACTTGGGAAGGCGCTGGTGGGAGCAGGGAAACCTAGGTGTCTGGTGGGTGGGCCTAGCCTGTCATGCAGTCTCTAGCATCAACCTCTTCCTGACTTGGATCCTTTGGCCTTGCACTGTAGGTAGGTAGAAGGGGTGTTGAAATCCCTTCCCATACTACAAGCCCCAGCCTTGGGCTGGAAAGAGTCTGGCTGAGAGCAGTGTGCTTTTCACCAGCCGCTTCCCAGTTGGGATTTTGTACAGGATTAAGGAGAACTGAAGATTTTGCAGGCGGGAACAAGCGAGTCATGAAAGATTAGTGCAGGATAGGACAGAACTCTACTCTGTGGATTCTACAGTGCCAGGTTTTTTTCCATGGTAATTCTAGTGTATTCTCGATGCTCCTCTCTCCTGTGGTCTTAGCCGTTGCTGATGTTGGCAGGTGCAGCTGTTCTTTAGTCCTTCCTGCCTCGTTGGTCTGAGTAGCACTTTTAGGTCAGACAGGAAATGTTACAGGCCTGTCGCAGACTAGGTAATAGGCACCCACCATCCAAAGGCATTTTATTGGTGGCATTATTTTGGGACGCTAGCATGTAGTCATTTGTGAACCAGACAAGAGACTGCAGCTATTCTTGATAAGGCCAGGTGGAGTCAGAATGGAAAGACAAAAAACTGCAAGTGCACAGGTCCAAGCCATTCTGACTCTTCCAAATCATCACTGTTTTTTTTTAATATGGACACTTCTTTATTCCCATCCCAAATGGTGGTGTGTTGCCTTTGCTATGCCACAGAAATAGCTACCTTTACAGCTTCCTGCTTCTCTTCTCGCTCTTTGTTCCCTCCGTTTGCATATTCAGTATGCTGG
This sequence comes from Sphenodon punctatus, assembly GCA_003113815.1. Lineage (NCBI taxonomy): Eukaryota > Metazoa > Chordata > Lepidosauria > Sphenodontia > Sphenodontidae > Sphenodon > Sphenodon punctatus. Next base: position 2,519,462 of record QEPC01008520.1, on the reverse strand, counting down.
CATTCACAAGCTCTCCAGCATTGATTTGAAAGCTTTTTGCCTGTGTGACTCCATTTTGAGACTTCAGTCATCAAGAGATATGCAAAATATTTCAAAGATCACTTGGGTGGGAGACAGGGAGGGCAGGGCACATTCCAGAGTTTGGGGACCTCTTCTCCAGGGCAGAGTCTCTATGTGCTTAATGATATGTAGGAAAGTGGGGCCTTAGTATTTCATCGGATCATAGAATCTTGGAGTTGGAAGAGACTTCGAGGGTCATCTAGTCAGACTGGATGCAGGGGTTTAGATTTGATTGGGTCCCATAGGTACTGCTGTAATACATACAAGTAGTTTTGGCTTGCAGCTAAAAATCCATGTATTTAAATTATCGGTGGAGAGCTTCCTTGTTCCTGTTGTACTCAGACATTTCCTACTGTGCAGGAAAAGACTGCTTTTGTAGTGCTCTGAGTTTTTTTTTCTTACCGTTGATCTTGCAGCGTTCTGCACTTTAAACAGATGCAGATTAAAGAAACTCAGGGCCTGACGGCATTCAGCAAGTTCTAAATTTTAAAAAATGGAGTCTGGGATGATATTTCAAAATCAGTAGACTCCTTTCTGCCCCCCCCCACCCCCCTTTTTTTTTTCTTATGTAAACTGAGGGATGTGTGGATGGGAAGGGATCCAGGGCTCTTGGAAGCCATGGTGAGAGCCAAGCATAATGTGTGGGCAGGTGTTTTGCATGGTTTCCTGCAAGTGACCTCTGGACATGACCCTATAGCTCGGCTCATGCCAAACTGTGCATTATATCTTTTTTTAAAAAAATTCCTTTTCATTTGTGCAACTATCTACTAGGGCAGTGGTTCCCAAAACTTTTTAGATGGCTCCCTCCCGATGCCACGTCTTGTTTGTGGTAGTGGAGCCCCTGCCATACTCTCTTCTTGTCGGTCTCCTGTCACCTCTCATCCCCTCCCCCTTGTCCTCTTGATTCCTCTATACGCCACCATTTTTAAAATTTCCCTTAGTGCACATAGGGCACCTTCACAGGTGAAAAAACCTGCTCTAAACTGTCTGCTGTGTTTGTTTTTTTATTGTGTGAAAAGATTAGATGGCAAGAGGCCTCAGCAAATGACCCACAAGAACCGAGGTTTAACAAGGTTGCTTGTAATGTGAAAAGGGACGCTCCCCTCTTTTAGTTCACTAACCTCATTGAGAGACATGGGACAGTCTTGCTGAACCCTGGTTTTAGCTGCAGTTGCTAGTCTGATTGCTAGTGCATCAGTGGCAGCAGCCGAGACAAAATTCAAAGCTAGAGAAATGTGTGATAAGAGGTGAGGCACGATTGTCTCCCGTGAGGAATTTAAAATGTGATAGAAGACTCTTGTGAATGGGCCCTCAGATTGGAACTTGAGGTTTTGTACTGCAGTAGTGTCTTCCTGTGCGCCCCCCCAAAATACTTTCCATGTCCCCCACCTCTCTGTGTGTATTTATTTGTTTGTTTGTTTAAATTTCTACCCTCCCCATCCCCTAAGACGTGGTGTGACTTACAGGATTAAAAACACAAAATACATTAAAATCCCTTCTAAAAACACCACCACCCTAACTCCTATACCTGCCTGCCAAATGCTTTGCCAAAAAGAAAAGTTATACACTACTTCCAGTAGACTCCGGCTCGGGCTCTGACAGAGCTCTGGGGGAAGGGAGTTTCACAATACTAGGACAGCAGCCGAGAACATCTCTCTGTGCCCTGCACAGAGAACCACTCAAGAACAGCTAGGGAATGAGCAACTTTCTTATATGTAATACAAGCATTTGTAAATGAATGGGCCTTTTTTACACTAGCATGCTAAGGCCACCTAGTCCAAATCAGCCTTAGACTTTGCTGGTTTGCTCACACAAAGCAATGCATTTGAGACATCCTACACTTCCCTCCCCATCTAGAACTGAAACCCTGCTTCCTTAGGTTTTGCCTACACTTAATCTTGTTTGATTTCGGTAGCATAACGTCCTTCAAAACTTTGGGAGGTGATGATGGATGCTGACTAGGGCTGCATGGAATACTTAAAAAAAAATATTTGTGAGTATTTCCAAGGGATTTAGGACCAGTTCCGAGTGTTTGGGCCAGTCCAAGAACCCTCAGAGAATACCCGTGCATGCATGCTGATACCATCTTGGAAAGGTCTGAGCATGCCTAGCTTCCCCACCCCCTTTTCAACTTACCCGGCCCTGGAGGAAGCCACGCATCGCTGGACCCCCTCCAGTCAGTGAGTACTTCTACCCTTGAGCCCCCACTAGGCCTCCACCCCCTTAAGCACCCCACTCCCGAGTACCTGCTAGGCCGCTGCACCCCTTTTCCCTGACTCCTGCTGGCCTATTCTCTCCCTGGCCAGCAGGAAAGTGCCTGCAGTCAGCTGAGGTTTTCAGAGGACCAAAGTTTCAGGGCCCCATCCTCAAAAATTTGGACCTCAGAAAATCGAGACAAATACATCAGTCCTCGGTGTTTTCCGAGGAAAACAGAGGGCCGAGTTACAGCACTAGTGCTGAGAGACTGGGGGAAGGGAGGGACAAGCCCTGGCTCACCAAGTTGTGAGGGCTTTCCTCCCGGGAGCCGGCTGCGGGGATGGTGTTCAAAACCAAAGAGCAGCTGCAACAGTGGCTGTGGAGTGGCTCTCCCTACCCCCTATTCTCTGCTGGGCACCCTCCCTGCTGAGCCAAAGAACAGGGAGGGAGTAGCCCTGCTTGGCCAAATTACCTGAAAATGTATTGGGGGATGAGTCTAATGCCATTCCCCAACTCCCTCATTTTGGGGAAGGGAAATGTCCCTCCCAATCTCCCATATAACTATGCCCCTGCTTGCTTTAGCTTAGTAGTAAAGCTACATATGCTCTGGTGTATAGCCCTGCTCGGGCCAGAAATTTAGGCCCAATGTGATAGGGCTTTTCTGAGCCCTGGCCTGATGTGTCTGGGTGACTTTGCCCTCAGGGAACACTGTGAGCTATGTCAGAAAAGGTGTGGGGCTACGGCATTTCTGTGGCCTTTCCAAAATGTCCACATGAACCTACCCTGGCTGGGGAGCCTGACTCGGCCCAAAGCCTGTTGGGACCGGTTACGAGTCAGAATAATCAACTCACAGGAGGGCGTATGTGAAGTCAAAGGCCTGTTCTGATGATCCTCCTCTATGGGTGGCAGATTGTGAGGGGGAGCTGAAGAATAACTTAGCTGGAAGGCAGTTAGGGAATGATACTTTGGAATAGAGCTGCAACAGGGCACCCGAAGATTCAGGCATCCTTGAGTAATCGGAGGTGCCAGAATTGACCTGGCCCTGTTCAGGCAGCATCAATAACCAAACGGGACCCAATGGGCTGATTGATTGCACTGGCTGGCCTTCAAAAATTGTCAGGCTCCAGCTGTGACCAGTTCCAGTCAGGCCTGTCACTTTCAAAGGCGGCTTTCCCCCCTCCCAGAGCACCTCTTAGCTTCCCCCGTTCAGCAGGGAAGTGCTGGCCTGCTGTCTTTTGAAACTGAAAAGCCCCAGCTGGGACCGCTCAGCATATCTGTTTCTCTGGGTAATGCGTTCATTTTCAGACACCGGACACTCAATTGGTGCCCGTCGGGGTGCCCAAAAGTGTGGGCATTCCCTGCAGGTTATTAATGTTAGTACCCGTTGCAGCTTTACTTTGGAGTGGAGTCACAGCTGTAGGTCAAGGATGCTGTGATGAAAGGAATATTGGGGATCGGTTTTTAACTGGAGAACTGTGTGTGTAGCGGGGGGAGGTGCCGGTGCACTAAATGGTTTGTGCAAAATGCAGGTAAGTTGGACCCTCCACCTTTAATTGGTAGTTTTAACCCAGTGGTGGGAAACTTCAGGCCCAGGGACCAACCGTGTTCCACAGCTAGTTTCTGTTTTACCCCTTTCCAGTTCCACCCTAGCACTAAAAGACTGAGCTCAAGGTTAGGGAGAAGATGACATGCACACAAGACTAGGAGACAAATCCATGGCACAGATCCATGATCTGGACCTTCCTCTTCCTGAGCTCACCCATTATGCCCACCTGCCCCCAGTGTCTGTGTGGCTATCAGAACTTATACAAATGTTCCGATTGGCCCCTGAGAGGGAAAAGGTTCCCCACCCTTGTGCGTTAACGTAAGTACTTAGCATATATATTTTCCCTACCCTTCTAAGTCTGCTCTAACTTATCTTTAGCAAATTCAAAGGAGGAGGTCAGTTTTCCCACTACTATGTGTGCACGTGGACACACAATTGCTCTGTAGGAGCGTTCCCCAATAGGAATCCCATTTATGTGGGGAATTTATGTCTGAGAGCCTTCCTGTATTTGTGTGTTTCTGTTGAGTATGTGCTGGAATTTTATTAGAATGTGTCTAAAAAGGAATCTGTGCCCCTGGAGAAGAAAAACACTTAGTGAAATCAAAAGAATTTTTGTTAAAAGTGAGATCCCACAAATTATGTGAATTGGACTTTGAACACGCAACGTTCCAATGGTCTGAGCTTCTTTGAAACATGCAGACAGGTTTATGATTGAAAGTAAAGATTCCTTTTGAATAACAAGCAGGAACCCACGCTTTTACTGTATCTTGTGATTTTTCTGCCACTGTACATTTCTCACTACGTCTGGTCTCTCTTCTAAAGAGAGCAAGTGCCTTATACTTTATCATTAGCTTTTTTTAACCTGCAAGGAATACCGAAGAACTCCAACCTCCTTTGCTAATGCGAGAAATAAAAGCACTTGTGTTAGCTTAGGTGACACAGAAAAAAGGCTGCGTCTAAACTATGAAGTATTGGCAATGGGGTTTTTATTACTACTGTAGACATACATAACCTACACAACATCCATTACAAAGATGTGTCTGTCCTTCGCCCTAGGTGGTCCTTGACCATTTATTTAATCAATTATAAAATAAACCACTCCTGTAACTGTCTCTTCCAGAGCAAACAGGAGTCTGGGATTCACACAATGAGCAAAAGGGAGTAGCCAGTAAATGGGAAACAAACAGGACAATGGCAACATGGTAACTAGTAAGCATTAATATGGTAGTATAATATTATATAATATAATAATAGCTTTTATTGCATAGCCACAGGCCATTGCAAAGACAACATAAATACAAAAATAAAATAAAACTATACTATTCTACAAAAATCAGTAAAAAGCATCAATACACAACAAAAATAATTAGAATTAAAATGACATTCTAATAAGAATTTAAAACTTTTAGTAAATCCTAGTCCTTAACAGGGAACAGTATTACTAATTAGTCTACTTTTCTGTTTTATAATATCAACTAATACCAGATACTGGGCCACTTTCATTGGAGTCTCCATGACACAATCGCCCAGGAGTAAACCAACATAAAACTTTACACATCTTACCAGGAAGGGGAAGAAATCAAGGGGGTAATATATTTGGCACGGGCCTTGTCAAATAAAGGACAGTCCAAAAGAATATGGCTCAGTGAATCTACCTGTTTTAAGGCACATGGGCACAATTGCCCAGCAGATGGTAGTAGGATAACCCATTCACCTCTAAACCATTACTGAGCATTCCAGGGTGGTGTAGATACTGCAAATCCAATGGATATTGCTGTCTTCAAGAGTAACCATTTCAGCTCTAACTGCTTCTCACCAGTTAAAGTAGCTTTTTAATAGGGAAAAAACTATTGCTACAAAATTGGGTGGCTGTTTTGTTTTTGTTTTTTAAACATTTTGATAAAATTATAGCAATAGAATTTTGTTCAAAATATTTTCCCCACAAGTTCTGTTATACCTAAAAATCTAATGTATGTACATTGAGAGATCCATATACAATTAAACATCAGCCCAACCACAATCCTCTTTGGTTATTTCTTGGGACAGCCCAGACATAGAACTGAAATAGATACCCCAAAAAACATGTATACCTGATGAATTTGCAGAATCCGATTTGACCAGAAACGTTTAAGGAACTTTCTGGTACCCAAAACGGTGTCAGATCAGGTACCCAAAATACCAGCATACCAAAATATTGTTTTATCCTAATTTGTTGACTTCTGGTCCCAGATATCAGAAAAAGTTTCAGGCATTTTTGGGTGGGCTTGGTGTAGTTTCAGGTACTTGGAAACCAAAATTGGGTGTGTGTACTCGAACAGTATTTGGGTATGGGAACAATATGGGATCAGATCTTGTTTGTGGGGATAGTAACCCAATTTTTTTTTTGTTGTTGTTGGGAAAATAATGAAAATGCGGGTGTTACCCACGTGTACTGAACCAGGTACCCATTTCAGCTCTAGTTTTTGTTCCTCCAAACAAGTTTTTGTTTCTTGTTTGTTTTTGTTATGGCATCCAATCTAAGTAGTTAAGGCGTGTTGCATGCTCCATTATAAAACCTGAACATTGTATTCATTATACAATTGACATGATTAAAGTTAGGATCGTGACATTTGTGGTAAATGTTCACTGGAGTAAGCAGTTCAAGTTGTCCAAATTTCAGCTGAATCGGTTGGATAACAGCTGAGATATCCCAGTTTGAACACTGCACTTTGAAGCCTATTTTTTCCAAAGCTAGATCGTTTCAATCTCAGCAGGGTAAAGGGGTTTTGTGTTGGTTGGGAGGAGGTGTAAGCATTTTAGAAAATTCAAGGATGCTGCCAGGGGTGCATTCTGGCTTAAGTTTTGTAAATCCAGTTAGTAGCTTTTATTTTATGACATCTTGAAAATTCAGTGTTAGCCTATGGAGACCGTCCTGAGTATGGTGTGATTGCAAACATTCTATGTGTAATGCAGAGACTATTTAAAACAGTCTTGAATAGTGGGGACTACAACTCTCAGCAGGCACTGCTTGCTTAGAGCCTATCAGTGCTGGGGAAAGAGAGGGAACGACTGCTTCCAGGGGGCAGTGTGTCAGCCATGTTTAGAGCTGATCTGGTAGGGAGAGCAAGGCTTGTGGAAGGGAGAGTGCTGAAGGTCATTCTGATCTGATCCCGCACAGCAGGCACCTTGACTTGAGGGCCAGGGACTCTGAGATGGCTAAACAACAGAGCTAGGTTAATCCCACAATGATGTTTGGGGTGGCTGATCTTGCCCCCTAAATCCACCCAGAAACAGAGCACATGGATTCCAATGACCGCCCTTCCCCCTCCAAACACGTCGGGTTTCTGGGCTGTAGCTCCAATGGGGCACCCCATTGGAGGAGCATGGCTGGGGCCGGAGCGCCGAAGTTTGCCTGGCATGGTCCCAGATGCAGGAAGAGGGTGGAAGTTTATCCTGGAGACAGAGACAGGAGGCTATAGGCAGGATGGAATTGATCTTCTTTCAGTGCTTCTCCCTCCGACTTTCCTAACGTTACTAAGGAAGTGAGTGCTCTGGACTGACACAGTGGGCTTTCTGCAGGAGGGGGGCAGGGAGATGGTGGGGTCCTGTGCAGAGCAGCCCTGTGGGGCAGAAGGGTAAGAGTCCTCTTGGGAGGACTCTAGGAGTGAGTCTCAGCCCAGGGAGGGAAATCCTATGAGGTCGCATACACAAAGGGGGAGGGGAACATTAAGGGGAGAGAGTAGGGACAGAGCCAATATAAATAGCTTCCACAGTGGAAGCCATGCACAGGGGAAGCACTTTACAGGGAGCAGCTTTATTGGGGATACAGAATATGGAACCCAGTACAGGGAGAGGTCTTCAGAGTGGACAGTGTTGTGCAAGAAAGGGAGCCCTGTTCAATGGGGAGTAAAGTGGGGGGAGTCTTGTAAAGACAGAGAGCTGCAAAATAATGGCCATAATTGTGCCGGGAGAGAGCCCTGGACAGAGGGGAACTGAGTGAGGGAGCTTTGTACAGGGGGAGAGCTGCAGAATGGGCAGCGTTATGCCAGGTGGAGAGTCCTGTACATGGGCACAGCAGAGTCAGGAAGCCCTGTACAAGAAGTGAACTAGCCAGGGGGTCCTGTACAGGGGGCGGTCCTCATAGAAAGCAGAATGGCCGGCCAGTGTTGCAAGAGGAAAAGAGCTCTGACAGTGAGGAGTAGAGTGGAAAACTCCTGTACAAGTCATGAGCTAGAGAGATTATAGAGAGCAGTTTTTGGAAGTTTGCAATGTTTAAACCGAACCAAAGTTATATTTTTAGTAAAGCAGGGAGCTACCAGTAAAAATCCATCTTTACCTTGCTTGCTATTTGAAAGGAAGTAACAGCCTTCTAAACTGAAGGGAGCAGCTCTTCCACCTTAGCCTCCCCTAAGTTCTGCTCCCATAATGGTTATGGTTCTCTGTGTTCTACTGCGCTAGCAGGACAAATTTTCTCCATTGCATTGTATTTAACAAAAACTGGATATTCCATAATCAAAAAACCTCCGGTTTACAAGAAGAGTTAAGGCTCTTGCAAATTCAATCATGCACTAAAAAGCATGGAAATTGCAAAGGCTCCCGCCTTAACTTCCGTGCCATGCTAGCAGTAAAGACGTTGTACAGTCTCATATACTGGGGGCAGGGTGCTCTATTTTGGCTGGCCAGGGACCACGGGACATGTCTCCCTCCCCCCCTTGTGGGGGCGGGGCCTGGAGAGGGTTCCTTTCGTGCCGCTCCACATAAGACCGGGGGCGGCTGTGTGGAGTGTTGGAGGCGTGTGCCGGGGACTTCTAGAGGTAGCGCTGGAACCACTCGAGCAGGCAAGATCTTCTCTTCCCCCTCCCCCCCCAAATGGTGAAGGACAGTATCCGGTACTGGGAGCAGGGTGTTCTATTGTGGCTGGTCAGGGGCCGTGGGACATCTCTCCCTCCCCCCCCCTTTGCAAAAAAAAACATCCATTTTACGAAAGCCAATTCAGCAAGGCCCAATTGAAATCCCCTGGAGGTCCTTTCGGCAGCTGTGCTTGCCCATCGCATGAGGCTGTGCCCAACGATCCACACATTTCTTCGCGCGGCCCAGACACATCTGCCTCCTGATGAAAACAGAAAATCCATTTTAGTAGCGATAAGGCCTAATGTACCTCTTGTATGCTCCTGATCTCCATCTGCCTACTGCTTTGATTGCCGCGGGCGGTAGTCCTCCCGCAGCCATCATTGTAGCTGCTCCTATCCTAAATGAATGAGACCCAAATTCATTAGAGGACAACCCTAGTTTCTTTAATGCAGCCCGCATTACTGCTGTAAACTGATAGTTCGTTACTGGCCCACCGCCCATATGTATAAACAACGGACCCTGGATCTTGGGTCGTACTTGCAAATAATGCCCTATCTGCGCCACTGGGCATATAGTTTCTGGGCCAGCCCTAAACAGCTCAATTGTATGGCCCCTACTCCTTTGATCAGTCTTTGAATGTCACAGCCGAATTTGCACTCTATCGTCCCTGATTTCCATATCCTCTATCCCCAATGCGTGATCACTGCCGATGTTTCTAGCTCAACTCATGACCTTGCTGATCCGGAATCCTCCAAAATACGTTGTTACATACAGGGTAGTGAACAATTGAACCTCGTATCCATTATAACATAGTTCATTCAAACTCCCCACTAGTTGGATTAATATTGGTGTCATTGGTGGCGCTCGGGTATGTGTGGGGGTGGTTTGGGAATGGGACCAAGCCTCCAGCATATGCTTTAAGTAGAAACCACGATCCAGAGATGGGTAACCCTTGAGCCTACTGATGAATACCAGGGCTGCTATTTTCCCTCTGATAGTACCAACTGCTAGCCCCTTCCTTCACAAATTCATAGCAAATTGGATCACTTCTGTTTCCACAATTGGGAATCCCGTGCCCCAACCCCTTTCTATGCAGTAGGACTGGAAGTCCCGAAAGGCCCTACCGTACGCCGCCTGGGTTCTAGGAGCCAAGGAGTCTTGCACGATGGTCTGCAACTCTAATTCCCAAGGCTCCAGATTCTAGGAGGCAGGGGGTCCGGTTTTGCACGTGTCTGCGGTGCTAGCTCTCGAAAACAGTCCATCTGGAACCGAGAAAGGGTATCAGCTATGCCATTGTCGATTCCAGGGACGTGCCGGGCCCTAAACAAGATATTGTGCTTCAAACATCCCAATACTAGAGTCCTAACTAATCCCATTACCCTTGGTGATCGCGAAGAAAGCATGTTTACGATGTGTACCACCGCCATACTACCGCACCAGAATAAAATGGAGTGGTTGGCAAATTGCTCAGCCCACACTAGTACTGCCACTACAATAGGAAATAGCCCGAGGAAGGTGAGGTCCCTCGTCACCCCCGCAGTGTACCATTCCTCTGGCCATGGTGCAGCACACCATTGCATTCGGAAGTACACTCCGAAACCTGCTCCACCAGCCGCATCGGACTGGACCTGTAAATCTGCATGAAGCAGCCACCGCTCCCTCCAAAAACTAACCCCATTGAATTCCTCCAAAAAGACCATCCATACTGTCAAGTCCTGCCTCATTTCGCCGGTGACTCTTGTCGTGTCTCCCCTCAACTTTTCATACAAAGGGGAAAGAAAGGCTCTCCCCGGAGATTTTGGTCACGTCATCGCTGGATGCCTTTGAAAAACACATTAGATGATCTCTATTAGGGATGATGTGAGTACTGTGGATCCTGTTTAGTGGCAGGAATAAGGGACTAAGTCCTGCTTTGTGGCAGGAATAAGGGAATAAGTCTAAGTGCCCCTAATAAGGAACTTCGGAGTGTATATGATTTATGTTTTAGACTTTGATTTTACCCACAGAGCAAGCTGCAGGAGTGCCAGACCTCAGTAAAAACATGCTGGTTTACACTATACTGTTTTAAAGCAGTCCATTTTGGGGGGGAGTGGGGGGCAGCATGAGGTGACTGGTTGTATTTTTGTTTTGTCTTTTTTTGGTAAATAGAGAGGTGAAAGCAGGAAGGCATAAAGTGATCAGGAAATATTTGTATTAGTGGCCATTTTGCAAGTGCCCACAGTTGTTTCTTCCTAATAACAGTGCATCTTTCAAATGCTATTGTGGATTTTTATTTTATTTTGTTAAATTAATTGCTTTTGAAACCTGGTGCATGGCAGGCTCTGCAAAATACATCTCAAAACCCAGGTCGTGGTTAATTCTGAAATGGATTCCATCTGTGTTGACATTGGCTGCACATGCCTCCCCGCCCCAGCTGTGTGAAGCAACTAGTGCTCTGAAGGGTTCAGAGTCAAACAAGAATCATTTGTGTTTCATTTCCTCCCACCCCCCAGGTCCCCCCATTTCTGAATAACATTTTGCCTGAAAACAAGCATTTTTCAAATCTCTGTTTAGAATTTTATTGTCAAATAAAAGATAGCATAACCGACTCGTTTTCAGGCTGGATTGAGGCACTCATGACTCTCAAGACAGGTATTTCTTAGAAGAACTTGTTTTAATAATGATAGGAATTCACAGATACATACAAAGGAACATGAACAAATCTGCTTAGCACAAATGGTGATATTAAAATATGTACTGGCCCAGAAGCAGATCAGTAAATCCTAAGAGTCACAATTCCTTTCATACCTACCATCCATCCATCTTGCCCAACCCATTCATCCATGGGCACTTTTCTTTCCTGAAGCCATCTGGGTGCCTCACCAGTAAAGGTTTGTATGTGTGCAATGCAAGTGTTACACTAAATCTGTGAAATGGCATTCTTAGTGAAGTAGGCAAAATATTGCCTATTTCGTAAAGTCATAGTGCTGCCATTGCATTCATGAAAGGAGCGAATCCTCCGGCCAATTCGGCAGAGAATTTGCTGATTTCCTGAATTGGGCAGTTCTGTTTCCTATTTCTTGAATTAGGTAATATTTTGTTGAAACTAGTTCACAAATTTGGAACAACACATAAGGGAATTGAGTGCTGTTACAGTAGGACCATGTCACAGATTCCAAGAATCCTTCCCTGCCCAGGCACAGGACTGGTTCTGAGCCAGGCTGAGTTCGGAGTATTCAAACAGCCTTGACTCCTCCCCATTCTGAGCCATTGCTCTACTCCCGAGCATGCCCAGAGAGCATGGGCCAAACTGGCTCCAGAATGCCATTAGGCCGTCTCCCTTTGACCGTTTTGATATGAGCGGGATTTTTCCCGCACGTTAAACATGCAGCGCTGGGAAACCCTTGCGGAGGGGCTTTAGACACTCCTCTGTGAACCGGAAGTAATTAGAAACAGCAGCGCCATGCAACTGCCGGGTGTTTTGAGACACGGCGTAGATAAGACCTTGATTTCATATAAAAACCGTCTTAGTGATATGTTGCTTTATTTACAGGAAACAACCCTTTGTTACTTAGGTGGGCTGTAAGAGAGATGGGCCAGGAAAAATGTGAAGTGGCGCAATGAAGAGGGCTGATGCAACCCTCCCTCTACACCAGCATATTACTCAACATTTGGAGAGGCCCAACAGAGTCAAACCCTACGCCCTTGTCCAGTAGGCTCCTTCACTTAGCAAATAGGTTCCATCCCTTTGCACACGTCAGCTTCAGGGGAGAGCTTCAGGCTGGGGGAGAGCACAGCACATATGACTCGCTTATCTGGACACTTCTGATGTCTCCCAAACAGTCTGAAAGTTGGGGGCCTGCCATTTTTGCCTTCGTGTCTGTGGTAAAGTTTATTTAGGGCTAGGTTTTTTTCAGAGAAAATGTGTGGTGGAACAGGGAATTGAACAAAGATCTGTCAAGTGCCATCCTTGCAACTGTAACCACAAGACAGTCCTTCCTAGAGGCCTATGGCCCACCACGAGCCTGATAGGACCCAAATGGTTCCATTGGGATGAGGCTGGGTGCACATGAGCCAACCTCTCTAGTTGTGGGAGGCCCTGTCCCCCGCAAAGTGCTGACACATCACAGTGACCCTTTTCAAATGGGCCGCGGTGGGTGGGAGGATGGGTGTGCGCCTGCGGTGGGTGGAGGTGGGTGTGCGCCCGTTCCCACAGGCACACAACCACCTCCACCCATCGTTGGAACTGTTGCTCTGTGCGTGGGAGATGGGTGGAGCGTGGGAGCACGCACACCCATCCACCGTGGGCACGGTTCTTACGGGGGCCCGCCCACCCACCCCCACCTGCCGTGGCATTTGCACAGCTCCCCCCCCCACCGCACACGTGTGCAGGGGTGTGTGTGTGTGTGTGTGTGTGTGTGTGTGTGCGCGTACAGGTGAAAAGGCCCAGTGTTCTGTAGGGAGGCATGGCTACATGGAAAGGGTTGGGAGATACCTTGGCCCTGCCCATTTTTTGACCTAGCCCGGTTACAGAGATCCATGATGTCGCAGTGCTCCATTGCAAGCTCAGGGCCCCCCAGACATATCAGGCTTGGGTTCATACCCAAATTTCTGGCCTGAAGAGGGCTCTATTCTTCCTTTTGGATCTCCCCAATATTGCCAACCGCACTGCCTCACAAATCAAGAGACAAACTCTTAAAAATCAAGACATTTGCTATGTAAATCATGAGTGTCTATTTTTTCAAACATTAACCAATACCAGTTCAGCGGCAGCACTGGGTAGAGAGGCTGCTCTGCCTCCCTCCTCCTCCTTCCTTGTTTCCTCCTCCCAGAGCTCAGGAGGGGCGCAGAGACATCCAGCAAAGTTACTGATCAAGCGAGGCAGCTCAGGATTCGGGGCTCTGGGGGAAAGACTGGGGGCCGGAGCCCAGGCCTAGCTACATTTCTGGAGCTGGGGGTGGGCTCACTCACTGCACTGTGCTGCCACTGCTGCTGAGTCCTCAGTCCGGGAGGCAGCTGGGCGCTCTCACTTCCCAATGCCCACTTCCTGCCAAGTCTCCTGATTAGGACTGAAATGAAAAGTTTTTTTAAAATCTCAAGAGAAATTTTCACAAGATCGAACACCAGGACTGAGACCTCACCCAAATCTTGGTTCCAGTGTGAGATCTCATGAGACAAAACAAAAATTCTGGGTTTTTTTGTTGGTTTATTTTTTTTTAAAAGTATTGGGGCATCCTAAGACACTCCAGGACACTGTCTGACTTTCCCCACACCTGGACTGCTGGCCTCTGGTTTGGTGGCTGCTAGCTGCTCCCTGCTTCCATGCTACATTCTGCAAAGAGCTGGACGCGCTCTTTTCCTCCCCTGCCACACTGCACTGTGCAGCGCTTAGCTGCGACCTGACAGTAAGTTGTCGTGTGCGGTGGGGGGGGAGCTGTCAGCTGGGAGGGGAGTAGGAAAGCTTCTTCCCAAACATGTGCAACTCTCTAATCGGTCCCAGTTTCCAGGGCAACTGATCAGGGGAGTACCGTTTGTTGCCCTGATATTGGTCCGCCTGACAGTGTTTCACGCAGCTGGGAAGAGGCTTTCTTGCTCCCCACTCGGATAATTTAATGTTGGGTCCCAGCTAAGATCTGCAGAGTGCAGCTTGGCTGCGGATACAGAGAGCAAGCTTAGCTCTCCTGCAGAATACAGAGGGAGACAGGGAGCAGCGAGTAGTCACCAGACCTGAGGCCAGCAGCCCTGCAGTAAGTACTTTTTTTCATTTTTATTTTTATTTTATTTTTATTTTTTCAATGTTTTCCTCATTTTTTCCCAACGAGAATCTGACCCATTTCTTGGTTCTTTCTCTTTTCTCAGAACAAACCAAAAATTAGCTAAAGCCCAACTCCCGATCTTGTGAGATTAGTGACACTAATCATGAGATCACAAGTGAGGCTTAGAAATCATGTCATTAGGACACTAGGCTGTCCTAATGTCTTTAGGACAGTAGGATGGGCCTCTGTGCCCATCCTCGGGCAGAATACAGCTGTGTGAGAGAGGGAGTAGCTGACCTGTAGATCTTGTTCCACAAAGAATCATTAGGAAACTTTTTAAAATAAATTTTGGAGAATTTAATATGCAATATTTAATTTGTATCAAAATAGGCCTATATGGGAAAAGTCAACTGGATCAGCTGAATCACAGTAACTGCCGTACCTTATCGCTGGCTGAGTGTGGCTAACAATTAAGTTGGCCCCATCCTTTGACCCAGACTTTTGCGTCTGTAGCACACGCAGAACAACCAACAAATCTTGGGTTCAGTTCTGACTCAGATTACAGTATAGAGAGCATCTTTCAGTCAACACGACACCACGGCACATCTGTTCAATTCTTTTACCAAGAGGAAGATGAATCAGTTGTTAAACAAAAGATGATTTCCATTCATAAGTTATAACATTAAGCCTACTGTGCTTGGAAGAAGATTTAAAAATTCCCAACAGCAGGAACGCTGGATAAAAATCTTGTTGTAAGCCTGGGAGAATTGCACCAGACATTCCTGTTTCAGTATTTGCTAAAGAAATGTGACAGTAAAATCATATGGTAAATATCACCCAGTACTAAAATTTACTTTATTACTGTGTAAACGTACCAGCAGCCAGCACTGAACATTTAAAACAGCTTTATATTTTAAGACGGCATTTTAAAACTTCGCTTGGTATGCAAAAGTTGTTTTTATCAGATAAGTCTGTTGATCTTCTGAGCGGTTCTCTTGATGCCTACAGAGAGTTCTTTGCGTTATTCCACTATGTCACGTAAATGTAATGCAAACGAAATTAAAGGTGTCTCCACCCTTTAATTGTAAAACCAGTTTGTATATTGAGATTGAATGCTCAGGACAGCGAACCATATTAAAAGAGCAACACAAACACATGCAACAATAGGGAAGAACATACTCGCTTACCTTGATAATGTGAATATTTGTATTTTGTTTACTACAGTATATTCTAACTACAGTAACAAACCCTGCTGGCCACCCATCCCTGAGACCACTGGCTTTCTGTACAGACCTAGAGCTCCACTACGCATAACGTTTTCCTACAAGCGGTATTGAAATGACCGTATACCAAGTAGCAAGCAGCCAAGTAGGAGGGGTTTTATATATAGGTTTTGCCAGGTGGTTGAATATGTGGGGAGCACAGTTTGTTACCCTGTCCCCAGATACATCGTAAGGTGTGTTTGTATGCTGCCATCTCCTGTTTTAACCACAACTCAGTGATCATCAGAGGACCAGAAGTAGCTGCCTGCCACTTACTACCTTCATATTGTTGCTAGCTATTCCTTTGGGTGTTGAAAAGACATTCGCCTGGTATATCTGCTTATTATGGTTGTGCAAGTACGGACAGCATGTAGCTGTTGTTTTTTTGTCGATAAGCCCACTGCCCCACTTGCAGTCCCCGACCACCCAAGATGTCATAGGCACCCCTTCCATTAAAGGACAGCCTCTGGCCAACAGCTAGCAGGGTGGGTGGAGGTGGGATGGGGGGGGTTATCGGGAAGCTGCAAAACCAGGTGTCAACATAAATGTTTGTAAAATCAGCCATGCACCTTGGCTAATGTTAGATTTCTCCTTACGCTGTCTCACCTTTCAAGATTCCCTCTTCCTCCCTCATAACTATGCTAAGCTTGTGCACTTGCAACTTCTCAACTTCATGAGTTGTATCCCTGTCCCTGCCTATGTGCCCCTCGGTTGCTCTTTCTAGGTTGCAAGTCCCTTGGGGCAGAGGACTGTTTCTCAAATCATGATGGTTCAGCATGTTCTGTTCTGACTTGACTGTCTTCTCTGTGGCTTGAAAGCTTGCATGCCCTCACCAGCAGAAGTAGGTCCAATAAAAGATATCCTCTAAACTGCTTTGTTTCCATGTTCAGCACCAAGCATATACTGGCACAGTGTAAATAATAATTGTTGTTAGCAATAATGTTAGCAGTTTCAACTTGTAATAGGTTTTTGCAGATTTGGCATTACATCTGATAGCACCCATTGCTGCTGCTGCTTGGCAGTGTATCTAGTAGCCTTTAGCTTCAGTTTATCAAGGAGCTGATAGCCACTTGATGGATGCCTGGCCAAGTAGTGGGAGAGACTTTGTACAGACAAGCAGGTGATAAGAACCAATTGCTTCCTAAGCTGCCCTGAGCTGTTTTAGGAGGGGTGGGGTAGAAATTGGATAAAATTAATTAAATAAATAATAAATAAGCATTACATGTTAAAGGGACCTCGGAGTTGGCTTTTATGGATCCTTTACAGGCTTCAAATGAGAATACCATACCTCACTTTGCAAGAAGCCTCCTTGGAATCAGTTGAATTATTCACAAAGTGCTGACCAAAGCGAGCAATGGCAGCAGCCAAATCTCACATGGTTTCAAAATGTATCACCTTGCTATGGAGGATGCAATGGCTTAAACGAACCCCATATGCTGCATTGCAAATCTCCGCCACTAAGTAACAATATTATTTTACTGGAACAGCCTTTTGGGAACTTGGATCTGTTTTCCTTTCCAAACACTGCCACCCACTATCTTACGTGGACAACCTTCTTGGAATTTGACGTTTGTTTATATGGAAGTTTCAAAAAACCAGTATGAAACTGGTGGTGGTGGTAATGTTGCTAGTGTTCCCAAAAGTAGCTCCAAGCATCAGCAGACACCGTAACGGATGTGTTCTGCTGGACTGATCTACCTATTTTATTTTCTCTTCATTTAGCCACCAGACAATGGGCCTCCACCGTTACCAACGTCTTCCCTTCCTGAAGGCTACTATGAAGAGGCTGTGCCGCTCAGTCCTGGGAAAGCTCCAGAATATATCACCTCCAGTGAGTAGTAGATATAACCTAGCAAAGCAATTTTCTCTTTTTGTGGCATTTGGTGTTTTAGAATGCAGTAACACAGGAAAACAAAAAGATAGGTATAGAGAGAGAGATTGTTGGGTTTATGGCAAGTCAGGCATTTTAATCATAATGTTTTTGATGTGATTGACCAGTGTCCCTAACACTATTCTCCACTATTGGTGTTTCAGTAACAGGATGGCATTAGAGCTGAAACCAAGCCGAGCTAACCCTTGAATTTACCTACCTGAACCTAAAATGGCAAAGTGGGTAATAAAGCTGCCCATTTTCATTCCATTGAGTATCTGTTTTGGTTATTTTGTGGGGGAATTCTTGATCTTTCAGGGTTTTTTTGGTTATGTTGTTTCATTTTGGGGGGCCTTTAGTGTTTTTTTTTTTGTTATTTCAGCAGTATTAGCAGGGTGGTGCATGTAAATTTGCTGGAAATGTCACCAAAATACCGAAAGGACTGAAAAAGCTAAATAATCCCCCCCCCTCCCCCAGGATTGGTCAAAAATGGATATGCAAATACTTATTTCAGTCACATGTATTATTCAGAGGGATACTAAGAAATGCAAATAATAAATGCAATAATAAATCTACTACCCATGTCCACTCTATATATCATAGTGTCACCTACTGATAATCCTCACTAAAGATTATTGACACAACCTGATCTTTTGTGAATGCAGATGTAACTAGCGCACAGTGGGATATGGCATACCTACAAAGGAATTTCTATGCAGATTTAATCAACCATATGCTCTCACACATTATACAGCAGGGGTGGGGAACCTCAGGCCTGGGGGCCAAATGTGTCCAGTGGCTAGTTTTTATGTGGCCCCTTTCTAATGCCTGTGTGGCCAGAGGATCTGGCCTCTAGGTCCAATTCCAACTTCAAGCTCTGAAAGACTGAGCTCCGGATACGGGAGCAGAGTTGGGGGCGGGTGCATAAGGATAGGGGGCAGATCCAGGGGGCCAGATCTATGATCTGGACTCATCTCTTCCTGAGCATACCCCTTAAGTGCCCCCTCCTCCCCCCTTTGTGGCCCTCGGAGCTTGTATTGATATTCAGAGTGACCCACCAGGAGGGAAAGGTTTTCCCACCCCCCGATATACAGGATGAGTGACTCTTCATAGGAGGCAAAAGGGCTGTTCTCTTGCTTTGACTTATTGTCTGGCTATGCTAGTTCCTTATTCGTGTGACTTTTTTCTTGGTGGGTGGCCATCATTTGAGACTCTACGTTTGCTAGAGCAAATAGGGTCTCTTGTGTAAGCATTGTTTTATCATTATTTTATTTACTTAGGTTTACTCGTGTTCTATCCAACCTAGAATGATATTTTAGCACTTACAAATGACTGATGATTCACTTTATACATAATCTCTGGGAGAAAATGTCTTTTATTTTTCCTTGGAGTATCACGTATGTGCAATAGCTCTAAACATAAAAAGTAAAACACAGAACTCTGGTATTTATTAATAGAAATTTCTTAACTTAGTAGTTTCAAAAAAAATAGTTCCAAAACAATGCAAAATTAATTAGATGCAAAATCACGGCAATTGCTTTGGGTATTTACCACTCCCTGCTGCTCCTCTTGTCTCCTAGGAATGGTGCAGGGTGGTCTCGTAACACCTTTTGACCCAGTTCTTCATCTTTTGTATGGCAAGAGAAGCAATTTGTAATGTTCAAATGACAAAGTTCATGTTTGTGAGCCAGTGGGTGGCTTAGTTTAAGTCTGAGATGCCACTGGCAAGTAGCTGATTTGTGATGTGATCCATAAGTTGTGACTGTTGCCAAAGTTTGCATTGTTTCTCATTTTCTAGAGGTTAAAGAGATGACCACTTCTGCCTTGGGATGTTCAGAAATAGTTCATTGTAGTCTTTTTGTTTCCAGGGTATGTCCCAGCTTGGGAGTGCTTTTGTGAGGTTAGCAATCATGTTTTTGGGACATTAACATTATCTCAGTTCTTTCCAGTTCGCTTTGAGATTAAAGGAAGCTGATATAAAAGCATTAACCCAATCTCAAAAAAACCGGTTGTGAGTTTTCAGGATGGTTTTTAAAAAATTCTGGAGATCGGCCATTCCTCAATTGTACTTGCAAGTTGTAGATTTTTGATGTGACCTGTGGTTGTAGATTTTTGTTTTCCAGTTACGATTTTGATTCTAGCACTGAGCTATGTTCTAGAGAGTCGTCAAATGAGCCAGCCATCTAGACTGGTACAAGATAGTCAGCAGTTGAATATACTAGGACTAGAGTAGCTGTTCAGAGTGAGAATAAATAGGCACCCCCAGCCTTTTGGTCTGCAAGCCGTTGGATGAGTTTAGTCTTACCTTTTCGCATGTGTTTTTTTAAATGGGATTTTATATTAACCTTGGATGAAAGCTTGACACCTAGAGCCCAATCCTAAACTCGTGTGTGTCGTGCATGGGTTGTATGGATGCTACATTCCCTATACAGGGGTTGTGCATGGTTTGTGTGTACAGCGTCTGCACACCCTTTTGCACGGTGCACAGGTTTAGGATTGGACTGATAGATAGATAGATAGATAGATAGATAGGGCTCATTATGGACCTGTTACCACAGAAGGTGGCATTAAGTGGTTCTGTGGTGGCTTTGTTTCCAGGTTGAAAAGCGGTGTAGCTGAGAATTTTGGAGGTATTGGGACAAATACTGAATTCCAATACTGAATTATCTTGAGGTAGGTGAAGAGGATGTTACTTGGTGGTGTGTGAAGTTTGCCATGTTCTGCAAGGGCAGTGTCATCAAGATAAAGGAACTTACTCTAAGTTATGTCAGATCTATTGCTGCAGGCACTATAAATCCTTGAGGCAGTCCACCATTGAGAGTATGTGCCTGGCAACAATAACCATCTCTTCTTCTTGTGTGTTAAATTGAAGACAAAACAATCAGTGCTGTTCCGGTTTCTACTTAAAGTTGGCTTTGGTGTGACTAAAAATGACAAGAACCTGGTCACAGCGATTTTATTGCACTCTGGAAACCATCTTGTTTCTTTGAGGAAATGGCCTTGAGGAAGAGTGAAATAACAACACTCTTTCCGCCAACTTACAGGTCGTGGGAACAAGTAATATTGTATGATAACGGCTGACTTCACCAAGAAATGGTGGAAATAGTTTTGTGTGTTTAAAGAAGGCAATGAGTATTCTTGGATGGTAGCTTTGGTGGGATCTTCCCTGTTGCATGTATGGAGTGAATAGATCTGTTGACCGTGTTTATCCTTCTGGCACCAAATCTGGGAGAATTCAGGGTAAGAAGTCTCCTTGCCAGCAGATTTCCTGCAGCTAGTGGCCCTGAGAGGCTGACTTATTTCCTTTCTAGTATGTAAGGAAGTGGCAACATTTTGTGTTTTGGGGGGAAAGCTTTTTGTGAACCTTCTGTCTAAGCTGTTAGCCAGCTAATTCAACATACTTAAAGGGGGAGAATGCCAAATAAAATGATCACAGTTTAACTTCTAAAAAAGGAACTATGCAAAAATGAAGGAACTAGTTAGATAGAAACTAAAAGGAGCAGTTGTGAGGCTTGGATGTCTGCAAGACAGGGGCCGTTGGTGGGTTTTGAGTTTGGAGGGGCAGCAAGGCTGGCGAGCCTAGGGACGGAGCCAGGGCAATGGTGGGCGGAGCCAGGGCAACGGTGGGTGACATAACCCAGCAGCAAGGAGTTCCCAGGGTTAACATTGGATGGACATTACATTACAATTTCAGCTAGGCAGGTTATATTCACCTCCTCTGCCAGGTTTAAAAGCAGGCAGACAACCTTAAGCCTCACCTACAAGCAGTTTTAGCAAAGATCCACAGGACACACAGCTTTTCCCAGGGCCCTAATCATCATGCACAGATCTATAAAAACCAAAAAACCACACGTAAACCAAACCATTCCCACAAGCCCCCAAAGGCATCCTTTATACTTTCTTAAAATATAAAATAAAAGAAACAATACTGAGGAGGAGGATTGACATGCATTCTAAACAACCATGCAAGATTGTTCTTTTTACACCAGATCAAGGATTGGAACAAAACACAGTTTGCATGCACATCAAGCTTAAAATAAATAATTTATAAACCCAAAACACAGGCACCCGTCCTTGTAAAGCACCCCAGTCACAGCCTGAGTCCAGTAGTTCATAGTACTGAGGAGGGCTGACAACGCGATGCATTCTACATAACCATGCAAGATTATCATTGGTCCCATTTAAAACCACAGATTGAAACCCATCATTCACCGTTCTTTTTACACCAGATCAAGGATTGGAACAAAACACAGTTTGCATGTGGTTTCTGTGTGGTTCTTTAAAAAAAATAAAATATTGTGATTCATGGGGCCTTACCCCCCTCCCCCCCGACGCAGCAGAGAGCCAGAATACGGCTTCAGAAAGAAGGGACTTGCTACTCTTGCTGCATGTGTGTTGGAGGGACCCCAATCCCTGCTTCAGAAGTCCCTTCTGAAGCAGTATTCTTGCCCTCTGCTGCGTGTGTGTGTGTGTTGGGGAGGAATTTTAAGGCCCATGAATCACCAGACTAACAGTTAATTCTCAGGATTTCAAAAACTCAAATTTTATCACAAGCATCACATTTCCAGCATTTTGAGAACACCTGAAATCACAGGACTAACCAGGTAAATCTCAGGATTTCAAAAATTCAATTGAATCACAGGACATTAAATACTAATTCCCCCTCACCCTCTGCTGCATGTATGTTGGGGGGGAATTAGTATTTAACACTCCACATCATCAAGTGAACAACACCCATATAAAAATCAGAAAACCACACACAAACCAAACCATTCGCACAAGTCACCGAATACAGCAGCAAAACACTCCACATCATCAAGTGAACAAAAACCACATTCCAACTCCCCCACCATGTCCCCGTGTGCCCCCACCAGTCTCTCCCCATCCACCCCTCCCCTCGTTCCCCAGTCTCTCCTAGTCCAAAGTACCCCTCCTTCTCCAGCCCCATTCCCCCATTCCATTCCCCCCACCCCACCCTCCTGGGCCCCACAATTTACTCACCGACTTGGCGACTCCCAGTCCTCAGGGAGCGCCACAGGATCGGTGCGCTGTTCCAACTTCTTGGGCCTGGCCATCTGGGAGCTGCTGCAAAGCTTAGGCTCCCCCTCCCTCCCAGAGTCGAGTCAAAGTTGCTACTGGAGGGTAGCAAAGTTGACTCGGCTGGGAGGGTGGGAGCCTAAGAACTGCATGTCAGCTCCCAGCCCCCCCCCCCCCCCCCCCCCCCCCCAATCACAGACTGCACAGCCAGTAGTCCGACCTGGGCGCCTATTGTGTGGCGCCCGGTTAGGACTTTTAGCCCTGTGCTACCTCCTGCAATGAAATAGTGCTCCCTGCGGCACTGTTTCATTGCTGGGTTCCCTTTATGCAGAATGGACGGCGCTTCTAGCTGCCCAATTCGCATAAAGGGAAGAACGCCTCTCTTTTGTCCCTGAAGTCTTCCTTAGAGGAAGCCTTCGGGGTGTGTGTGTGTGATTCTCATCGGTTGTGTGCGTGGAGCTCAGAAGGTCAGTGCCTCTAAACAAGGTTCTTTGAGATAGCTCTGAAGGCGCGCGCAGCCAGGCGGAGGGGAGGCGATTTGGGTTGGTTTTTTTGTTTTTTTTAAAAAAATGCTTGCACGCAGGCGGCAGCATTCCTGGGGAGGCCAGGAGGGGCATTGCCCCTGATTCCTTAGGGGGCGCACCGCCACTGCTGCAAAAGGCATGGAAATGGTTTAAAAACATCATCTTGGAGGCCCAGATTAAATGTATTCCACAAATAAAAAAAGGTAGCAAGAGGATCAAACGTATGCCAGCATGGCTAAACGATGCCTTTAAAAGGCATCCTTTAAAAAATGGAAAGCTAGTCCTAATGAGGAAAACAGGGACAAGCACATGCACTGTCAAATTAGATGTAAAACATTAATAAGGCAGGCCAGGAGGGAATTTGAAGAGCGACTTGCTAAAGATGCAAAAACTAATAATAGTGGGTTTTTTCAAGTTGATCAGAAGCAGAAAGTCTGCTAGAGAATCAGTTGGGTCCTTCGATGACCAGAACTTGAAAGGGGGCATTTAGGGACAGCAAGGGAAGTAACAGAGTACACTGCAGAGAAGTAAATAAACTCTTGCTTCAATTTTCACTGCAGAGGATGTTAGGGAAATACCCACACTGGAACAGTGCTTGATAAGTGATGAATCTGAAGACCTGTCCTCTAGAAGAGGTACTAGACCAAACTGACAAATTAAAAAGTTACAAATCACGAGGACTTGATGGTATTCACGCAAGAGTTCTGAAGGAACTGAAATATGAAATCACAGAATTACTAATGGTATTTTGTAACAGAGTGCCAAAATCTGCTTCTGTGCCCGAGGACTGGAGGGTAGCAAGAGTAACGTCAGCTTTTTAAAAAGGCTCCAGAGGTGACCCTGGAAACTACAGACTGGCAAGCCTGACATTGCTGCCAGGCAAAATGGTGGAGACAGTTGTGAATAACAGAATTATCAGACATATTGATAAACATGACATGATTGGGAAGAGCCAACATGATTTTACCAAAGGAACGTCATGCCTCACTAAACCATTGGAATTTTTTGTGGTTGTGAACACGCTTATACACATAAGGGTGAGCCGGCTGATATAATGTTTGTTAAGGTTACTCACGAGAGACTCCTGAGGAAGCCAAGTAATTATGGAATAGGAAATAGTGTCCTGTCACGGATCGGTAACTGGTTAAAGGATAGGAAACAAAGGGTAAGGATATATGGTCAGGTTTCACAATGGAGGGAAGTAAATAGTAGAGGTGCTGTACAGGAATGGTGGTGTTTAATATATTCATTCATGAACTGGAAAAGGGAGTAATGAGTGAGGTAATCAAATTTGCAGATGTAACTAAGTTATTCCAGATAGTTAAGACCAGGGCAGACTGTGAAGAATTACAGGAGGAACTTGCAAGACTGGGACACTGGGTAACTAAATGGCAGATGAAATCTAATGCTGACAAGTGCAAAATGATGCACATAGGAAAAAATAATCCAAAGGATACCTATATGATGCTGGGTTCTAAATTAGGGGTTAGCACTCAGGAAAAGGATCTTGGCATCATTGTGACAATACATTGAAATCCTCAGCTCAGAGCGTGGCGGTGGTCAGAATGGCCAAGAAAACCTTAGGAATTATTTGGAAAAAGAGAGAGAGAATGAAACCAAAAATATCATAATACTGTTATATAAATCTATGGAGTGACTGCACCTTGAATACAATTCTGGTCACATCTCAAAAAAGATATAGTAGGATTGAAAAAGTTACAGAGAAGGACAACAAAAAACGATCAAGGGTATGGAATGGCTTCCGTACAAGGAGAGGCTTGGTAGGTTAGGGCTCTAAAGTTTGGAGAAGAAACAACTGAGAATGGATATGATCGAATTTTATAAAATTATAAGTGGCATGGAACAAATATTTAGGGAGTTATTTACCTTCTCAAATAGTAATAGAACTAGGGGACACTCCATGAAACTAACTGGAAGAAAATTTAAAACAAACCAAATAAAGTATTTTTTCACTCAACACAGAATTAGCGTGTGGAATTCGTTGCCAGAGGATGTGGTCACAGCCAGTAGCACAGCTGGATTTTAAAAAGGATTGGATACGTTCTTAGAGGATAGATCCATTCATGGCTATTAGTCAAGTAGGTTTGGGGATCTAACCTCTAACTGTCGGGAGCTGGGAGTGAACCGCTCCAATATCACCTCTTGGGTACTTCTCCCAAGCGACTGAGATTGGCCACTGTTGGAGACAAGATGCTGGGCTTAATGGACTGTTGGTCTGACCCAGTACGGCAATTGTTACGTTGTTAGTTTCAGTCTTCTGAGTTCTGGAGATGTTGTAGGGTGACAGCATTGGCTCTCACTTTCAATTGACAATTTTTTACTGGGCAAATGGCTTCTAGTTTATGGAAGTTTGCAACTGGAATGAGTGAAATCACTGACTGATAGTGTTTCTACTGTGACCAGGTCAAATCTCTTCTCTTTCTTTGAAGTGTGCTTCTGTTTTTAGGACTTATAGACATTGCTGGAATTGTGGATGATTCTGGGAGTTGCTTGATATGGTGTATACTGTCGTCAAGTTTTACAGTGCATGCAACCCAGTTCACTTTACAAAAATTCCAATATGTTTTTGGTGTTGATTTTAAACCATTGGGATATCAAAGCTGGCGTGGAGAACAGAATGATGATGCTGGCTGAAGGGAAGCTTCCAAACCGTCTTTATAAAGTTTGTAGAGGAACATTTCTGTTGTCTTTTGTGGGTGGATTGGATGTCCAGGCCGGGTTCATTGTTCCATGTGGCCAAAAGGAGGAAGACATTTGTGGACAAGCCCAGTCCCAAGTTGCCTGTCAGTTGCCATAATTTCCACAATAGCCCCATTATGTGCTGCAAATCACCAGTGTTCTGGGTAGCAAGAGTTCATAGCCATCAATTTTGTATATTTTGCAGCATGAGGTTCTTATGTCTCCTGCCAAATCTCAAACACCATTTATTACAATGGCAATGGGGCTGCATTTGTTTAGAAACCTCTTATCCAGGCAAAAGCCCTGCCTCAGGTTTCCAGATACAGGGGTTTCTATGGTACATAGAATTACTTTATTTCATACTTCAAGTTCAAAGTTCAGTTCCAGTTTAGGAGAACTGGCCGGCACCTCCATAACTGAGATGAGAACAACCATCAAGATAAAAATAGGTGGGTGAAAAGAGCAGAAATGCAGTGGTCAAACAAATGGCCTTGCTGAAAGGCAATGAAGGAAACACGATATCTACTTGGGTTTTGAGGTACCAAGAAACAAACTCTTCATACCGTGGCACTGAGATGACTAATAACAAAGGTATGTAAGGTGGAACATTCTTCCATGGGATATGAGAAACCTAAAACATCCCATGAAATGGAGCGTGAACAGACCTGTTTGAAAACAGGGAATACAGAAAAAAGAAATATTTGGGTACATTAAACATTTTTCATAGTTAGGGCTATGCATTTGTCATGGAAAGTTTCTTTAAAAGTCATGAGTTGGTCATGGCAGGAATGAGAAAAAGTCACGGAAAACTCATAGGTAATTTAAAAAAAACACTTTTATTCAATATTGTATTTTTTAATACACACACCCCACAGATTGCAAACCCAGGGATTAGATTGTAACACACACACACCAGCACAGATTGTAACCCACCCAGCACAGAATAGAAAAAGGAGGAAAACACTGCCCACCCCTTAGGCCATTTTTAGACGTGCAGTGGGGATCAGGCGCGGGAGCGGTGAAACAGCCACAGCAGCACTGTTTTACACGAACCGGAAGCGAAAGTTGTGCCTGTGATCGGCGGCCGCACATTCTTTGCCGACCGCGATCGAACCGGCCTAATTTCTCTGGGGGGACGTACGCAGCCGGAAAAGAATGCGTGGCTGCCAATCACACACACAACTTCCGCTTTCTGTTCGTGTAAAACAGCGCCGCGGCTGTTTCGCCGCTCCCGCGCCTGATCCCAGCACACATCTAAAAACGGCATTAGATTGTAAACCCAGGGATTGTAAAACCCTTTGAAAGCCGTAGGCTTAGATTGTAAACCCAAGCAGGGGATAAAGACAGAAGAAATGCTGCCATCTCCTCCTGGGCGCCTCTTGAAGCTCTGACAACGGTAATGTGTTCTGCCTCTGATCCTGCCGCCGCACCATGCCCAAAGCTCCGCCCTCCACAAAAAACAACGCTGAGGAGGGGTTTGGAGCTCCAGGGAGAGGCCGTGGCTTTACCCGGTGGCACCCAGCGTGCTATTCTCACCCGCTTCTTGCCATACCGCCACGTCTCCACAGCCAGGGAGGGGTGTGGAGCTCCAGGGAGACACCGTGGATCTTCTTAGCACCATTGAGCGTGCTCTTCTCACCATCTTCTTGCCAGCTCTGCTCTTCAGTTTGGGGGAAATCTCAAAAAACGTGGGAAAATCACAGAAGTCATGGGAAGATCTCAGAAGTCATGGAGGGAGGCAAAAGTCACTAAAAACATGACTTTTGTCATGACTGTGACAAATTCTTAGCCCTATTCATAGTACAATGCAAGCATGGCACAAGAATCCTACAGTCTAATAGGGCAATACTTGGAAGTCTGTGGCTTCTTATGTGACTTTGATTAAGAGATGCTGTAGCAAAAATCACCTCCATCTCTTTAAAGCGTGGCATTCTCAATTTGTTTTGGGTGAGGGGGCAGGCCTAAATGAGTTCAATACAGCTCTCGTTGTATTGAACTGGCATTTAAATCTACATTTCTCTAATTTGCCAACAGTCCCTCAAAGGTTTAGTGGTGGCAGGACTTAAATGAAACTGCATCCTGAGTGTCCCCTATCAACTGACGATGGCTTTGAGCAGGGAGTCAATTCTCTTGGCTCCCAAACCCTATTGCTAGAGTTGGAGCAGAACAGAGGTTCATCAGTGGTATGTATATATCCTCTGGGATCCCCCTTAGCTATCATAAAAGGCCACTGCTTGCTGCATTAAATGAGAGAGGATGGAGTAAGTCTCTAGCTGTGCCTTACGAGGGAGCATAGTTGCCAGAGGTATGAGCAGGCTTCCTGTAGCTTGAGGGAGGGGGATCCTATTTGAAGCCCTCAAAATCCCACAGTTTAACGGCTAGCGACCTCAATCCTTCTCTCTCTCTCTTCAGCTAACAGCAGGCAGCATATGTTTGGGTAGGGTCAGTGGCCGTAGAAGTATTTCCTGGCTGAACACTGTAAGCTTTTATGGGGTTTGCTGGATAACTGCTCCAAAATGATCTTTTTTTGTTTAGACATCTTTGTCCTGATTTTTGTGGAGGAAATTAGAAGAGACACACAGACAGTGAATCCTGCCAGACCAAGTTCTTGTGTTAAGCGAATATGAAGGGGCAAATACTCTTTAGTATAAAACAATTTCACAATGTACCATTTTAATTAAGTTAAATAACAGATCTAGTCTTTCAGACTTTTCTCCCGACCCACCGACCCTCTTTTTATACTAGAAATAATCCTGTTCATTTGAGGCTTCTAGCCCCTGGTCTTGGACAGCGATGCTGGGCTTGGACCGCAGCAGTTGGGAATTATTGTAGTGAAGATTATATTTTAGACTTCTTCAAGGGATCTGATATTTCAAAAGTTCTGAGAACCCAGCCAGGCCTCTTCTATGTTGTCTCAGAGAGTCACCAATGATGTGAGGCTTTCCAAATCATTAGTTATTTAAATACTTGGTTAATGCCTGTGAGAGCTTCTGGCCTCATGGGGAGGGGAGGAAAGACTGGCTGTTCCAGCATCCATTTCAAGAGATACAGTAGAGTTCCTATCTTGTGCTTGGCCAACTGTGGTGACTTGCCTGACCCCAGTTCTTCCAAAGGGATTGCTTGTAAACTGGGGCAGCCTGTCCGCAAGAACGTTGATCATGCCTTCTATGGGTGCAACGGTGAACCTTTGTGACTTTGCAGTAGCAGGGTGGAATCTGGTCCTTGGTTGCCAGGTAGGAAAAAGCACATTTTAGTCCCTGTGCAGCTAAATGAGTACTAAATGACCAAAGGTGGTTTTTGTGTGTCGTACCCAGTATGTGTTGAGGATTAGCAGCACAGGCAATCCTCAAATTGGTATGGAATGTGTATGCATAACAGCTTGTGCTTAGCAGCTTGCACGGGCATTGGCTAATCTATGAGCACTTTGGGGGGAGAGGGAAGCTTATTGACCTGGCAGCAGATCCTGGAGTGGTGCAGTCATGATGGAAAGTCCCGGGAGTATCAACTCATTGTTCTGCAGAACTCAACACCACTTCCCACAACCACTGCTTCCCAGGACTTTCTGCTGCTGCTCCCTGCTTGGACCCCTGCCCCAGACATTTACCCGGGCGGCAGAGACAGATCCTAAGGAGCAGCAAGTGATGGGAAGTCCCGGCGAGTGGCGATGGTGGCAGGAGCAGCAGGAACTTGCTAATGTTCCTATAACCCACTACTGCTTCTTGCTCCTCCCAGGACCTGGGGAACTGTGTGTGTGTGTGTGTGTGTGTGTGTTTGGCTCATAGCTGACAACTTAGGCGTTGTGCTAGGTGCGTAATAGATGTGCTAGGTGGATGTGTACAACATGAAACACTTTTGTGCTGTCTCTTATACACATCTAGATGTGTATAAGAGACAGGTCTTGTAGTGTTGTTAACTGTTTTTGATTGTATGAAACTTTTTTCCATACAGTTTTGTATTCTATATTTTTTATGGTGCATGTCAAACTATATCAAAATACTTGACACGTCCCAAGCTTCATTTGATGCTGTTTCTTTGTCTCCATGCTCTGTCCTTAAAATTAAAATGTTCTTCTTTCTGGGTTTCCATTTTCTTCAAGAGCATTAGCATCACCGTAAGGCAGGGGACAAGTTGAAGCCCTCTCCAGTGCAGAGCAGCTGCAAAATTTGGGGAAGGACATTTCAAGGACCATCTTAAAAATGACAGTTTCTGAATGCTGAGCATTAATTTCTAAGCTGTTGTTTTAGTTACCATTCAGGGAGTGTGGTTTTAGTCCTATCATTAAATTCTGTTGTGGTGTCATTTTCATTTTCCCTGGTAAATCTAATATACTAGGCATGCATTGTACCACCACCACCCTCTGTAGTTTGTCTTTACTATAGAAACCTTAGCTCAGAATAGGCCTTGTGCAGTATTGGAGGCATGCTTCATGACTGACGGGCATGTTTGGACACTTTTATGCTTTCCTTAAAGATTATGACTCGGATGCTATGAGCAGCTCTTACGAATCTTATGATGAAGAAGATGAGGATGGGAAAGGGAAGAAGATGAGGCATCAATGGCCTTCCGAGGAGGCGTCAATGGACCTTGTGAAAGATGCCAAAATCTGTGCCTTCCTGTTAAGAAAGAAGCGATTCGGACAATGGACCAAACTACTGTGTGTGATCAAAGAAAACAAACTACTGGTAATCTATAATCTTTTGCTTGGAGTGGGCTTTGTTTGCAGTTAGAATGCAAGTTTTGAGTTAAATCTGTTTATGGTATCATGCACACTAACATGAACCTTGATCTCTCTTTACATTCCAAGCTGCTCCAGTCACAATATCATTGACCATGATCGGGACCCTAAACCTGTAAATACAAAAAGCTTTGAAAGCCACTTAGAACTTGAAATCCTATCACAGGGACACCAGCACCAGAGGGAGTTCTCTGAGGTAGCCAACATAGCCTGAGGCCTGCTTCCTTTTAGCTACAGACAAGAAAGCCCTCAGCTTTGTAAGAGTTGGACTCTCTAGTTCCTACAGTGGGCGTTTTGTCTGGGTCAGATCCTTAGAGAGGACATATCCCTTGTTAGATTGAACACTCACTTGGCAGCATATGTTACTGTAATGTATATACTTTGAACTAAACCTTTACCATCTGTTCTGCCATAATTACAGATGCAATACTAGCAATAATGCACAGCTGCATCTTAGAAAGGGAAAGACGTAAGTGATTTAAATGTTTGTGTATGTTCTCCCTTCGGTGGTCTGTTATGTTTCTCATGTTGCAGGCACTGATTGAGGGTCCCATGAGATTGTGAACTCCCTGCCACAAATCTTGTTTTTGTTTACTGAAGTGAGGTTTTCCTACCAGGGTTTTTCAGTGGAATTGGGGGTTTCCTTTCTATATGACTCTAAAACTGTCTACGGTTCTAAATGATAAATCCCTCAGTAATCTGGTTATCAGAGAGGTTGCCCCTCTGCCTCTAGGGTGCTGGTCAATTTGCAGAGGCACTTAATGGCAGCAGGATGACTATGTTAAAAGAGAGTAGAAGCTGGCAGGGTATTGTCCCGTAAGTGTTCCTGTGGTGCCTGCCTTTGGTCAACCAGAGACCAGATCTGTCAACCTTCAAAGTTGGCTGAAACACATCTCTTTTGGAGAGGAGGAGTGGGCATTCAGATAGGGGTTTGTTACTGATACAATGGCAAGCATCTCTTGAGCAGACAACTCAGCTTGGAGTTAGATTGCAATCATTGTTAACTCAGTGTTGTCTAGACAGTGGATAAGATTATCAGGTCATAATCCTCAACTACTTTGTCTGCAGTAGTCCCATTGGACCTACTGGATTGCAGCCTATGTTTTTTTGGTATTTTGTTTTTGTTGATGTACACTTTAATAAATACACAGAACCTACGCTTGTAGGCTTGAATTCAGGTCTGTCATATACGGGTATAATTCCATTGGCTTGGTTGGTGTTAATTCAGATCAACAGCAATGTATCTGAGATCCGAATGAGACCTCTGGAGTGAAGGAGAGGTGGTTAGGTCAAAATGGGGGAGACAGAGCAATTCTAAAAGTTGGCACGTAGTTTCTAGAATTAAGTTTATCTGCTTTTTTTAAAATCCTTGTGGTACTCCTTTTTCTTTAACCACATGTGTGGTCTGAGAAATTGTTTTGATTTGGCTGGCTGTTTGGTTGTGTTTTTTTTTGCCCCCCCGGGTTTTTATTCCAGTAATATTGTAATGGGGATTAAGCAGATGAAAATAATAATGGCCATTGTATGAGTAATTTACAGCACTTAGTTCACCATGTGATGGAAGAGCTAGGAGACTTAACTTCCAAGCTCTACAGAAAGTAATACAAATGTATATATGTTTAGGGATTAAAATGCAGAATTTAAATGAATACAAAATGTGATACTTTAGATTAGAACCAGACATTCAATATAAATACCTTGGCAAATAGTTGCTTTTTTGCATTGGCTTATTTGCCACTTTTACTAGAATTTAATACATATTTTAAAACGCTAGAAAGAAATTGATTGAGAAAATGTGGCATAAATGCTACTAAAAGCTCAACTTCTGAGAGCAAAAAATATTCACCTCTGAACTAAGACCAGGTGGGAGAAATTTCAGCCCAAGAGGAAGCAGAAATCCATAGGCAGTTACTAAGATTGAGAGTAAAATCGGTTCTACACCTCAGCATTAAATAGAACGCTTTAGTATCTTAATCAGAATGACTGTGCTCCCCCGTGTCTTTAGCTTTGGAAATGGCATGTGCAAAAAGCTTAAAATAAAGATCTGACTTTTATGTCTTTGTTTGTATTTGTTTTGTCTGCATTTGTGCTCTCCTTGTTACCCCATTACATATACAGACAAGGCATTTTCGCATTAAAATGCACAACACAAAAGCCTGCTTTGCATATGCATTTATGATAACTAGCCTTGCAAGAGTGGACACAAAAGTAGACACAGACCTTGAGGCCATATTTTTTTAAAATATCTTACTCTCTGTAACGACACATTGCAGACAAATGAGCTCGGATAACAAATTGAGAGAACAGAAAGGCACCAAACAATAGACAGTTTAGATGAGCCGCATGGTGAATAAATGCTGTATGAAGAATTTACTACTTTGTCTTTCTTGCCTCTCTTGGAGGAAAGTAATACCTTTTATTGGGGCACGTTGTTACAAGTTTTGTAACCCCAGACTTGCCTGAGGAAGGACCCTGTGAGGTCCGAAAACTTGCATTCCTCCACCAACTGGAGTTGGTTGAATAAAAGGTATCATTGTACTACTTTGTCGCTGTTGCCTATATTTGGGACCAATATTATATATATTTGGGACCAATATTTTATATATATATATATATTTGGGCCTATATTTGGGGCCAATATTTGTTAACTCTTAGTGTTAACAAATGACACGCTAGCCACTCAAAAGGGGATAGTGTGGTGTTCGGTAGCGTGCTAGTGGTGAAGGGTTTCCCCATTATCTGCAACAGCCGCGGATCTCCCCATCTGCTGTCTGTGCTCCAGTGATCCATGCCACACTTTCCAACCTAAATTCCCTCCTCTGCCCAACTTGGTCGATGGCCATTGCCCACCCACCAAGCTGGCTCATTGTTCAATTACCCAACATCCAATGCATGTTTGTTGACCATGCAATTATTGCCTCAGTTCCTAGAGCAGATAGTCATGTTCAGTGCCCCTGTTAGTCTCAGCAGGGAGGTCAAAGATTAAATCAGCAAAGTGGCAGAACAATACTCATCCTATCTTACTCTGATTAGGGATGGGACTTTTTGGTGGTGTGTAGAAGTTTGCATTATCATAGTCAATGGTGAATGTGGGCCATTCATAAATAGAAATTGTCAATTTCCATTAACATCAATTTGGTGCTAATTACACCTGAAGAGAGAGGATGCTGAAAAGGATGCAAAATTAGCATCAGTTAATTTTGGGATGTAGAAAAGGGATGCGGGAGACATGCTAACAGTGTGTTGCTACAAAAGTATTGACTTGCCCAGAAAGTTCACAAAGTTAACCTTTTACTTAATAACAGGCTTATATTTTAATTTAGTGCTATAAAAGTTCCAAGGACCAGCAACCTCAAATGGAACTGCCGCTGAATGGCTGCAGTATCGCATACGTTCCCAAAGACAGTAAAAAGAAGAAGCATGAGCTGAAAATCAGCCACCAAGGTCAAGATGCACTGGTTCTAGCAGTGCAGAGCAAGGAGCAGGCAGATCAGTGGCTGAAGGTAATGCATGCTTTCTGACCCAGTTCTCTTGATAGACATTTTCAGTTTTGCCACATCAAAGTCAAATGATGTTAGCCAAGTGCTATGAAAATGTGACTGTGTTTTCTAAATACAACAGTGTTGTAATTAAGTAGATGTGGAATGGTGCCATGTACAAATGCTTTCTGAGAAATAGTATCTTTATTACATATTCTAGTGCAGCCTGGTTATAATGTGCATGCTTATAGCACAAAATCCGTTCCAACACAGTGTCAGGCACGGCTCCTAGCGTGTGTCATCAGAAATGCAGTAGGTTTTGTTTTTCAATTAAAATCACAGTGCCTCCAAAGATGCAAAATGTAAGCACCATTGTTATAACACAAGTTTGGTTATAATGTGGTGTGAGGCCTGGCTCCCAATCCCATGGCATAATGCTTTATTAATAATCATAGTGCTTCCAGCGTCAAAAGTGTTTCACAATTCTTATATAGTTCTTATCAGCCTCACAACAAAACTATGAAGCAGGTTGTTGTTATCATTGTTTATTATAAATGATAATGGTGTGCTAACAATGTGCCTAATTCTGAACAATTGTGGTTGGAGAGAGTTCCCTGCCCGAAGGGTCTTATAATCTAGAGCGGACAAGGGAAGAGGTGGCAACGCAAAGGATATTAATGAAGCAGAGAGGCTGCACATGCTTCAGTTAGTTACAAGGGAGGAGGGGGATTCTGAAGGATAAGACTGCAGGAGGAGAAGCGTAAGGGAGCAATCCTGAGGGCAATCATTTATTCCCATTTTACAGCTGAATAAATGAGGCTGAGAGAGAGTGACTTGTCCAAAGTCAACCAGTGGCTTAATGGCCAAGATGGGATTTGAACCCATGTCATCCATGTTCATCACTTTCTCCACCAAGCTAGACTAGCTTATGTGATAGTGTGTGGTAGTCATTCTTCAATGGCAGGAGCAGCTCTGGACACTAGTCTGCATTCATCTGGAATGGCAGTCAGCCTCTTCCCCACCAGCAGGTTGATAGGAAACCAGAGTGCTAAATTGTGATGTATGGATGAACCCTTCCCTTCTCAGCAAAATCTGCAAACATTAGTTTTGTAATTTACCTTGTTCTGACTAGGCAAAGTTCTGTGAGATGCCCACAGTTGTATTGTAGCTAAGGTCTTTCTCCTGAATAGCTGAAAATACTAATGAGAAGGGGAGGGTTTGGATTAAGTAAGTGTTAATTAAAGTCTGCTTTATGCTGCTACATTTTTTTGAAACAAAAAGGGATTTCTTAAAACCCTTCTGGCTAATAAACATTGGCAATAAGGAAAGATTTGTCTGCAATTTCAAAATAGTGGATTTAGGTTATGCTTGTACTAGCATTTTTTTAAAAAATGAGACCTTTTTCTTAAACTTGGAAACAGATTAATGTAGCTTTTCAGTGTTGGTTTATTTCACTGGCTACTTGAATAATACGTTTTATAGACTCTCCCCTCTTAAATTCCTTATAAAGAAAGAGGGAAATGGGTTTGTGTCTAGTTTGCCCTTTTACTGACAATTGTAGAAATGCACCCGTATTGGTTTTCCAGACAGCTTTTATTTCATTGCAACAGGAAATCACAGAAAAGTTAGTATGTTGGTATCCTGCTAAGCCTTATTTGTATAGTTATTTCTTTTGTGTGTGTGTGCCCATTTTCTTAATAGAAAAATCTCACATTGGGCTACTGACATATCTGTGTAGGGTTGCACCCTTATTTTATGAGTTAGGAAACCAGCACATTTTCTGCCAGTTTCTCTACTTTTGTTTATACCTCTAATTCTAATGGGAAAAATTAGGCTTAAATTACATGCAAGTGGCTTACAATGTGGTCTTTGTGGCGATGGACAATAGGAATGTATTTATGATGAACGTGAATGCTGTATTTAGCAGTGTGTTTTAAAAGAGTGGAGGTCATAGCCCTTGTGTTTTGAAAATTAGTCTGTCTAATACTTGGACAATATAGGATCAACATACGTACGTTGGCTCAGACTTCACATTCTGGATTGTACTTGTTTTTACATGTACACGGACAGTCTATTAAAAGTGAACTGCATATACGAGAATCATAACCTTGTGATAAGTGCATTTATCACTTAGCTATGACCGCCACACCAATACTCTTCCACTAATTAATCCCTGCAGGGAACTACCTAACCAGCGGACAGGTGCTCTCTTTTTTCATTTCGACTGTATCTGCTATGGAAATATTTGTTCCTGTTCAAATGTGGAGTTTCTTCCCTCCAAATTCTAATGATAGTGGAAGGAACAATGAGAGGAAAGAATTAGGAAGTGGTGTATATGGCGACGGAAGATGTATAATTGAGAGGAGATACGACAAGACGTGGCATGGGAAGATTCACCGTGAGCTATTATAGGAAAGGGGTTGGGGGGAGATGACACTAATCAAAAGACATGAGAAGTTACATTTTAACTTGAAGGATGATGGTCATGGTGTTATATTTAAATAATGTACACGGTGTCAGGTATGGCAGGGCTTGGGAGGTAAGCTGGGGTAGGATCACAGCCAAAGGTGGATGAGTCTGAAGTGGGTTCAGGATCAGGGTCCAAGCAGTGGGGAAAGATCAAGTCCAGAGGCAGAAAGAGCAGGATTGGAGGTTGGGGATTCAAAACAAAGGCTACAGGAGTCAGCAAACAGGAATCAAGAGGTAAGGCTTTGGGGCAAGGAGACGAGAGCAAGGAGGGCACAGAAATAGAAAGACAGATGTTATGCCCAACTTCTGTTTCTACCAGCCAGCCTTAGATGATGGCTGGCGGCCGACCGGGAATTTTGGAGGTGTGTCAAAGGTTGGGAATAGACAAGAAGGGTGTGGCCTGGCTAGTGCAGAGAGGCCCCTTAGGGAAATGATTAGATGCGATACTGAGGGTGTTTTCAAAGGTGACGGTGCCGCAGTGTGCTGTCGCACTTTGATCCTGCCTGGGATGAGCAGGGGCAGATTCACCAGGGTGGTTGAAGAGGCATCAGCCCCCACCCCCCCCCCATTGGTCAGCCTGGAGGCTGATGTCCTGCTGTGGCTGGGCTAACCGTGCTTGGACCTGCCCCCAAAGGCTTGTATTTGCAGCCTGGTGCTATGTCATTGCTGGGGGCAGGCCTAGGAAAAGTGCTTTTGGACCCATCCCCAGGCTTGCATTTGCTGCTTGTGTGCACTGGACAGTCCTGCTAGCTCCTGCAAGTCAGTGCAGAGGCTGCCTTGGGGGGGGTGGGGGGGCGTAGATCATATCACTGCCATGGCAGTGGAAGCTGGGACTGAGGGCTGTGTGGCTGAGCCTCCCAGCTGCTGGAGTGCTCGCCTGGAGGGGGTGTGTGTGTTTGACCAGCCACGTGGGCCCCACGCTGTGAGTCTGCCACCTGCTTGCTGCCTTGTCCGCCTGCCTCTGCAATGGGGTGGGGGTCAGGGGATGAGAGCTGCATGGCCACGCCTCTGTTGGAGCCTGGCTTGGCGGTGGGGATGTGAGATTCAGGGAAACTCTGCTGAGGCTGGGCTTAATGACCGAGCCTCTGTTGGAGCCGCTGGTGGGTTTTGCTACTGGGAGTAGGGGTGTTGACCAACCTCCACCTGGGTCTCTGCGCTGCTCTGCTGCCTACTTGCCAGTTTCCCCGCCTGACTGGGGGGTGGGGGTGCATTAAGCATCCCTGCTGCCTTCAGAATGCCATTGTTAAGGAGTGCATCTGCCTTAATGCACCAGGGTACTGTATTATTCATTCCAAAAATACAGTGCATTTAGGTGGTTCACTTTTGCTCTGCAAACATGGTCAGAAAATACTGCACAAATAATGGGCAGGACTCCTAACCCTGTCAGTTGTGCTGAGCAAGGATTGCTGTATGATACTTTATCTCAGAGGGGCTCTGTCTGCCACAGTGTACTAGTGGTGAAAGATGGAAACTGGGTGATCTCCCCCAGCCAGCAAGACGCTTGCCTCAGTTGCCTATCTATAAAATGGGAATTATAATGGCCACACACGACCATACAGCAAGGTTATTTGTTTAAGTTTGCCTTGATTATTATTTATTCAGCTATTAAGAAAAGTGCTCCTTAGCAGAGGGTGAAGCCACCATGGTGCTAGCCTGGCAAGGGTGGGGCTGAAGGCAGGGCCTGTTCACCTGGGTGGGGCTATGCCAACTTTGGACTTTAGCCCCCCCCATCCACATCACTTCTGGATCTGACCCTGGTGAAGGCCCTCACCCTGGGCAGTATCTGTCCCAGCTGCTGAACAGATGTGTCGGCAGCCGGGGAGAGGGTGGGGCGGCATGCAGATGTGGGTCCGCAGGATTCACCCCCATGCTTCTGAGTGCGGCCTGCCCTCCTCCCTGACAGGCAGCCAGGACAGCCTATGAAACGGCCGCGCCCACCCGGAACAGCCCCAGACCGGGGTCAGGTAGAATGGGCCATCAAACGTGATGGTCTGGTCTGGGGATGCTTTGAATGGGCTGCGGCAGTGCTTAGTCTGGGCTAAAAACCACCACATCCCATGCAAACCCCGGGTCTTTGTCCGGGGAAACATCTGGCGGTCCTTTTCAAACATGATAGGACCACAGGCAGCCACAAGTGTCAAAGTGTGTACGTGTCCATGATACGTACCATCATGTCTGAAAATACCCAAAGAAAAACAGTGGTGTTGCAGGCCCAGCCATCACTCCAGAAATCCTGGAGGCAAGGGTTCAATGCCCAGCTCCTGACACCCAGTAAATGGACATAATGTGTTTTCCTTCCAGATGCAGGGACCATGTGGTAGCCCCTGGTTTCTTTAATTCTGTCTAATAAATTTGGTAGGTTCCAGGTAAAGTCTTCAGATGTCATCTGTTCTAGTTAAGTATTTATGTAGCACCAGCAATGTATCCAGTACTGTATAATCTTTAATTAGTTCGTGCCCTTGGGCTTACAGTCTAGGGGAGATAAGGGAGAGGGGGAACATAGGGAGAGAGTGATACAGTCACGGAATTGAGAAGTTGCAGTTGCACATGCAGGGAAACGGGACTGTGAATGATAAGACAGTAGAGGAGGAAGCATCAGTGAGCGCAGCCGTCCTGGAATTGCAGACTGAGAGAGAATATTTTGTCACCTTCCACTCATTCCTGTATACAGTCCTCGCTCCTGAGTCGAGTCATGCAGTTTCAGCTCTCTAACCAGATTACTAGTGCTTGTTAGACGTTACCTTTCTTGGACGTGCAGGTCAGTGAAGTAGTGTGGGAAACCATCATTTTAACCTGAGCAGCTTGTCTTTTAAAACCTTTCCAATCCAGGCTTTTATGCACATGAAGAAGTTTGAATTCAGAAGGATCCTGCCCAAACTTGCTTAGCTCCGCTCTGATCTGGCCATATATGGTACTTATTTTCTTAAGAAAAAATTGTATGTTTTTAAAACGCAATTGGATTAAACAAGTAGGAATTTCCTGATGATTGGCAGTCTTCCTATAGAACGAGACGTGATATGCAGCTTGAGGCTTGACCATGCAGTGTGCCAGCTTAGAAGATCAGTCTGTCGTTTCGTGTCCGACGGAGATTAGATAGCTGGACTGGGCAGAGTGTGAGATCAGGAACAGCAGGCAGCTCTGGAGCACTTCAGGTGTGGGCCCAGACTTTTCCTCTGCCTTAATGGCCCTGCGTCAGTCTTTCCAGCAGCTGAGTCTTGGCAGATGAATTGCCGCTGCTCCTCAGAGCACCAGCAAGACTGTGTAGGGTGGCCAGATATGCAAATTTTAGAGGACACATTTTGAAATACAGGTTGCAGGGCTGTATTGGCTCCAGTGCAGCCCTTCAACCTGAATTTCTACTAAATGTCGTCTAAAACTTGCATATCTTGGCCACTCTAGCTGTGTGCAGTCCAAGCTCCTGTCCCAAAGGTGATGGGGTCTTCCTAAGCAATGCCCCTTGCAAGCCAGACTTGATCTTCCCCTACAAAGGTTGTGGTGCCGTCCTGGCTCCCAGTGACTCTCCACCCCACCCCAGTGTGACAACAGACCCATCAGGAAGGGAGTGTTCTAAGTGTTGGTGGGACCAGCACTCCACCACTGCTCACTCTGAAACTTCCTTCTTGGTGGGGCCCTTTCCATCAGCCTGAGTGATGACAGAAAACAGAGTGAATGGAGGCAGAGTATTAGTCCTGCTCCCTCCCACCACCACCACTCTGAAAGTTTCCTAGCGGTGCTCAGGCTGCTTGCAGAGGTACCCCTAGAGTCCATGGCCCTGGGCCAACTGAGCCCCCTTGATCCATGGTAGCTATGTGATGTCCCTACTAGGGCTGAAGCGGCAGCAGCTTTTACCACGCCGCAGTTCCATTCCGCCATTTTGGAATTGCCACACCGTGGCTTTTCTGCCAACATTCCACTAATTCCGCCGGCATTCTGCAAATTCAGAAACTATCGGAAAAACTGCGGAAATGTCAGAAACTCGCTGTCCCGCTATTTTGTGGCACTGGCAGAATGGCGGAAGTAGCGAAAATGGCATGTTTATGCTATTTGTGAAGCCTGTGGAAGTAGCGGAATGAAACTAGCAGAATGAAAGCCTCTGCCACGCCGTACCGCTAATTGCGGAAACATTGTTTCCGGCGGAAATAGCTACTGCTGCGACTTTCCGCTACAGCCCTAGTCCCTACTGCCAGCCAGTCACAAAGCCGGAGAGATTGGTGCATGCACGCATGCATGCAAGACTTGTGTGGGTCTTGGCCATATGAAGTTTTGGGGGTTGGGAACTTTGATTATATCGTGGATCCCCTTCTCTTTGCCTCCTTTGTGTGATGGTCAAATTATCTGAGAGGAATTGACTTTATCAATGAACTGTACCAGGCCAGTCGATGATTTATGATTGACTTAATGCTTATTGATGAATGAAATGGCATTAGTTCATCGTGCTCTGTTGCTTAGGAATTTTGTTGTAATTAGACCCTTGCCTTACCCCCTACCCCCCAACTAGTTGAGGAGTTGTTGTACAACACTGAACAAGCCCCACTGGGGGATTGGAGCTCCTAAAAGCCCCATTCTCTCTGGTGGTGGTCTAAACTTGAATTTTGCAACTCAGAATGCTTTGGCATACAACCAGTCTTTCTTGTTCTTTGTGCTTTTATTTAGTTGTTTATTTATTCATTCATTCATTTATAGATAAAACATTCTGCTCCTACATGGCAACACAGACAGAACAAGATCCCCCTGCCATTTCCATATACACATTCATACTAGGCACATTCCATCTCCTAAGAAAATAAAGATTTTGCAAAACTGCCTCTTAGTGAAATTGTATCTGTGCTGAGAATAAATGGTGAGGTACTGTTCTATCTGCAGAACATTTGGAGACAGACACACACTTCTTTTATACAACACGTTTCTCCTGCAGACGTTTCAGTAAAGGCTGAGCTTGACTGCTAGGTGAGGTAGCCAGGAACCTAGGGCAGCAAACATAGGCGAGGCAATGAGATGGGCTCTACCCCCGGCACTGTACGTTGCTGCAGGAGCCAGCCCCTCAAGCCCAGTTGCGTGCAAATTGAGCATCCTTCCCTTTTTAATGAGATCTTCAAAACCAAAATAACACCCCAAGTGGGTAGAACCAGAATAGCAAAGTCTGTTTAGTTAAATTTACCATCCCACCCTATTCCGAAGCTATAATCCCACTGGGTTCCTCCTATCACCCCAGGACTCCAGCGGTAATCCAAACTGCCCTCCTTCCCCCATCATCTCTGCTGAAGGGAATCCCAATCCTGGGCTTCTAGGAAGCCTTGTGCCAGCACCCCATGCTGCTTCCCCAGTGGCTCCCCTACCCTTAGCTCTCAGCCTCTTGGGTCCACTGCTCTCTGTTGGGCTGCTCGCTCCCTTCTTGGAGCAAGCTGGGGCACAGGGCGAGGAGCTCTCCCCTCTACTAGTCGCACGGTCCTGGCCTCTCCCATCCAGGCTGCATCCCCTTCCTAGAGTGGGTGAAGGAAAGCAGCCTCCTGTTCCGCTTGTCAGCTTTCCTCAGTCAGGAGCGCCTGTCTTCAGCTCCCTCTTCACTCCCTGTTCTTTATGTTCCCTCCATGCTGACAGCTGGCTCCGCCTCGCGCTGTCCCTGTTCTTTATGTTCCCTCCCAGCCTCCGCCGACCCACTCAGGCAGGCAGCACCTGCATTAACCCCGTGATGGCTATTTCAGACTTCACGACAGGTGTCCCCACTCTGGACAAAAAGTGGGAGCATTTTCTGCAAAAGCGTTGTTCGCCCCTTTTTAACGTACAATATAATGTTGAGCATAATGGCAGTGCAGACTGGGATCCATTGTAATCTTCCACCTTAGGACATCAAAAGCTAGACCTCGGCATAATACTTCCCCAACAATATTACCATGCAGCCCTTATGCCACACTGTGGATTAAATCCTCTGTGCGCTTATATGGACACCTTTCATTCCAATCACGCCTTCATCATGGGGTGAGGCCTAGCCGCATGTGAAGAGCTTACTGTCACCTAGACAATAGTAAAACAGGTGAGAGAGAAAGAGACACACACACACACACTCTCTTTAAATGTGACCCCGTAGAAAGCAGCTGGTCAATCTGGGGTAAACTGAAGTCTAGACAGCAAACCACATAGGCCGTTTTAGGCTTACCAGCTAAGGAATGCAAGCTCCAAAGTAGAGCTGATGTCACCAGAGAGCCTGTCATAATTTTAGAGCCTCAGACATAACCATTACAGATCCCAGGCTGCTGCAAGGATTCATGCAAAGTACAGCATTAATGTAAGCACAGGGCCAGGCTTTCCAAGCTCAAGTCCTAAATTGTACCCACAAAAATGCACATACTGAACAGCGCACTTTAGTGGTCTTTGTGACTCAAACCTGAGCTTCTTTTTGCTCCTTTAAATGTGTGCTAATATGTTCTGGGTGCAAGTGCCTAATTTAGAAAGAGTCGGATTGCCCTGATACGTCCAAGGGAGAAACCAGACCAGAAGTTCAGAAACTATGGATCGTGACCAGTGACTTGTGTTCCCTGCTTTTCCCCCCATTGCTGTCAATGGGGAAAAGGCAGGGAACATCATGACTGCAAGTGGGGAGTCTCACAATTTGCAGACGTTACCAGCGGAACTGATATTTGGTATACTTTCCGTGTCCTTTTTTCATGACTTTTCTTTGACTCAGGTTACAGAATTGTATTTATGTCTCAAGATGGGGCGCAGGTAAATGTGTCGAAACCACTTAGCCACACATTTGATTACCATTATGTACTTGTTTGTTTATCTTCATATTTCTGTTCCACCTTTCCATTAAGGCCCATGGCAGGTAACAATACATAAAAACATTCAAAAAATCAAATATTAAAGTACCCCAATAAAGTCCCCTAACCCACAACTTCCCTGCCCCCTGCTTATCAAATATCTGGCCAAACAAAAAAGTCGTATATTGCCTCCTGAAGATGAGCAGGTTCATGCTTATATGAACCTCCAAGAAGAAGGGAGTTCCATAGTTGTGGGGCAGCAACCGAGAATGCCTCTCTGTGTGCCCAGAGCAGATGGTAGCTGTAAGAGGGGTGACCTTAGAGGCTGCAACAGCATGACCTACCATGTCCTATACATTAACCTGTCAAGCTTCATAGTGCTAGTGCTGAAACCAGAATCTCCAGTGACTATTCCATCTGCTTCGAGTTAGGGATACAAACGTATCTGTTTCCTGCTTCATTTCCAGAAACAAATACCTGTTTTTTGGTTTTGTTAATCAATTTTAGATAAGACGACTTCTTATCATTTATATAGCACTACTAAATGTACATAGTACTTGACAGTCGTAGCTATTTGGAGACTGGTTCCCGCCCAGTGGGCTTATAATCAAAGATGGACAAAGGGTGAGGGGAACACAGGGAGAGATCGATACACACAGATTCCCATTTTACAGATGGGGAAACTGAGTGAGGCTAAGGGTTTGTGATTTGCCCAAGGCCACTCAGTGAGTTCATGCCTAGGGCAGGATTTGAACCCTGGCTTTCCAGGTCCAAGTCCTGCACCTTATCCACTACACCGACTGGCTCACTAGGCTATTACTTTAGTTACTTCATTTCCAAATATTGTGGAACCATCTATTGTGGAACGTGCCTAATAGTGCTGAAATGAAGTACCTGAAATGTCAAGATGATCAAACAGAAATGACCAAAATAACTGGACTGAAATGTCCAAATAAATGGAGATGCAAATATAGTTGCCCTGGCAAATAATTATTTGGATACTTGGTGAGGTTTCCAAGAAAGTGAGTAACATTCACCAATATGAAAACTCTTGTTTGTTCGAGCACTACGTAGTACCTTCAGAAAAAGTTCTCTCTCTAATTTACGGGGTTGGGGGGAGCTAAACAATGCCCCAGGTGAATTCAGATAAGTGTATCCATTTAATAACAGTTGACCAGTGCAGGACTCCTCTTTTGATGATGCTTCCACAACATAAAGTGAAGACTGCCAACTCTTCCCCACCAGGGCAGATTGCTGCCCAATCTCCCCTCACATGCAGGACTTGGGGGCAGGTCCTTGGATGCACAGTCCTTTCGCCAAACCTACTTTTCAGAAGATGTTGTGTGTGTCGCTCCCATCTGTTACGGAAATGTTCTCCTCGTTGAAGTGGCCCAACACCCTTCTGCTTTATGGGTTTTGCGAGGGCCTCAGACCATCCTCTAGTTCACTTTTAGGTTATTCCGGACACCACAGCATGTCCTGGTTTACCACCAGAATACATGTACTGGATGCTTTTAATAAGGAGACACCAGCAACAGCTGTGCCACTTCTCCCTCCCTGTATCTTGGTGGATTCCTCCTCCCCCACCAAGATGTGCCTTTATACCCAGAGGTTCCATGAGAGTCAGGGCAGAATGCTACTCTCCAGTCATCTTAAAACAGGCTTTTTGTGGGGCCCTCTTTTGTGAGAATCTGGGGGCAAATTTCTTCTTTTGCCCTCA
Organism: Sphenodon punctatus; assembly: GCA_003113815.1. Classification (NCBI taxonomy): domain Eukaryota; kingdom Metazoa; phylum Chordata; class Lepidosauria; order Sphenodontia; family Sphenodontidae; genus Sphenodon; species Sphenodon punctatus. Next base: position 2,474,541 of record QEPC01008520.1, on the reverse strand, counting down.
ATCTCTGGGTGGCCCAGCTTATATCAGTGCCAGATATTAGCCAAAAAACCAGGCTGCACAAAGCATTTTCATCTCCCCAGGACCTCACGTGTGGAATCCCGCAGGGTTCTATTCTGTCTCTCCTCCTTTCAACATGTATATGCAGCCTTTGGGCGAGGTCGTGAGAAGGTTCGGCGTGCGTTGTCATCAGTACACCGATGGCACACAACTCTACCTCTCTTTTTCTGCAGACCCAGACCCGGCTGTCTCGGTGCTCACCCAGTGCTTGACAGCTGTGGGGGACTGGATGAGGGCGAGCCTTCTGAAGTTGAATCCCGACAAGACGGAGGTGATGTTGGTGGGTAGAGCTGGGTGGTGGTGAACCCCATCATCGATGGGGTCTGCCCCCCTGTGGCCACACAGGTCCGTAGTCTGGGGGTGCTCCTCGACTCACAGCTCTGTCTGGATCTTCTGGTGGAGGCTGTGGCGAGGGGAGCATTTCACCAATTACATCTGGTTCGATGGCTGGTGCCACATGTTTCGGACTCGGATCTGGCCACCATCATCCATGCCTCTATCACCTCTAGACTAGACTGCTGTAACGCACTCTACATGGGGCTGCCCTTGGGGACGGTCTGGAGGTTACAGCTGGTGCAGAATGCAGTCTCTTAACGGGGACGGGTCGTCGCGAACACATTACACCGGTGCTCTATTCTCTGCGCTGGCTGCCTATTATCTTCCAGGCCCAATTCAAGGTGCTGGTAATGACCTATAAAGCCCTAAATGGCCTGGGTCTGGCTTACCTGCGGGACCACCTCAGACCCCGGGGACGCCCGACTCGAAGCCCCCTGGGTTGCCCGGGTGACGACGAAGGGGAGGGCGTTCTCGGTGGCTGCTCCCAGGCTGTGGAACTCCCTCCCGATGGAGGCCTGCCTGACTCCGGACCTCCCCTCTTTCCATAGACAGTGTAAGACCTGGCTGTTCTAACAGGCCTTTGGAGAGGGAGATGGGTAGGTTGGGGATGGGGAATTCTGCCCTTTTAGTTCTTTTTATTTTTAAAAATGTTTTTAATGATATTTTATGTGTGTGTTTGTTATTGATGTATTTTGTAAGCCGTCCCGAACTGCTCTGTGAGCAGGAGGGGACTGGGTAGAAAAATAGTTAAATAAATAAATTATAACTTAGGCATCAGTAAGTAAGTAAATAAGTTTATTTGCTTAGCCTAAGCCATAGCAATAACAAATACAATACAAACATACATATAGAACATGTAAAAAAAGGGTAAAAATACAGATAAGATAAAAATCCCATATTTACGATCATCAAAATAAGATAAAATAAATAATTCAAAGATCTAAGGAAAGCTAATAAAAGGAATACTTCTATAAGGATTTATGAATACTCAGCAGGCCCATACCCACTCAGGTCCTTAAGGCCCTTATCACTGATGACACCTAGAGTTTCACTATTGTATACATTCCACATCCAGCATTGAGAGTTGCCATCTATATTTCCAATGTACCATGATTATCCACTGCTGCTGTTTCCAGCACCTTCCACTGGAGAAATCTATTTCTTGTGACAAATGCAGAATCTAGTATATAGTCAGGGCATCAGTTGAACTTTGGGAGCTGATGTCTTTTAGACTTATTTTAAATTAGTTTACCAAGTGTGGCTTGTTGTGAATGGATAAAAAATGTGTGTGTTCACTTCTTACCAGATGTGTGTGGGTATAAGACCCAACTGATCCTAAACCTGGGGCCTGTGGGATCCTACCAGAGTTGTCCGTACCACCGCTGTGCTCACAGATATGGTTAATATTTTCGGATACACTGCCAACTATCCAAATAAATATCTGTCTGAAAACTGCTATCGGCATGCGTATCCATTTTGGGATTGTGCGTGTGTGTGCCCCAGTAGATAACAACAATATTCTTCTCAAGTTTACCATCTAGGTCTGCATTCTGATGAACAGTTAACTCATTGTATTTGGGCTTTTCTTTCTTTTTCTGCTTCTGAAGCATTCACACAAACGGAGCACTAAACCAAAGTAATTCGGTAGTAAGGGAAAATGTATAATCCTGAAGAATTGGGAGTGCGTGCTCCCCTTTGGTTTGCATTATGTAGTAATTCTGTGACCAGTGACCTTGGTTCAGAATCATTACGTCTCAACTAGGAGGGAAATCGATGTGATACTACTTCGGTTTACACTGTTTGTCTGAATGCTATGGATGGGGGATAGTTACTTTGATTTAATTCACTTGAAATAGTCACTTCAGTTTAGCTGTGTTTGTCGGAATGCGGCCTAGTAGAGACAAGGGAGGAAGGGACCTTATTGCCACCTGGGAGATGTCTGCAAACCCAAGCCTTCAGCTTTAGTCATTGGCTATCTTTGGTTCCCTAGCAGACATGGGTCTCTTGACTGGTTGGTTACCCTCAACAGCTTAAAGAACTGACAGGAAACAAGATGTGTTGGGCAATGTAACGTGACTTGTCTGTTATTTAGACTTGCTCTTATCCATACTCTAGCATTGTCCTAGCTCTGATCATGCTTTCTGATCTACTCCCCTTATCCATTGGGACTACCTGATTTTGACTCAGCTCTGGTTGTCCAGCTCCTGGGGTTCTCATTCTTGATATTATTTACTTATTTATTTATTTTATTTTAACAATTTAATACACTGCCCAACTCCACCTCAGGCAGCTCACAAAAAAATCATATTTCCACCCAACTGAAAAACAAACACACACACACACACACACACACACACTCCTCTCTCTCTCTCTCTCTCTCTCACTCTCACTCTCACTCTCACTCTCACTCTCANCTCTCTCTCTCACTCTCACTCTCACTCTCACTCTCACTCTCACTACGCCACCAAATGCCTGATGGAACAGCCAGGTCTTACACAAGAGATGAAAGGTCAACAGGCCCGGGACCAGGCGAGTCTCCTCTGGGAGGGAGTTCCACAGATGAAGTGCAGCTACCAAGAACGCCCTCCATAGTGGCCCCCAGTTTGACTCAATTTGCCCCTCAGTATTGACTTGACCTCTGATCATCTAGCTCTAAAATGGCTTTGGCTACATTTCTGACCTGGGCCCTGATAGAAGGCTATGTCCAAACACTCATTGGAATGAAGCCATTTCCTCTTATACCAATAATGCTCTTGTTCCTGGCAGACAAAGAAATTGATAAATCGATGGACACCTGTCAGGTCTTGCCCAGGCAAGGCAGCGGTCCCAATTTCAGGACCACTGCGTTACCCAGGCTGGCAATCCTCATGCTCTCCTAGGTTTTTAGTAATACCCCCTGACTTCCGCTGCCTGACCTAAGGTATATAGGAGGTATCTGAGCAAGCAGCTACAGATCTTAGCTCAACAATCGCATGTGTGTCAGCATGCACTCCTGCCCTTGTCCCCCGTGCCATACTTGTACTGACTGCATGGTACTGACCCTTACTCTGGCTCTCCATATCCGACTATGCCGACCCACTGGTATCAACTTTGACCTCTGACCTTTTGGATTCTGATGCTAGTTTGGCTTCGCACCAAGCCAGCATCAGAATCCAAAAGGTCGGAGGTCAAAGTTGATACCAGGGCGTTGGCATGGTTCTGGGATACCTTTCTAATAAAGCTTTCTGCTGGCTGTTGTCAGAGTGAGCAAACCCAACGCCAGGCTGGCTTCTGACAACAGGCTAACATGAATTCCTTGACACCGTACTATTCACTTCCTTTGCCTTTGAGTATATATGATTTGCTTCAGATTCTGATTTTGTTGTTGACTTTGTAAGATTGTGTGTAATAACTTTTATATCACAACACATTGAAGTGCTCTTGCTAGATATGTGAGGTATGATGAAAACAGTGTGTGTTAGAGTGCATGACTTTGCACATACTACTCTATGGCTGCTGCCAAGTCATTTCCCTCTGTTCTGTCTGTAACTTCCATTACTGTCTGGCCTTGCCAAAATTAACTGTGTGGTGTGAGCAGATGCTGAAAACATGAGCTGTTGTATCCGGGTCATGGAGGAGGCAGGAACCAACGTTCTCAGAAACGGAATGGTCAAATTTCTTTGCAGATCTAATCTACCAAACTGAAAATGCAGCAGCTGAAAGAAAATAAAATCCTCAGACACGTTAACAACTCAGTTATTGAGAGGAGGGAAGGGGTTTAGCCAAAGCCTCCAAAATATAAATGGTCTCTCACAACATGATTGGTCTTCCCCTCCCCCCAGCCCCAAAGGAGCCACCACAGAAAAAAAATTATCAACAGATCTGGCAGGGGTCAGCATTTCTGTGACAGAAAAACAACAAATTAATGTTATGGGTTCAGCGAATGAACAACGCCAAAGGGTTTGCAGAGGGAGATATTGCAGAAATGGAAGGCGGGAGAGCCCTTAATGATGCTCCCGTCAAAATAGAACATATTTCCATTGCTTAACTGGTAAACGGGGCCTGTTAAATAAGAAGGGGCTATTCTCAAATAGTCACTTCCGTAGTGTGGGGACTCTGAAGATCTTGACTAGTAATCACATGTGATGAACAGGGAGACACCTATGCCTCACTTAGAGAGCTATGGTTAGTCTTTTATTGTATGCTAATTACACTGGCACAGGCATCCAACAAGCTATTCTCCCAGACCTGCTTGTGTACCACTTATTTCCCTTTACCATTGACATAGGACAGAGGTGGGCAAAGTTCCCAAGCCCAAGAGCCACATACCAAAATTTTCATGTCGCTGAGAGCTCTAACATCGATTGTGGCTTCCCCTCATATCAAAACGGTGGTTCCCAGAGCCATTCTTCTGGGTTTGGGCAGCAGCAGTAGTCGCACAGGGCATGCTCCCATGGCCCCCATGAGGCTCCAGTGGCCAAAATGGTGGCTTGACTTCCCTTGCTTCTGAGAAGCCTGTGCGGACACACACACACACACACACCCTCCTTGGCAGCCTGACCTCTCCTGACAAGAGCCACAGTACAGGTGCCCAAGAGTCGCATGCGGCTTCTGAGCCACCATTTGTCCACCTCTGCCATAGGATCATTGACTACATTCCATAGCACATGATTTCAGTTGACTACTTTTCTATCCTCTCTTAAGGATCCCTTGACGTAACGGGTACAGTGTGTCATGCTCTCCTGACTACTGCCAAATAACTTTGTTAAACGATAATAGGATGGTACGCTGCTTACGTAGTCGGAGCACAGACCTTTATCTCTACTTAAAGACTCCTTGAGTTGATGATGCGTCCCAGTCTTGCTGGAGTAGCTAAGTCCCTATTCATTGTTTGAGTAGATCAGAATGTTCTTGCCTTGCATCATCAACCATTCAAAATGTATATGTTTGTGGAAAGAATAAATGCTACTGACTCGGGCATGCATAGAACTAGCCAGGACTAGTAGGCCAGATTTCAACCTAGCTGAATTCCCTGCAAACCCAGGGTGCATGGCCATACTGACAAGATCACCCTGCATCCGCACACACGCACGCACCCCAAAAAAGAAAAGAGCATTAGATGTTTTACAGAAACCTTTTGGTGGAACTGAGGATGAAGGAACTAGATATGTTTAGCCTAAATAAGCAATAAGATTAAGGGGAGAGATGATCGCAGTCTTCAGGTATCTAAAGGGCTGCCCCCAAGAAGCTGTCAAGGGACTGTTCTCCATGCCACAGGGGGCAGGATTAGAAACAATGGGCTCAAATGACAGGTAGGGAGAGGATAGCTAAATATCAGGGAGAACATCCTAACAGTAGTAGTAGTAGTAGTAAATAATAATTAATTAATAATAATCACTTTATTAAGCACTAGCTTTCACCATGGCAAAGAGAACATTAAAAAAAAAAAAAAGCAGTAAAATACTGCATAGATATGAACCCAATGATAATTAACAGGATACCAATGTCAAACTAAACTATTACATAGGAGGGATTCTCCAGAGTCAAGTATATTAAAAAATAGAAACAAATAGTAATAGACAACAGAAAAAGATAACAGAGTACAAGAGAAACTTCCAAATCAGGGAGTCTTGTAAAACTATACAATAAATTGCCTGCTTAACTACTCTGAGCCATCTCCGGTCTCTTTTTTGCGGCTCATGTCTCATAAAAAGCAACAGAAAGCATCTCTTTCTCTACAGATGTAGTTAGCAAAAGTAATTTTTTGTGGTGTCGACAAAAAATCTTTACCCTCTTTACCCTCCCATAATGGCTGGAGCCAGACGTACCTAAGCATAGCATAATGACGGCACCTAAATAAAACATCCGGTGAATCCTCCACCTCGCTTAATGTACATAGGCGAATACGACTGTGCTAGGGTCAATTAGCATAGCGTCCAAACAAAATTGCTGAATCATATAATTGAAATCGCAATAAAGTAAAGTTCCTTTGCAATGTTGGATCCCTTATTGCATCTAAGTATGGGGCAAATTTATGCAGGAGTTTAATATACTGATACCAGGGCGCCACTTTCAATGTGGCTATTGCCGCCATGTCGTTTTGCCTGGTAATATCATTAATCCTAATGGATATTAGTGCTTTTTGGTAATCGACAGATTTTCCCCATAGGTAGGAAGTTGATAAACCCAGTCTAGGCAAAGCAAATAAAATTTGCAAAAGCCAGGAGTAATTCAATGCCCCATTGTGTTCTAGTTCTTCTATGAGACATTGTGTTACGAAGTTATCTCTTTCCTGGGAACACAATTTAACCCAGTAACCCATATTGCGTGCCATAGCAGAGCAGGTAACTGGAAGCATACCTATCTCCGCTCTCAAAACTGTTTCTGGGGTGCCCAGGGGAACTCTCAGAAGGCCTCTAAGGAGTTTATTTTGAATGATTTCAAAGGTCTTAAAAAGACTCGGAGGAAGGTATTCTGCACCATATGTGAGCAAAGATAAGACCTTTGCTTTGAATACCCCAAGGACAGTAGAGGGTGTAACAAATTTGGATTTGGCTGCAAATCTTAAAATCCCCTTATATATTGATGATGTTTTTCCCAGAGACCGTTGCTGCTGAAGGTCACACCGAAAAACACAGAGGATTTGGCTTGCACAAATACATTGCCCTTTATGTTCCAAACATGAGGTTTGAATCTTCTTTCGATAACAGTAAGAGCTGTTCAGCGATGGAACAAGTTGCCTAGGACGGTTGTGGGCTCTCCGTCGCTGGAGGTTTTAAAGAAGAGACTGGGCAGGCATCAGTTGGGGAGGCTATAGCTGTAGGCATCCTGTGTCTGAGCAGGCATCGGATTAGAAGTTCCCTTTCAAAATGGGTTTGTGGCCTAGTGATGGTAGCAAGATGACTTTGACCCCTGACCTAACAGCATATACCAAAGCGGGTAACAACAGTAAAGGTTTGAAAGCCCATAAGAATGAGTCTGTGTGGATGGAAAGTAGAGCTAAGGATGATATTTTTTGTGACAGACCACCATGGAGTGAACATAATGCGTGCTCTTTTTTGATGAGAGAGGCACCAGTTTTGCAAGGTTCTTTCTGTTAAAAGCAAACCAGTTTCGATGCGAAATGGGTGCAGACTTTAATGGGCAAACATCTTAAGGCCAAAACTGCATATTCCAGTCAAGAATCAAAATATTCCCACCAGCCCCGTGTCCTCTGAAGCCTAGAATGGGTGGCTTTACTGTTTCAGCCTGGTGTCGTTGTGACCAGTGATCATGGCACTGCTCCTACGAACAATGTATTGTAATTGCACAATCAGCACTATTGGATACAAAACTGTAATTTGGTCAGCACTTCATTATTTCTTCATTAGGGAGGGAAAAAGCAGCTGGGTATCCTTTTGGCTTTAGGGACCTAAGATCAACTCCTACTCTTCAATCCTAATGCAATTAATTTGGTGGTGTCAGCTGAGTTTACATTGCAAAACGACCCTGTAAAAATCAGCAGTTTTGGCAATCTCTTTGCTCGGGAGAGGCTCGGGGGCTTAGCTAGTCTAGAAACTGAAACCTTTCACCTCTAGACATTCTGGCTCCTCCAGGTCATTCGCAAGACGACTTGGTGAGGCAATGTGGAGAAACTCATACGGTGGCAGCACGCCCAGTATGTAGCCTATGGATAAAGCATGTGATTTCTGCACAGCCTTTGCTGCTGCTTTAACCTTCAGGATAGCAAATACTAGTAACTTATTTATTTCAAACCAAGTTCCCTCCCCACCAAAATATCATTTTCCTGATTGCTCTTTGTGTCTAACTGAAACACATTTTCCCCCCCTTTCCTTTTTAAAAAAAATCTTTTAAGGTGATAAAGGATGTTTGCAGCAGCTGTTCTGGTGCAATAGATTCAGATGGACCATCATCCAGTTCTCCTGTACACAAGACAGAACTGGAAAAGGTAAAGACTAACTCAAATGCAGATTGGCTTGTTTCCTCCCCCCCCCCCCCCCCCCCCATCTTCCATCCCTCATTTCCTGTTATGTTTCTACCTGGGAACTTCACTCATTCACACTCCCTGCTACCACCCTCGCACACCCTGAACCTCCTGATCCCTAAACTATCTTGACCCCATCTCCTATGCTGCCTCCTATTAGTGCAGTGGCTTAGGTGAATAATCGTGACACATCGGATTAAAGTGTGAAACTTTGCACACTTACTGTGCACATCATATATAAACACACTCTGGGGCGGTGTCTGACCTGGGTGACCTCCTTCCCGTAAAATCCAAGATGGTGTTCGCAATGGCCGCCAAATATACAAATGCCTATATCTTTGCTAAGTACTTTGGTTGAAATAGTGGCAATATATATGTTTTGGGGGGAGAAAGAGTCTATAAATGACTACTTCAAAAAGGTTAGATAATAGATTCCATCACAATTCAAGATGGCCGATGAACTGGTGACAATAAGTACAGAGATGTGCGAATTTACATATCAGGACATCAGTTTTTTAGTTTCCGTTTAGGTTTAATTTTTTTTCAAAGCCAACTCAGATACCCAACATTCACAGTTTCCACTGCAGTGGCAAAGAGCTGCGCACTCAAGTTGAGTGTTTTTTTTACAGAAGTACTTACTCGGCTCAGCCTTACAGCCGCACTTGATTAGTTCCCTGAATGTTTTTTTTGCTTCTGGTAGCATCATCCACCATGGCTGCCAAGTGTCCTCAATTTGTTTCTGGACTTGGGACATTCTGCTGTGATATCAAGCTCATTAACCAGATGCTGGCTTGATAGATGGTTGGTGTGTTGAATAAGGGCATCCTGCGTTGGTCGTAGATTTTGCATCCTCCCCACTTGTTTACCTTGGCAGAAGAGCTCCTGTCTCAGGTCGTTCATGCTGTCAAGTGTTGTACTATCATACAGGATGCATGTGGATCAATCTATCCGAGCAAATGCCTCTGCTTTGGCTTCCAGTGGGATGTTGCATAGGGAAGAGGAAACCTTTGGTCGCTGGAGGGTATGCTTTGATTTCTTCCCCTTCCCGGCAAACTGTGATGTAGTGTCAGACCCTGTGAAGGCATGGAAAAAGGGAAGTGCTAGTGACTTATCTTCGCTGATCTCTTGGCAGATGGAGTTGATATAATAATGCCTCAAGTGTTTCCCTTTACCAAATGCCATCCATAGTTGGATAGTGGGATGATGAGTTATCAGCTTGAAGAAGATGCCCACCGTGATCGCCAAGACATCTGTGTCCACTGTGCTGACCATAATACTAGTTGCACCCTTTTGCGCAGCATCCAGGACATGAAGACAAACTCTTGTGTCAGCTTTCTCATGGTCAATGGCTGGCATCAAGTTACTGATGCCTTTCGACACAACAGATTGGCCACAGGTGATATATACTTCTTTGTCAGCTTCGTAGTCACAGGCAGCCATATCCTCAGAAGAGCAATGAGTTCCTGCTTATTCTTGGAATCCCGTAGGAAGAAAACAAAGTTTACGTGGAGCTTTGTCTAGTGTGACACTTTCCTCCTTGCTCCCTTCCCTCTCTTCTCTCAAGTGGCTTCCTTTAGACTTCCTGTCTTGTATATGTCCCAAACCACATCGAGTCTTGTGCAGTTCTTATGTTGCCTCTTGATCCATGGCAATCAGACCAAAGCACCGTAATCTTCAAAAGTAGATGCTTCACCGCTTGGCAGTCCGTGTACAATGCTGCCCCATCAAGTACTTTTGCATCAAAGTGACGAGCATCTTGAAGTCACTTTGGTGCACCTGACAATCTATGAAGAGCTGACTGAAGAGACCATAGTCACTTTTGAGATCATCCATCTGCTGTTTTGTCTTGAATTTTGTTTGAGGATGTGGTCGCTTGAAGAGTGGCTGCTGATTCTTCTTGATGGACACAGCCCTATCCACAAGAACATCCTTTACACAATTTGCGTACTTGTTTTTCCCCAGTGTTTCCATGTTGTGAAGTGCACTTGCCACAGCTATATCAGCACAGTCATGAGTAACAAAGTTCATGAGTTCCTGAGACTCCAGGAATGGGTTGCCCATCGAGGACATCAGGTCAAATAAATCGTTGACTTGCATCTTGAAAGTCTCTTGGGTTGCTAGACCTTGTTAATGACTGAGAATTGCTCAGAACATGACAACAGGGTTCTCTGTTAGGCCCACTGCACTGCCCGAAGCCTTTACAATATTGATGTTTTGTTCTTGTGCCTGATCCAGAGGCATAGCAGAGAACTCTTTTTGGTCTTAGGGAAGGCACAACATCTCTGGAACTCCTCCTTGATGCTTTCAGGAATATCCTTCTTATCCCTGATATCCACGGGAAGCCAACGGGCGTGATTAGTGCAGTCTAGGATGAAAAACCAGGGGGCAAGAGTCTCCATTACTTGAATGTACTGGGAGAAGTTACGTTCATGGTGAGAACTAACGAAAATCAGAACCAGAAGTTCTAAGTGAGGGATAAAGTCCTGGTACTTGACCATGGGGCTCTTTTCAATCATCTTTTTCTTCCACTTCTCAAAGGTTTCTTCATTGTGCGGACCATATAATGCTTGGCACGCATCTTGCTGCAGCTTGGTGAGTGTCAGAGCGGTTACTTGGTGGGCATGCCTTGTTTTATTTACACGTGATGCCCTGATGGAGTCAGCAGTTCCCGATGATGCAACGCCAGCATCAGTCAGGGCTGTCGTCCACCCAGAATCCTGTAGCAGGTCACCAACCACCCTCCACAGAGCTATTTCGATATGGAGACCACCGAGCATAACAACATAGGAATCCTCACCAAACATATCTGGCCAGCGCCACTGAACATATTTTGCCAAGGCAAAGAGTGGCTTATTGATCACTATCACTGGTATCTGCCCGGGATTGCACTTTTCAGTTACACCTCTTAAAATGGCCATTCCATGTTTGCCCATGACAGCAGTTGCAGCCTTCTCGAAAACAGACAAAAGAGAAGTTATACCAGCTTCAACTGTTAGTTCCAGTTGACGAGATGCATGATGAGCACTCCAGGTGACATAATCACTCTTCTCAAGTTTTCCTTTGGGAAGAAGAAGAATGCTCTCTTGGACCCATATTACTACTTCTTTCTTGGCCATTTCCAAACCACCTCTGATTTTGTGCACCACCACCTCTGACACTGTCACGTTGTCAAAATTGCAGGACACAGCTGGGACAATACAGTAGCTGTCGGGTAGGGATGGTTTAGTGGTGCATGCAACTGGTGGAACAGTGATCAATGCAACAGGTGGAACAGTGAACAGAGAGCAGCATTGATGCTAAAAAAAATTGAAGCTGGTTGGCACTGAGCGCTTTTCACAGTCTGAAGCAAAGGTGCCAGACAATGGAGGAAAATCTCCATCAGACATTTCTTTTCTTACACCTTTTGAAATGTGGGCTATGGAGAGAGCTGCTTGCCCCAAAATAACGTGATTCCACGGGTTCCTTCAAAAGTTGCTGCAGCCCCTCATTGAAAACCAGGTGTCTGTTCTTCCCATCAGACTGCTCCTGACAGCCATAAAGTGTTCCAGGAGCCTTCTCTTGAGCCTGGACTTGTTGGTCATCTTTGCAAATCCCAAAATGCTAAGTCGCTCTTTGTACAGTGCATGTAGGTCAGAAAGTTTGAATATGTAGGTTCCGTCGCCAACGCTGCTTTCGATATAGGAAACTAGTTCTGCAAACACTCAGGATTCTACACTTTTCTCGCAATTATCAAATGGCACGACCAGTCTCTCTCACTCTCCTTATTTCTTTAGCGATTTTTGTAGACTGTCAAACATTTATTATGATATTTATCTTCAATTGCTACTAAATCTCCACTGGCAATCCGTGATAACAGATCTGTATCTTGTAACTGCGTATTCATCTCCCTCAGAGTCTTGTCTAGCATCAACATTGAGCAATTATGCAGCACTCCTTGATTGTCCATACAGAAGATGCATTGTTTATTGGGTGTACTTGTGGTAGAGGGTCCACTTGATTGACGTTTGGACTTTTGCTCCCCCGCCCCCATCAGTGTCATTTGTTCTTTTGTCACGGCCTTGTTTGTTCAAGTTTAGCGCTAGCAAACTTTAGCCAGCACGGTTTTTCAGAAATTCAACTGCACTTTCACATCCACTGAAGTCCAAATCATTGGGCAGTGCATCAAGTTCCTGGAGTTTCTTCACATTTCTTAGAAAATCATTGTGGTATTTCAGTGCTTCCACATTAGGTCTATCTGACGTTGATTCCCTCGCCAGTTATCGGCCAGTCTCTAACCTTCCCTTTTTAGGGAAGGTTATTGAGTGGGTGGTGGCCCAACAGCTGCAGGGGCATCTAGACCCCACTGGTTATCTGGATCCCTTTCAGTCCAGTTTTCATCCGGGTTATGGCACGGAAACTGCGTTTGTGGCCTTGGTCGATGACCTTTGTCGTGAATTAGATCAGGGTCGTTTGACCCTGCTAATTATGTTAGATCTGTTGGTTGCTTTTGGTACCATTGACCATGAGATGTTGGTGACTGGCTTGCAGGATTGAGCTGGAGTGAGCGGGATCGTCCTTGACTGGTTCCACTCCTTCCTGGTTGGGAAAACTCAGCGTGTGGTGCTTGGGGATGGTTCTTCATCTCCACGCGTGGTGTCCCGCAAGGTTCTATTCTGTCCCCGCTCTTGTTCAACGTGTGTATGCAGCCACTTGGCGAAGTCGTGAGACGATATGGGGTGCGGTGTCATGAATATGCTGATGACACCCAACTCTACCTCGCGTTTTCATCTGACCCAGACCCGGCAGTCTTGGTGCTTACCTGATGTCTGGTGGCTGTTGGGGATTGGATGAGGGCGAGCTGACTGAAGCTGAATCCTGACAAGATGAAGGTGATGGGAAGGGCAGTGGATGTACTTGTTCCCATCGTTGATGGGGTCCGCTCTCCACTGGTATCCCAGGTCTGTAGTCTCGGCGTGCTCCTCGATCTGCAGCTTCACCTGGATTTCCAGGTGGGGGTTGTGGCGAGGAGTGCATTTCTCCAATTACATCTGGTGTGACGGCTTCGGACATATGTTTCAAGTAGTGACCTGGCCACCATCATCCATGCTTTCATTACCTCGAGATTGGACTGTTGTAACACACTCTATGTGGGGCTACCTATGGTGACGGTTCAGAGACTGCAACTAGTGCAGAATGCTGCAGCCAGTCTCCGTATGGGGACGGGTCACCGTGAGCACATTACTCCAGTGCTCCGGGCTCTGCACTGGCTGCCTATAGTCTTCTGGGCCCAATTCAAGGTATTGGTTTTGACCTGTAAAGCCCTATATGGCCTTGACCTGACTTACCTGCTGGACCGCCTCACTCTCCATGCTCTGGAGCGGCCTCTGCGATTCCCTGGGGGCGTCCTTCTCGAGGTCTGAGGTCTCCCGTGTGGCCCAGGGGGCCACTATGGAGAGGGCGTTCTTGGTGGCTGCACCTAGGCTGTGGAAGTTCCTCCTGGTGGAGGCCTGGATGACCCTTGATCTCCCCTTCTTCCGTCGTATGTGTAAAACTTGTCTGTTCCACCTGCTTTTGGCAAGGGAGATGGGGGTGTAGGAGGGGGAGGGGGTGGTTTGGTTTTGTGCTTTCTGTTTTTATTGTATTTTATGGTTTTGTTGATTTTTATATGTTTTAACATTGTAAGCTGCTCCCGGGCTGCTCAGAGCAGAAGGAGTGAGGAATTAAATGATTTTATAAATAAATATATAAATAAAATAAAAATCTGCTGGACACTTCAAATCCCTACCACTCATACCGCAAGTAATGCAACTTTCACAATCCATTATGTCTTGTAGAAGAGACTGCATTCATTTATCTGCCACCTGCAGAAAATAGGACTCTTAATGATTTTCTTTTTATCATACTTCTCATCTCGCACAATGTTAAGTTTTGATATACAGTGGATTTTTTGAAAAGTAGGTCACTCAGGTTGGGCACCACCATATGAAATGTTTGTATAGGATGTCTATGTTAACTGTACCAAGTTTGGTGCTTTAATCCAGCGCGTCACGATTTCACTCAAAATATGCCCTTAGCCATTAGACTATATGCCTGGAACTTCTTCTCTTAACACATACTCTCCTCCCTACCTTCCTTCAAATCTCTCCTAAAACCTGCCTCTTCTGTGAGGCCTTCCCTAGCCCCTCACTCTCACCGACTGCTCACTGATGCTTCTTCCACTGTCCCTATCATTCAGGATTCCCTTCTCACTTGTAACTAAGCTAAGTATGTGCACCTCTGACTTCTTGAGCGGGGTCCTCTCTCTCCCTAGCTTCTTCTCACCCTTGTCTCCCCTTACTTGTCCACCCTAGATTGTAAGTACTCTTGGGCAGGCTGTGGAATTTCCTTCCCTGGAAGTTTTCAAGAATAGAGGTGCATACGTCAGGGATGTATTAAATCAGAAATGCGGTGGTGCAGCAAGTTTAGGATAGGCATGGGCTCATCTCCCAATTATGGGCCCTCATAAGGATAAGGGGACAGGGTCACCCTCAGTGGCAGCCCTCCCCAGGGGCCCCTGGTGAGGCTTGGACTCCCCCTGCAAAGGTGGAGGCACCTCCCTGGCTCTCAGTGAGCCCCATGGAGTGGCAATAACTCTGCCAGGAAGGAAGTTTCAAGAGTGCTCAGGCAAGGTCAACACTCCACCCCGCCCTGCCGACTCTGAAAATTTCCTTCTTGGCAGGGCCTTTTGCAAGCAGTCTGAGCACCACTAGAAAACTTTCAGAGTGGGCAGGGGCAGCACTGCCCTTTCTTTTTCCCCTGACCACTCTGAAAATTTCCTACCATCTCTCAGGTCACTTCCAAAGGGTCCCCCTACAGTCTGAGCCTAGGCTCAAACCCATGGTAGCCACGCCCCTGCAGAAAAGGGCCAGCTGTGACTCCAGAGGCCCTTGGGCCCATTGTGAGAAGTGCACGTGGCTCTCAGGATTAGGAAGGTTTGCACACCCCTGCTTTGAAAATAGGCAGGGATGTGTTCACTGTGTTTTCCGCATTGCCACCAGTGGGTAAAATACAGTGAACACTGGTCCCTGGATATAGGCTATCTTGCCTTGGTTCAGGGGGCTGGACTGGGTGACCCCCTTGAGGTCCCTTCTAACCTTCTGATTCTGTTGTTCTATAAAATGCTAGACTAATCTTTCTCTAAAATGTGTTGTGGTCAAAATGTTCCACAAAACTTTTTATTGGCACTTTTGGGTGGGTGATTTGCCTAACTCACGGCTTTGCTATTCTTGAGTAATGTGGTCATCCCAAATCTGTGCTAATAAAAACTTTATATCATGCCATCCCATATTTCTTTCCCAGAATAATTGGTGTGAAATACATACATTCATAATATTGAAGTACTACTCATAGGAATGAGCTAGTTGTTTAGAAAGAGAGGGAGAGTTCATGAAAGAAATGGTTCTAAAGTACTTTTTAATTGGATTAGTAGATTTCACTCTTAGCTAGATCACACGTCTGCAGTATTTTAGAAAATGGAAGCTTAGTTTAGTTTAGAATATGGAAACATAAAACTACTTCATGAGCAATGGAGTTTATTGTTAGTTTCGAGAAGACTTGTTTGTTACTTTTAGACTGGTAAAATAATGTAATATCTTTTGTGGTGTAATCTTAAACCACAATCTTCAAACCACCTATTCCTGAGTAATCCCACTGAAATCAAAGGGACCACTTGAGTGTGAATGATTTGAGAACGGAGGCATTAGAGGTGCTGATGTGACCTAAGAAATCAGCCCCTGAGAATGAACCCTTCGCTATCTCATTTTTGTCCTCTGGAGGGATGAGGATAATATGGCATGTGTGTTATTTCATAATGAGCATAACATTCAGTTGACTCATGACACGTTTTTGGCCAGTGTGACCATGTCCAAAATGATCTAACCCTTTTGTCCATTCAGAAGTTGTCTTCGGAGAGGCCAAGCTCCGATGGGGAGGGCGTTGCTGAAAATGGAACTACTGCACTATGTAATGGAAAAGAACAAGGTGAGGCGTTGAGCGCGGTGTGACGGTCCAGTATAAAGAATGCAATGAAAGTATCGCCTGCTTTATGGTAAATGGGCAAGAATCCTTTTTCAGTGTTGTACTTAGTCTTTGCCTGACAGGAAAGTAAAGCTGTTCCATGTCTGAAGTGGAGCTGAAATGAGTACCTACAAAACAGGGTAAACTCTTCAAATAGTCAGTGCTTGACTTGACCCGCCACCTTCTGGTACAAAACAGTACCCAGTTACTGCCTGACGGGTTACCTGATATCCCAATTTTTACTGACTTCCGATCCCGAAATACTGACTCCCTGGACAATTCTTTTGCATTTCCATCACGTTTTTGCCATTTCCCCATGTCAGTTTATTGATCCGTAATCAGTAATAATAATTCCTGATTTGTCAGGTAATCAGGTACCCAGTTGACACTTAGCCCGTGATTATGAGCTGAGGGAGACATGAAACGGCCAGAATAAGGAAGGTTTTGGATTAGGAGGACCTGAATATTTATCTATAGATCACCAGAAATGTACCTGGTGTTGAACAATCATTAATTAGAGACAGTTCCCTATCTCAAGGGGCTTTAAATTTAGGAAAGGCAAGGGTGGGGGGAGATGAGGGAGAAGGGAACAAAGGGAGAGAGGGGGATACGTTCATGAAGTTCAGAAGTTGTAGGAGCATGTGCCTAGCTTAGTTGCAGGCGAAAAGAATGGAAGGGGAGGAATTGGTGACAGTCTGTAGGGATGAGGAGCTAGGGAAAGCTTGATGGAGCAGGTAGGTTTTCAGGAGGAATTTGAAGACTTGAAGGAGCAGAGGAAATGCATTCAAGGATGGAGTTCAAGGCACATGAGGCAACAAGGGTGATGGAACAAATACGTTTCAAAGAGCAGGGGGACAACACGCAAAGTGGTGGTAGTTGCGGAGTGAAACTCCCGGATGGGAAACAAGTGTAGAAAGATGCTGGAGGAGCAAGGCCATGAATAGCCATGACGGTAAGGGCAAGAAGCTTGTGCTGAATACATTCAGGGAGAGGGAGGAGAGAAGGGGCTGAACATGATCAAAACTATGGGTGAGGTGGATGACCTTGGCAGCAGAGCATCCAATGGAAGTGAAGGGCAGGGAGACCAGTAAAAAGGAAGTTAAAGCAGTCAAGGCGTGAGAAGATTAGAACATGGTCTAGTAGTGGAAGCGGCAAGGAAGGGCCGGATTTTAGCAATATTAGGCAGAGAAAAGCAGCAGGCTGGATGTGAGGTATAAAGTAGAGGGAGGAGCCAAAGGTGATCTCCAGGCTACGTGCCTGAAGGACAGGGTGGATTGTAACACCATTAAGGGAAACGGAGGGTGTTTTCAGACATGACGCTAACCACACTAACCACAGTTGAACATTTTGTATGCATGTTGCAGGGCTGTATTGGTGCTCTGTGCAGCCCTGCGACATGCATAAAAAATGTTCAAGTGTGGTTAAAGCGTGGTTAGCATCATGTCTGAAAACACCCTGAGAGGGAAAAAGGAGAGTTTCTACCATATCTCCTTTTAAAGGCTACCCCAGCATTCAACTGAGTGGAGCCAGTCCAAAATATAAGTAAATAATAGCTCTCTCCCCCACACTTCATGAAGCTTAAGCCAACTAGTGATGCAGGGTTTTTTCCAAGTTAACTTTAAGAAGGAAAGCTCTCATAGAATTTCACAAGTGAAGACCAAAGAGTTGGGTCACCTAGAAGAAAGAAACATACTTTACTTTGGAGCTGTAAAGTTCCTACTGGGCGCTAAGATTCTAAGAGGCAGATTCCATATCTAGGCATTTTGGTTAAATAGGATTTTAAAATCAAGCTTTAGATTAAAATGTAAAGAGCAGATTCCTGAAAAGTTGTTAAAACAATGGTGAACATAGGCAGAAAATTCACTCATTTTGTGCAGTTGAGCAAAATTGCCTTAATCATCACTTTTCTGCAGCTGTGAAAATAAATGATGTAAATTGTCTTGAAACATAATTTCAACAACGTTTGGCTTTGGGACAAGTGCTGTGTGTCCTCTCACTGACTCAAGTAGATTCTTCTTTCCTTGTGGGTGTTTCTGTTTGCAACCTTTATCCCTGCTCCACCTCCTTTCCCAACAGAGATTCTGAACAAATCCCCCAAACGTGCAGATCTCAGCATGTATGATCGAAGTGCTAACTGTGATTTCTAGAGACCAAACCATGTGTCAAGCCTTCCCTCCTGCAAAACTACACAAGGCACAAAATATTGACTTGCTGTAGTTCCAAATACCTGCTTCTGTGGTACTGCTGCCAAAATATTTTCAAAGGTGATTAGTTGAGTGTCCAACATGTTGCACCTTAAAAAGGTAGCTTCTCAGAAAGTGCTGACCACCATCTGTTGCAGACAAAATTACTAGTCACTTCTGAACATCTGTGTGTCTGACACAGGAGTAATTTTTTACCAGTGGTTTTTTTTTTTTTGTAATTAAATTTATATCCCACCCAATCCCAAAGGCTCAGTGTCGGTAACAATAACAATCTGCAAAAAGTAAGCATAAAGTCAAAGACTAAAAACATAATGACAATATAAAATAATAAAAATCCTGTAACCCTGTCCCCACCTGCTAAATGCCTGATCAGTTGAAAAGGTCTTGCATCACCACCAGAAAATGCTCAGATTTTGGTGAACCTTTAGAGAAAGGGAGTTAGTTCCATGATGGTGAAGCAGCCACCCAGAATGCCTCTCTGCATGCCCTTGTGCTATGAACTTAGTGACCATTGGAAGTTGCAAAAGGTCGTTCCCAGCTGACTTTGAAGATTGTAATCAAGCATAGGGGAGGAGCTGTTCTTTCAAATAGTGAACAGTAATGTTTAGTGTGTTGCCATATGGCTGTCTGGGTCAGGATGAATTATAGCAATTGTTTGGAACGTTGATTTTGAATAGTTACAAAAGGAGAAGTGCTTCTCTGAGTGTTAACTAGGGGTGTGCACCAGGGACCCATTGCTTATAAAATCAACCCACTGCTTTCGCTTTTTGTTACTTTTGTTGTTGTTAGGGCTTTTAGTTTTTCATTATAGATAATTTTGATATTGTTTTTAATTTTTGTTTTCCATTGGTTTCAATAAGTAAAGATTTCTGGCTGTGATGTCTTACACTTCTTATCCAATTTGCATGGTATTTGGATAGATTGGATCCCTTTCCCAAGGGATTATCCCTGCCAAATTTAATAAAGATTGGATAACGGGTCCCAATTTTATAAGCAATTTCATTATTTCATGGTTTGTGCACCCATTTCCAGCTGTATGATTCTTGTTCTCCATCCGATTTGGATGAAATTTGGAAGCGATGATCCCCTCATCCATGGGATCGTCCCTGCCAAATTTCAGAAGAGTCCCAATTTTATAAACAATATAAGTTTCGTGGTTTTAACAGAAGTTGCCTTAAATTTCCATAAATTACTTGCAGGTGTTGCCTCTGTTTAAACTGTAGAGGCTTTATTAGACGCAGAGATCTGCTTTTTGAAGCATTTGTAGAGAGAGTGAAGAAGACAGGAGGAGGTGGGCAGAACAGAGGAGGAGCAAGTGCTAGAGGCACAGGCTTTAGTCACTGACACAGGTCCTCCCCCAAAGACTGTGCTGGAGAGTAGATGCAGAATTCTACTTTTTTGAGCATCTGCAGTGAGGCTGAAGACTGCAGCACATACACTCACTCACACTCTGCCTATGAGCCACACAGTAGGGACTGTGCAACTTGGCTGAAGCTTATATTTTCTCCCCAGTGACCACCCCCAAGCCTCCCTGCTTGCAGTGATTGGGTACTGGCAAGTTGAAAGCCTGGGCAGCATCTCCAGAGAATTAGCCTATACTAGGGATTCACTTACGTTTTGTCACCGTGGTGCAAGATGGGTTTGTGATGCCAACTGGGTAGCAGAGATGTCAGTCATGTATTCTCACCTGTGCTGTGCCCAACCCCCCTGCTTGTTACTTGGAAGTTGGAATTATCTTCTTAGGAAAGAGCCAGTAAGAGATTCTCTTATATCCTCTGTCACAGTGCTGCAGGCAGGTTGTGTTTGGGATGCCAGTTGGCCAGCCTGGATGTGTCAATCATGTGTCTTGATTGCTTGGATGCTTCCCCCTCCCCTCTGCCTTGCTGCCTGAAGTCCCTGTTATGTCCTGGAATTTTCATTCTTGTCCCAGAATTTTCAGGACTTGTGTTAAAATCACAAATGTTCAATTGCTTTTAAAATAGGGGTTTTTTATCCAGTCTTTCAGGTGATCCCTTGGGAGTGAGTCCAAATTTCATCTGTACAGTGAATCCAAATTTCATCCATATTGGATGGCCACAAAGACATTACCACTGGAAATGTGTGCACAAACCATGAAACATAAATTGCTTATAGAATCGGGACCTTTCATCCAATCTTTCTCAAATTTGTCATGAACAATCCCTTCGAAGAGTACAGTCTTTCCAAATTAACCAGTAGAAAGGATGTTACAGCCAGAAATGCATCAGAAACCATTATGCTTGTAACATCAGGACCCTTTATCCAATCTTTCTGAAATTTGACAGGGATGATCCTTTAGGTGAGGGGTATAGGTTCTCCAAACTACATGGAAATCTGCTGGAAAACAAAAACGTTACAGCCTATAATGTAATCCCGATTTTAAAAAAAATAATAATCTGAAATCTCGTGCTTATTCCGAAATTTTGGAATTTTTCTTGTTACTGCAATAATTTGTCATAAAAATGAAAACCAGTTGCACACCCCTAGTGTTAACTGTGTGACGTGTTGGCAGTTAGCCCCCTTGTGGTTCAGAGCTGCTGTTCTGTTTGGGCTCTATTGTTGTCTTTCAATGGTAAAGGAGGTCAGAGGAAACCCCTTTCCCACCAACCTTCATCGTCTCATAGCCCTTTAAAACCACAGGGTTTACTCCATCACAGATTGAAAGGAAGGCCATGTTCACTTGAAAAACATCCATTTCCCAGGGGGCCGCTTTACTGCTGGGTAATCTTGACTTGCCGCTCTGGCTGCAACAATAAGGTTTCTCCCAGTTGGTTACCTCTAGCCTTATCCTACCTCCTCCTGCTTACTGTTCTCTTATTGGAGCATTCACGCAATGCCTGATCGCAAGTTACTCTGGTGACAGAAATAAATTACCTGGGGGTTTAACGATTTGTATGTGCAAGCCTCAAGAGTGATTAACTCCACTCCACAGAGTCCAGGGTGAGTAGGGATGTGAAAGGCAAGGGATGTTTGTACTCAGGGGAACTAGTTGAGGATTCTGAGAATGCTTCTGCTGCCCTCTGTGGTTCATAGAATTGGTTTTGTCTGGCTTTGAGCTGCGGGAAGATGGGAATTATCCCTCCCCCCCGCGTATTGGACATAAGCGCTCCGCAGCTGGGGAGGATTGTACACAGCCTGTCTCCAGTCAAGTGCTGCCTCCTACTGTCTCCCTATTTTCATTTGAACACTTTCCTAGATAGAACGTTTCAGTATTCTTCTCATGTGGGGAGAGCAGAATTTAAATTAAGCCCTGGTGCTGGCAGGGTGGGGGTGGTTTAACCCTTTGTTTCCCCCATGCAAATAATTCTATTGGTGTTTGCCTGTAATCCCATAACCAATTCTGGAAGCAAGAAATGTTTTCCACCCGCCGCAAATTGGTGGCAGGATCTCGCAGACCAAGACAGTCTGGATGACAAATGGAGTTTCTCTATATTGAATGTAATATTAGTTTCCCCCCCTCTGTCTTATTTTTCCATGCTTTGTACCCACTCAGGTCAAAGGCAGTAACATAAATGCCAAAGAGTGGTTTTTAAATTAAAATTCTCTGTGTACATTCTTTGACATGAGTTGCTGATTCATGAGACTTTGAGATTCAGATATTTTTTTCCCCTAAAGTGTTTTGTGTTTGAATCAAAGTTTTATTTCACATATTTGTGTGACTCTGACATTTGGACTCACTTCATACAAGTTTATGCTGCTGCTGGCTTTTGGCTTTTTAATTTTAATTCTGGGTTCTAACTATGAAAATCTGTAATTCTAAACCTTATTTCTTGTCAAAACCCATAAACCAGCCCAAGTTTATCTGGGGGGGGAAACAATCCTGCTCCAAGTTTGCTGACCTCACAATTAATGTGGGCTACGTTTTACATTGTTAATTTGCAGGAAAGTAGATTTCAGTTAACTTTTAGGGGTGGAATCGTAACTGCGAGAAAGTGAATGTTTTAAAAAAACAGCTGGACAGGCATTCGTCTGTGATGGCTGTCTGTAAAGGGCATTTTGACTTGGAGCAGGGAGTCAGACTTGCCAACGCGTGAAGGTCCTTCCCAAACCTATTATTCTAATGAGACCAAACTATGTTCCGCATGGTTCTGGTTAAGCAAACACAGCCTTGGATAGTTCTAGCTATTTTATTAGTGGTGCTAGTTATATGAATGCACTCAGTCTTGGTACTGTTGATTCTGTATAAGCAAATCTGGTCAAAATATTCATGCAAATTCTGCCACAGTATTCAACATCACAAAGGACTGATTATATTTTTGTTAACCATTTATTATTCTTCACCATTCTTTCTTTAAAAACAACAAAAAGCACAAATGAACATAGTTTCTGCAGTCACTGGAATTATTCCATTATTGAGGAAAATTTCCTTTTAATACATGCCTCCAAGAGAGACCCATTCAGATCAGTTCATTTTCTGCTACTACTATTTATCATTTTGATAATGCTACTAGTTGTACGCAGCGCTGTAGTGTTACTATGAGCTAGATCTGATGTCAGGGGTATATTTGCCAGGCCTATACTTTGCGGCAGATGGGTGGAATGAATCACCATGATGCCTTGAAGAAAATGTAGTGCAGGGGGGATCATTCAACATCATCCATTGTAGGAAGTTGTCATCAACTTTAATGCATGACAGTCCAGCTACATTCCATAATTATAGTGGAGAGACACAAGTAGTAAAAATGCTATTTTTATTTCTTTCCATGTCCCATATTTTTGACATTGTAATAGGTCAATGGCATAGATACTAGAACTCGTAGTATCTGCTTGTGTGCATCTCAGCACAGAAATTAGCCCCATTGACCCTGCCAAATTCAAAGAAACAAGTTAATTTTGTGTATGGTTGCTGTGCAGTTGGTTTTGTTTCTGTTTTCATCAGTGAAGTCTCAACCTACTAAGACATGTTTGCTTTCATGATAGTTAAGAGGAAAAAAAGTTCAAAGTCCGATTCCAAGGGCACTGTGACTAAAGTAACGGGGAAGAAAATCACCAAGATCATTGGGTTAGGAAAGAAGAAGCCATCAACAGATGAACAGACCTCATCAGCTGAGGAAGATGTTCCGACATGTGGTAAGTGATTTGATTCTCTTCGTTTCTTGGGCATAGATTGCAGCTGATTGTAGCCAAATTCATATTGAAATAATCTGCACTGCTGTGGTTCTCAAACCTTTTCATATCATGCAGCAGGTTATTTTATAGAACAGTATCCCATCCAGTCCAGGGGCGGCTGGTGGGTTTTGATGTTGGAGGGGCACTGGGGCAGTAAGGTCGGGCCGGTGGGCCTAGGGGCGGAGCCAGGGGGACGGTGGGCCAGTGGCATGGCATAACCCAGCAGCAAGGAGTTCCTAGGGTTAACATCGGATGGAAGAAAACACAGTCTACATGCACATCAGGCTTTAAAAAAATAATTTATAAACCCAAAACACCTGGAAACACCCAAAACACTGGCAAAACACTGCATTTTTTTTAACACAACTGAAATTGCATGACTTGCGACATCTCAGGATTTCCAAACCTCCATTTTACCACACACAGTCCCTCCTGCACTAGCCCACTCCCCTCCCTGAGAACCCAGGAGCCCTGGCTCCCACCACCCCCTGCTCTAGCCCACTAGCCCACTAGCCCCCTCCACTCCTCTCCCAGGACTCCTGCTTGCTGCTACAAGGTTCAGTGAAGCGCTGGAGATCTTGTGTCTGGGATTTTATTGGGGAGAGGTGCTTTGTGAAGTAGTGTACTAAGGGCACAGTGACATAGCAGCGATTGGTTCTTGATTCTGGGGTTCATCACGGTGCTTTGTAGTGCCAGTGAGGTGGGGAAGCAGCTAGCCATCTGCTTCACTACCCTGCAGTATTCTCACTGGGGGTGTGTGTGGGGGGGGGGGACCCCAATCCCATTCCCTGGTTCAGAAGGGACTTCAGTATGGGTGTGGTTTTTTAAAAAAAAATAATTGTGAATCACGGGGCATTAAATACTAATTCCCCCTCCCCCTCTGCTGTGTGTGCGTTGGGGGGGAATTAGTATTTAATGCCCCGTGATTCACAATTATTTTTTTTTTAAAAACCACACCCATACTGAAGTCCCTTCTGAACCAGGGAATGGGATTGGGGTCCCCCCCCCCCAC
>QEPC01008520.1:2426389-2449066 GCA_003113815.1 Sphenodon punctatus | reverse complement strand
CCCCAAAATACAAGTGAGCATGCGCAAGATACTAAGAAAAGGGCCTCTAACACTAGAGCCCTTTTTCTAGTGTCTCGCACATGCTCACTTCTGCCTGGAACCTACCTGATCTTGCGCGCGCTTGCTGCTCCTCCCCGGTCTGCTGCCATGTGCGCTTTTCCCTCTATGCGCTACTGCGCGTGCGCTCCGGCAGCGCCTGGAAGCCTTCCGCCGCCTAAGCCTTTTGCAAAGCAGCTTAGTGGGGGGGAAGCCTAGGCGCTGCAGCCTTGTGCCTATCTGCTGATTCAGTCAGAGCAGATTCAGCACAGACTCTGTGGCACTGGCTGTGCTGAATGCTGATTGAATCAGCAGATTCAGCACAGCACACTGCAGTGCTGAGTGAATCCTGAGGCCACTTCCAGGATTCCCTGCCGGCAGCACTGATCTCCAGGCAAGGCAGATCGGGGAACAGATAACACACTGCCTTGCCACTTGGACCTAGCCCCCTCCCCCTCCTGAAAAGGTCAGGGATAGGGGGGATTCCCCCCCACGCTAGGGCAGCAGTAGCTGCAGCAGCCAGCCAGAGCTTGTAGGGCATCGCCCGACAGCCCTGAACTACCAGCCGCCACTGATCCAGTCTTAGTAAGTTTGGGGAAACCTCTTTTCCCTCCACACACACACACCCCTTTCTGTGAAAAGGATAGGTCATCGGACACTACGGATAGAACACATGTTTAATCCACTATTTCTACTGGGAAACTAAAGTAACAGTCATGCTAATTCCTTTGAGTGCAATTATCATAACATGTAAAGGAATTAATCCTGCTGTCAGCCTGCCTGACGCCCCATGATATATTGCCCAGTTTCCAATCCAGGAAGTAGCATGTGATGCTGAAAGGGACTTTCTTCTTTTAATGGGCCAGAGGTTCTTCTGCAAACATGAAAAGAGTTGAGGATTAAGCAATCCCTGAAAAAAGGCATTACTGCCAGAATGGTAGGCCATTGTGATAGAAGTGGCCCACCTAGGAGCACTGCACAGAACACAGGTGGTCCACAGACTACAGACTGGGATATAAACAACCTTCATTATATCTGAGTAAGCTGAGTTTATCAGCCAAAAAGTCAACAACTAGAAAAAGCCCAACCCAGTGAATGTTGTATAACATATAGTTTCTACGGCCCACTGTCAGGTATGCTATTAGTTGACTGTATGCTCTTGAGATGTTTCTTTTCCCACAATATCCTCAGTGAGCATAATCAAGATGTCAGACCCATTGTATCTCTGTGTTAGCCTAGTAATTAAGACTTGTATTCATCACTACTTGGTTTTACTTGGTTATTTTGGGAAGTCTGCAGAAGGAGGAGTTTTGCATTGCATTCAGAAAGTACTCGTGGCTGCTGTTCTCTGTACTCGGCCAGTAAGTTACTCAATATACAAGAGGTTTTTTCCAGTGAGAATGCCCTACTTTCAGTTTGTGAGTTTCACACCGAATGCCGTTAGCTGCTCTGTCTAAAATGTGCCCTGCTAGTCACTGTGATTCACGATGACTAAGGCTTATAACAACTCCAGAAGTGAATGGAGTGGTGCCTCCGAATTACTCTGTTTGGCACTTAGATTTATTTATTTATTTACTTATTTATTGCCTTTTTGTCCCACCCCTCTCACCCAAAGGCGACTCGAGGCAGCTCACAATAAAATCAAAATAGAAAAATTATATAATTACAATATAAATATATAAATAAAAACACATTTAACATTCAACTGGTTTATACCAAAAAAAATCCACCCAAACCCCAGCGGAAGATCCAGGTCTTACAACTACGCTGGAAGGCAAGGAGATTCAGGCTAAGGCGGATCTTCGCTGGGAGAGCACTCCAAAGTGATGGCACGGCCGCTGAGAACGCCTTCCTTCCTGTACGGACCCGCCAAAAATGCGGGACCTCCCGGATGACGGCAGGGGCAGCCCAGGGGGCGAGGCAATCTTTCAGATAAGCAGGATTCACACCGTTAAGGGTTTTAAAGGTTAAAACCAGCATCTTGAATTGGGTCCGGAAGACAATAGGCAGCCAGTGCAGTGCTTGGAGCACTGGTGTCATGTGCTCTCTGCAGCCTGTCTCAGTCACGACACAGGCCGCAGCATTCTGCACCAGCTGCAGCTTCCAAACCGTCACCAAGGGCGGGCACATGTAGAGCGCATGCAATCATCCAGTCTCGAGGTGACAAATGCATGGATGAGGGTGGCGAGGTCCAAGTCTGAGACATACGGGCGGAGCCTTCTCACCAGATGTAATTGGTGGAAGGTGCCCTTGGCCACAGCTAACACCCAGGAATTGGATGAAAAAGATAAATACAGCTGGGTGTCATCTGCATATTGATGACAACTAACTCCCCAGCTGCATTCGACCTCCCCCAGTGGCTTCATATACACGTTAAACATAAGGGGACAGAATGGAACCCTGCGGAACTCCATACAAGAGAGACCAAGGGGACAGTGTACAGTCCCCTAGGATCACCCACTGTGATCTTCCGGCAAGGTAAGAATGGAACCATTGTAAAACGGTTCCATCCACCCCGGCCAGGTCCCACAGGCGGGTCACCAACAACTCATGGTTCACAGTATCAAAAGCTGCTGATAAATCCAGTAGAACTAGTAGGGTCATATGACCCCTATCCAGCTCTACTAGAAGGTCGTCGACCAAGGCCAGCAACGTAGTCTCTGTGTCATAATCTGGACGAAAGCAACTCACTGTCCGACTACATGGGATCTAGAAAACCAGTGTGGTCCGAATGTGCCTGCAGCTGATGGGCCACTACCTGTTCAATAACCTTCCCTAAAAAGGGAAGGTTAGAGTCAATCCGGTAGCTCACTGGGGCATCCACATCAAGAGATGGTTTCTTAAGTAGGGGCCGAACCACAGCCATTTAGTGAGGTAGGTTGATTGCATATCAGCACTTTGAAAAAGGGAAGTTCGTTTAGACACATGGAATTGTTATAGTTGAAAATGTCAACATTTCCAATAACCTCTTGAATTTTTCTTGACAGATTTTTCTATTCTTGTTTGGAGCAGAAGTTGATTTAGACATTCTTAAATTTCCCATTTCCTGGGCAGTTGGTATACCTAACTTTTAAGGTTCTAAACAAAGATGTTTGGGAGGGGAGGATCAGGACCATCTTTTAAGTTGAGGGAAGTTCGCTGCATCCTTATCAGAAAACAGGAAGATCTTCCCCTTCTGTTCAGTAACTGCAGTTTACTGCTGTCAGGGCACCATTGTAGGCTCTTTACTTTAAGTTATTATCCTGACATTCTTCAGGAATGAACCTCAGAGTTGTAACTGTACTACTGGAATAGAATTCCAGAAAAAAGGTTGAAGTATAAATCATAATTTTAATGAAAACTAAAGAGATTGTTTTGATCCAGTCTGATCAACTGCTTTCCTCCTTGGAACCAAGTTCAAAAATCCAAGATGAGACAAAAGATTAGTCATTTCACATAAATTCTGTCCTGAACAACTCCTTCCTCTTTTAATGGATTATTGGATGTGGAAAGTTAACGAATATAATTAATATGCATGAGGAAAGGCCCTTTGAATGTTGTTTTTTAATCTCTCAAAGTATCATGGTTGAGGTGGGAGAGAACTTCTGAGGTTTAAATAAATTAAAAATTAGTTTCTAGGAGCTATAGTTTAGTTCGAAACTACAGGAAGAGTGGAATTTAAAATTTTTTAGAACTATCAAAAATAAATTACACTCCTATTAATAGGACATTTTGCTAACAACTAGCCAAAATATAGACCTTATTTTAAAGAAAAATTTACGAAATCTAATATGACCTAACATGCTTGGTTCTTTAAAATAGTGACTTATTTTTATTTCCGTGCAGTCTGTGAAAGTTTTTTATTCTACTTTAAACATCCCACTCCATTATTACAAACACAGACAACAGCGGTGGTGTGGTTTAGTTTGTTTACTAATTTAAGATTAACTAGCAAAAAAGAAAACTGATTGTACTAATTTAACAGTTCTAGGGAAATGAGCTGTTGAATATATCACATTGCGTATGTCTTTGTGAATTTACATTTGGACACAAATGTGGCCCACGTAATCCTACAATAACAAAATGTCCCCTTCCAAAGTCCTGCAGACTCACTCTCCCCCTGACCCCCATTTTCTGTTCCATGGGATCATTTACATCAGTTAAATTTCTCCCCCTTTTTTAGCATATTCAGCATCCATGCTGCTGCCATTTAGTGGTGGTCACGTTCGAACAGAAACTAATTCATGAGTCCGATTCAGGTGCTTGTTTCCTTTTTACAAATTCTTGAATTCATATTCAAAACCTTTAGTTTGAGTTCAACTTTGATTAGTTTGACTTTGGTTCAATTACATTGTATTTATTAGTGTTTCTTATGCTAAAAAAAATAAATCATTATTTTGTCTTTGAACAACAAATGCTGAAAAACAAAAATGGGGTAACGAATAACAAAATCCCATGCAAGCTTAGCAAATGTGCATGAGTTCAAATTAGAGTTCACATATTTGAATTTGCAAAATTCAAATTGGATTCTTGAAACACACATTTCCACTAGCTCTAGTTTGCCCCATTATGGTGCGTGCTTTGTGTCCCCAGACAACATGGGTAATTATAAAGCATAAGTATGACAGCTGTGATCTTGTTTGACCAGTCAGTAGTTATGACCACATACATTTGTCTCCTTGCAACCACATCTTAACACCATGTGGTTAAGCTTGATTTGCACAGCTTGATTTGCTGTGGAAAAAGGACCACCTGACCGTGCCTTTGTTACCTTCCTTGGCTGGTGCTCCTGGTTACTCATTCATAGGGTCATCGTTAAATGTGTTGCACTTTATTCTGCTGGGGCTCCTCCATTTGCCCAGATGGGTCTCCCTTATTCTTTGATGAAGCAGTATGTCTGCAGCAATTTTCCATTGCTGCCAAAGTGGAAATTGCAGTGAACACAGGTCCCCGAGTATGGGTCAGCTAAGCTTCCCCGACTGACCCAGAATGAGGTGTGGGTGCCACTAGCACATGATTCTATTGACTGTAAGTTTCCATGAGTAAACACAAGGCTCTGTTGACATGAGTGTTTTATATACTTCTGCTTCCAGTCTTGATAATTTATCCAAGGCCTCTGTTGGATCCTGAACCAATGTGTTGTAGTGGCAAAGTGCAAATTACCTGCACCGGGAGGTAAAGGGAGGCCCCGGTTCAAGTCGCCTTAGCCAGAAACTCACTGGGTGACGTTGGGCCAGTCACAATATTCTCTCAGCCCAACCTACCTCACAGGGTTGTTGTGAGGATTAAACGTTGTGTTAAATTGTTCTATGTAAAGTGCTCAGAGTGCCATAGGAGAGGGGTGCTATATAAAAATAAAAAATATTATTATTATAACTACCTGGCTACTGTTCTGGCCTTTGTGCTCAGACTCTTGGCAGCTATGGCTTCCTTCTGGCCCTGCTACCCAAGGCTGCACTTTTGCTGCAGTACAAAAGCCAGAAGGTATGGGATGAGGAGTACTCAGTAGTGTCCTGAAGCTTGAGCTAAGGAGGGCCCAGTAATGGGGCCCTGTTTAGTGCCTGCCCCCAGGCACTTGCCCATTACTCACCACCTACCCCCTGCCTTGTTGCAGGGGCCTGCACCCAGAGAGCATTGGTTGGTTACCTTAATTTTTACACAAGTACTCTGGGTACCCAACACTAGGCATGCTTCAGTACACCTAGCCATAATCACTGCTGATTCAACCTGGCCATTTGGGCTTGGTGATGATGATTTAGCACCAACAATATGCCTAGTTTTGAAGAGTTGTGATTACGAAAGGTTCCTGCCCCAAAAGGCTTATAGTCTTAGATGGGCAATAGAGCAGGCACAAGGGAGGGCCTTCTTGGGAATGAGACACGGGTCAAATATGTAAATGGTATATTTTGTGGGTTACTGATACAGCAAGAGTTTTTCAGTTTATAAATAGAGTACAAAGGAATTTATATTTTTCTTCTAAAGATTCATTTAGATTTCCAGTCTTCAGTTACAGGAATTCATGTTTTAGGAGATCCAGTTTTCCTTTGAAAAGGAAGTTTACAGAATAAACAAAATACCCGATACCTGATTAAATACCCGATGTTTCTGTTGTTGCAGGATATCTAAACGTGCTTTCCAACAACCGCTGGCGTGAACGCTGGTGCCGCGTGAAAGATAATAAGCTCATTTTCCACAAGGACAGGACAGATCTCAAGACCCACATTTTTTCTATTCCTCTGCGTGGCTGTGACGTTATCCCAGGCTTGGATTTCAAGCATCCCTTGACGTTCCGTCTGCTCCGAAATGGGCAGGAGGTTGCGGTGTTAGAGGTAGGATGCTGCTTATTGGGCATATTTTGCAGAGACAAACAAAGGTTAGTTGCATACAAGCTGCTTTCCAAAAAGTGTTTCAGAATCAAGAACAAATCTAGTAATTGAAAATATAGGAATCTAGTAATAAATACTAGGGAAAAGGAAATGGAAGGAGAGTTAAAGGCAAAGAGGTTCATTTAGATGTGATTGGGCAGAAGGAGCCGCACCCTTATGCTGCTCGTTTCTGATATTCCAAAAATCTATTTTGTTGCATTTTTAGTCTGAGACACCCCATTTTGAGACTTAAATACAATCCCACAACCCCAGAGAGCCACCATGACATACAAAGTAGATCCATATCAGTTGGAATTTGTGACCCATCTGCAGTTGGCACAACTCCACTTGAAGTCCTCACCAATATTTTGGAATCCTCTGATCGAGAATATAATCTAAGCATTTTGTTGTGGTAACTAAAACCTTTACAGAATAACCCAAATGAGTACAACAGGTGGGTTTGGCATGTTCAATATTGTACTCTTATGTTTTTTATATTTTTTTAAGTGTGTGATTGTGAAATAACTTTAAAAGATCTTTATTCAGTGACATCTTAAGCTTTTAACATCTGGTCTTCTCCTCTCTTTATAGGCTTCGTCCTCTGAAGACATGGGACGCTGGATAGGGATTCTCTTGGCTGAAAGTGGTTCCTCTACAGACCCTGGAACCCTGCACTATGACTATATAGATGTGGAGATGACCGCAAGCGTCATACAGGCTGCAAAACAGACTTTCTGGTAGGTGGCATTAAACCAGCTCATGGCACTTTTACTAACTTCAACATTTACTATCTTTTTTTTTTTTTTTTTAAATGAAAACCTGGTGTTAAGAGACGGTTTCCCTCTCTGCCAGCTGCTAAACTGAACAATGGGCTGGGATCTTGAATCATGGCGTTCTAGATATGTTTAAGATTATCTGTTGGCAAGCTGCTAAGTTCTTCAAGGGAGGCAGTGTGTGTCAATTTGTAATGATGGATTAGAGTCTTTAAACTTTGCTAGAAGACGAACTTAATAGTTAGGGGCTCTATTTGAAATCCTTGCCATACGGTTATTGTAGGTTATGAATTTGTTTAGAAGGTGGGGATAAAATTGACTTGGTGGTGTTTATTAGTAGTAGTAATAAGTGCCTCCTCTCTCTTGCCAAATGGCACTTGAGGTACTTCACAGAATTAATATAATTACAATAAAAAAAATCTAAAAATCATTTAAAATCCATCTAAAGGCAGTTTAAAAGGGGAGGACAAAATGCATTAAGTGGAACCAGTAGTGGATCCTCTACAGGCACCTAGAGAATTAAAAGAGTCTTCAGGTGTTTTTTTTTTGAAGGGAGGAAGAGAGATCAATCTCTAGAGGAAGGGAGTTCCACACGGAGGGGCCCGCCACAACAAAGGCTTAAAAATTGCAATGGTGTGCTCCCCAAGCAGTGGGCGGCTCCTGAGCACAGAAAGCTATCAAGGTAAAGTTCCAGGACCAGGTCTTGAATCTAGCCAAGGCCTATCCCTTTCAAGGTCTTGAAAACCCTACTCATTTGGTATTGACTCTTATTTACTAATCATTTTGCGGTCAGCATTCAGAGTGCTTTACAGTCTTTATCTAGTTCACCTTCACAACAACCATGTCATTATTATTTCCATTTTAGAGATGGGGAATTGTGACTGAGTGATAGTAACTTACCCAAGGCCACCCAGTGAGTCCATAGCTAAGATGGGATTTGAACCCTGGTCTCCCCGGTCCAGCACTGTATCCTACAAACCAAAGAACCTATTTGCAGACAGATTTCAGGATTCCCACTGTGAAATTGTCATGTCAACTAAGGACTAAGTGCTGGGTTTTTATTGTTGTTGCTTTTATACAGCTTTATGAACAGGCGTGTTATATCTACTATTCCATATCGGGGAAGCAGCGCCAATGGCTACGCATGTCCCAGTGGAATGGCGCTTCATTACGATGATGTTCCATGCATAAATGGATCGGTAAGGATTAAATTTTATTATTTTACAGTGCAAATAGCTTACATGTGTTGAGCCCCAGAACATCTGAAAAGTGTATTATTACCTAATTGAACACTATTGGGCAGATTCCAAATAAACTCAAGCTTTCAACTCATGAACCACAAAACCTCTTGTCTCATCTACAGGCTTGTTGGGGGTGTGGGACATATTGTTTCAATTTACTTGTACATAAGCCAGGATAGATTTATACAAAGTAATGACCTGTTGACCATTTGATGCCAAATCCATTATTTATTTATTTATTTATTTTAAAATGCTGTTTGGAGAAATGAAAACTAAAAGTTTGATTTCCAAGGTCTAAGTCCCTTGGATAAGTCATTGGGAAGAGCGGACAAGGTGCCTCTGTTCATTGCGTATGGGACTGGCCCTATTACAGGCTTCCATTGGTGGTGAGGGTGTCCATTCCCAGAAATAGTTATTCAGCCGTATTGTCCTGCCCAAAGAAGGAAGGATGAAGACAGGGCCGTTGTCTTTCGTTGGTCTGGAGAGTTGGTTCTGTGCAGAGGTGGAGGATGAATCTATCCTCGCTGCATCTCCTTCCTACCAGGGTGTAAGGTAAAAGAAGGAGAGAACCATTGCTATAGAATAGCACACAAAGTACCTAGTAAGTGGGTTATGTTATACCTGTCTCTAGTTATTGTACCAAGTACATTTCTGCTGCTATATAGATAATTTATTAACAATAATTGCAGCTCTGCTCAGGCCCCAAATTTTGGACCCGGCCTCTTGTGAGCCTGGGCCTTTCCGTGTGCAGTTAGCCCTCTCCTTGTTGCATGGGAGTGGTGCTGTGTCAGAAGAGTTGTGGGTCTAAATCATCCCTCTGTCCCTTTCTGACGTGGCCCCACTCCCCATAGATCACCGTGGGGGATGCTCTTTGGAGGGCAGGGCCTTCTGCCAGTGGGTAGCCTGCCACAACCTGAGCCTGAGGGGATTGGGAGGCAGGTGCACATGCCCAGTCAGGTTCTGTCAGAGTCGAGTTGGAGGGTGTTTGAGCTGCCATTTGAGGAATGTCCTTGCACGGCCACAGTCGATTAAAAAGGATCTTTAGCAACCAGGGCCTGGGTTTCTTAAACAAATGAATCACTGGGAAATTTCAGTTTTCCATTTGTGTTAAATGAGAAGAAATAGCCTGCAACTTTATAGATGCTGTTTAGCTAAGAATAGTGATTTTCCTAGCAAATAGCTGCTGGAGTTACTGAAGTAACCCCTTGTTTCTATTAGCTGTTACTGAAGTAACTCCCTGTTTCTATTAGCTGCCAGAACTGGAACTGGTTTGGTAATGGATCTTTTTAAAAAAAATGCTGTTAGTAATAGCTGTGCTTCTGCAGATATTCCAACACCCATGTATGCCCCAATTTCATCAAGGTGATAACTGTTATGTGCTACATACCCATCAGTATCAAAATTAGTAATTTGCAAAATTTGATACAACCAAGTGGTAGTTGTGATGGAAATAGGTGATTGGATAACTTCAGCTACTCAGCACAGTAGGACCAGTTGATGAGACACATAGCATAATGTTCCCTTTCTCATAGTCATTTGATGGTACCATATTGGTTACCATGGATGGTTCCACGAGTCGTTCTCAAACTCTGGTCAACAAAGCCATGGTGGGTGGTTGATCCTTGCACAGCAAAGCTGTCCCTAAAGCCAGTGCATGTGCATTATGGTCATTTCCCCATTCCTGCTCTCCCCAGAAATGGTCATTGGGCTGGTAGAGGCTGAGAGAGCTGCAGCCAGTCCCCAGTGAGAATCTGTAGAGCTCTTTTATGGGCACTGGCATAATGGTATTTTGGGGAGGAGGGATGCTTGTCAGAAGGGGTTAGCCCTTTTCTGAATGAGCTCCACCCATTGGGAGCACCATGACTTCCAAGCAAGGGGCACACATGCACTCCTTGCCCGTATGGAGTCTGTGATTTCCAACAGGTGTATGATGGTCTACAAAGGCATTTTGAGGGTTGATAGTGGCCTGCTGATCCCCAAAACCTGCCGACATTTCTAAACCCCTTTCAAAGCATGTTTGACTCAACTGTGCGGGAGACTCACATTATTGCTAACTGTTGGAGAGTGTAATGATTCTCAAATAACCTGCTAATCTATTTTTGTTTAGGTCTTGCATGGTGGTTTTTAACTAACGTTCAAAGTATGTGTATTGCAGTGGGAACCAGAAGATGGCTTTCCTACTTCTCGTAACAGAAACATTGGAGAAGAAGTGCTTTATGATAACACAGGCCTGTACGATAACTTGCCATCTCCGAAAATCTTTGCACGCTAACCACCTGCTGACAGAAAAGCCAATAGGTTATCTGCTGACAAACTGTCTTCTAACCATTACAAATATCCTGTCTCCTCCAATCTGTCCTCTGCTCAGTCTGTCACTAACATCTCTGCTGTGGGGAGGGGATCTGTCTCTCAGGTACTGCAGTTTTTCATGCCTTTTAGTCCAACTCTGTTTGCTTGTTCCTTGTGTGTGTGTGATGCTATTTCACTGACCCAGTTGTACCGCTAAAATTCTTATTTTAGTTGGGCCACTACAGTCCAGATGTGCATTACATCTAAAGTCTCAAAAGAGAGGTACCAGGACTCATCACCTGCTTCCAAAAAGCCTGCCATTGTCTAGACCTTTAGTTCTATAAAGATTATAACAAGGAATGGAACCTTCTTTCCAAGTAACTCTGTGATCTACAGTAGGAGACTTTACTGTTTTTAAAATTGTTTTTAACCAGATTTCCTTCTGGAGCCTTCAGTCCAGTTTGCCATTTTGCCAGATTAGTTATCATTGTGTTTCCTGTTTGGCCAGCCTAATATTGGAGAAACATGCATGAAAGGTGATGTTTATGTTACATTAATTTTGCTGTTGAGTTCGAGGAACTCAGAATAGCAACTTCCAATCAACTCCTTGCCACTAAATAATAGATTGGCATTGGGGCTGCCATCGGTCCCCCACAGAAGCCCCCACCTTCCAGGGCTCCCTTGTGACTTCTAAGCCAGCTAGGACTGGTTGTCATGGCTCTAAGGGACTTAACTTGGAGGGACAAGCTGTTTGTCCATCTAGAAGGTGCATCCAGATATGAGGAGAAACGGAAGAGGCTTAGCACCAACAGGGGTCAGCAGCCAATAGAGGGTGCTACCACCTCTTCTCTTTAGTAGAAGGGGGAGGGATGTCATTTAATGGAAGCTGAACCTGGGGTGGTGCTGGCAGGTGGAGAGCAGTGACATCAGGAGTGTTGGGGGAACCATGAGAGTTGGCAGTGCCAGAGAATCACTGACACTCCTGGCTCTTCCATTGCTCCTGTTAGTGCCTTGCTCCAAGTAAGCCCTGCCCCTTTACCTCTCCCTCCCCCGTGCCTTGCCTATAGCTGCAATTACTAAACATAGCTAGCTAGAAGCAAGGGCCTGCTCCTTGTTGTGCTCGTTTGCAGGTGAGTGACGAGGGACAAGCGGTTAGCATTAGCAACCATGTAGTACAGGGGTGGTGAACCTGTCCCTTCCAGGGACCACTTTGAAAATTAGTACAAGCTCTGGCAGCCGCATCAAAGTTGCAGGTGGGAGATGCTTAAGGGGATCACTCAGGAAGTGGGGGATCCAGGTCATGAATCTGGCCTCTGTCTTTGTGCCCGTGCCCTCATCTCTCCTCCCTTCCCCTGAGTTCAGTCTTTCAGTGCTTGCGAAAGTGGGGCAGGAGGGGTAGGAATTGGATCTAGAGGACAGATCCAGGAACTGGAAAAGGGCCACATAAATACTAGCCATGGGCCATATTTGGCCCCCTGGACCTGAAGTTCCCACCCCCGACCTTTGACGGTCACAGACATGATGGCCTACTGCATTTTGCTGTCCCAATCGGTGGATAGCTTTACATGTGGTAACACTCTGTCTGGAAATGAGAAGGATCCAGAGATAGGAGGTCTGGATTAGAGAGGTGTTATACTGTATTTAACTTTGCAATAACATATGGGTACCATCCTAGTGCAATTCCTGCTATAATAAATAAGAAAGCAGCATAAAACTATACCATACCATGTGTGAACAAACAGTTCGCTCACGGTATGGTCCTCCAGATATTTGTGATGGGTATCAAATTAATCTTTGTGACAGTGTTTCATAGAGCTCTATGTTATCAAATTATTGCAACCCTTCCATTACCTATATTCATTCTTCAGGCAAGTTCATAGGTGAAGAAAACCCGCTCTAAACTGTTTCCCCCTCCGTTTTTTTTGGTTTTTTTAATTGTGTGAAAAGATTAGACTGCAAGATGCCTCCGCAAATGACCTGCAAGAACAAGGAAGCAAACTGAGGTTTAACAATCGAGCGGTCTTCCTCACGTGCACTGCTCGTAATGTGAGAAGGGAGCACTCCTCTCTTTTAGTCTGCCTCGTTGAGAGATGGGGGGACAGCCTTATCCCATCCCTGTTGTTAGCTGCAATTGGGAGTGTTGTAGCAGCAGCAGCACCTGAGACAAAATTCAAAGCCAGAGGAACGTGCTAAGAGATAAGGCACAGTTGTTATCCGTCTGGAATCTTACTGAACAGGCAGTTCTAGAGACAGTTTCATTTATCAGTCATTCAGAGGAAGCTGTTTCCAAAAACCAATTAGGCCTGTGAGGAAGTTCCTTTCAGTTGGGCAGGTTTAAACAGTGTTTTTGAGCTTTGCCTTAAGGGAACCATGAAGCAGTCATCATTGCATAAATGTTTTGTTTTCAAACAGTTTAAAGGCAAGAAACCCCCTGCAACAGCAAATGGGATTACAGGAAAGGGGAGAAGTTTAAACAGCCCACAGAAGAAATCTGAATCGCTTTCATGTGTGAAACGCACAGCATCTAGTAAGTACATCCTCTTTGGCCATGCTGTCTAACTTTGGGAGCTAGGGTATATGACACAGCTTTATGACTCACTAGCAAGTATTAATTCTTCTCCCAAATATCCCAAATGATCCTTTTGGAAAGTCCGTTGGGACAAATGCTCAATTCTGATTAGATTCACCCCGAGATTCTTTCCTGTATTCAGTGGGTGTAAATTCAGAATCAGTCACCATATTTGTTAATCTAGTGGAATTGTGTTTGAGACTAAACTGATTACTTGGAGATATGTAAATCCCAAACTGTGTATGGTTCCCCCTTTAGAATAGACTCATTGGCTCTAATGTATGTAGTGGTACGTTGGATACCGAGTTGAACTTTTGAGGGTAACAGGAATTTTGCAGAGAGAGATTTGGAAAGGTTTCCTATTGTACTTTTTATTTATTTATTTTTGCAGTATACTCTGGGGATCTTAGAGTATTTGAAAATGTTTTGTGGGTGTCTGTAAACTCAGATTGGAAATTAAGTGGGCAGTTCACAAGATTCTAGAACACATTCCATGTTGACACACTAATGACCTTGCTTGAATGCCTCCCGCTTCGAATAGTCAATGTTTACTGAACTGTATAGTTGCTATTACTTGCCATAGATGTTTTTTAAAACATGAATTCACATGCGTGAGAATAAAAATGTTTTTAAAATATGTAGTAGGGATTTTCTTGGAAGTAAATTATGAGTTCAAGAAAAAATATCTGAATTTGTAGTGCTCAATATGGCTTCTTGTAGGGTGGAAGTATTTGTGTTTACTTTGTTCATGTGACCTATTCTTGGACATAAGATTATTAACTTTCATAAACCCTAAAAATGGCCAAAGAGAATAATAATTTTGCTGTGTCTTGAAGTCAGCTCTTAAAAAAAAAATCCTGTAGTAGTATATGGTGCCTTAGGCTCATTTTTGGGGGGGAGAGAAATTAGTTGAAATTCAGATTACATATTTGTCACATGCACTTAAATGAGGCAACAGACACAATAAGTTGGGTTAAAATTGGCCACAACTTTTATTAAGATTTTATTGCAGTCTGGGTTAAATAAGGAGGCAGTAAATGTAAACCATCAACAATTAACTTTAACCGAACATAACTCTTCCCCCTGAAAAGTCAAGTGCCAGTAGGTCAGAAAGCCCGGAGGATAATTAATCCCTCCGCCAGCTCCTAGACCCCCCAAATTAGGGTCCTGAGGGGGAAGTGCCAGGCCCTGCCCCACATATATCGTGCATAGTAGCACAGAGCCCAACACCTCCCAGAGTTAGGGAAACAGCGTGGGTCACTTTTCCCTGATTAGTTCACCCTTCCCTCACCTCGCTGAGGTGCCTCAAATTTACTAACATTCTTCACCAATCAAAGGTACAAAACCCCATTATGTGAGCTATGAATAACCTATTGGCACTGACTACCGCCACCAGACAAGCCAGCTTATGCTTGGCCTGCTCACCCCCATCCACCAAAACCCAGACTGCCTTTACGGCAATTCCAGTAATAAATCCTGTAATGTTGCCACATAAAGATCCACCCAAATGCACATCATCCCCCCTAAAAAGCTCTAGCATCTTCAAGCCAATCACCACCCCACAATTCAAGAAAATGCCTTACCTCCCTATTCACCCTTTTCCTAGCCGTCTACCCTCTTTGGATTACAAAGTTGACTCCGTACCCTCCTCTGCAATAGTGAGGTTAAAAACTAACCTGGCTCATGGAAAAAGATCCCTCAGCCACTTCCAGTCTTGCCTGATCATAATTGGTAGGTCAAGACCAAAACCTCTACAAAAATAATTCTCACCCAAATATATAACAATTACATCTGGGCAGGAGTGGGCCCTCAATCCCAGAATCATAGGCATAAGTTGCGCCCACAACATCCTACTTTTTCCTTTCCACCACAACACCACCTTAGAACTCAAACCAAGCTGGGATCCCCAACCGGTGCGCTTAGACGTGTAAGCGGCCAAGTAGATGAAACTGCATCCAAGGATCCAAACCAGCTTCCATTGAGCCGCACCATCAAATCCTGCAACACCACTGAATACAAGTTAGCTACTTCTTAACCCTAAAAATTCCTAACTTAACCCAAGACATGCTGCACTGGAAGGGGGCATTTATAGGACTGAAAGGCCCTAGATCGCCACCTACCCACTGCCTGAATTTCCCTATCTCTAAAACCGGCAGCCGCGGCATAAGATGCTGCCCCAATTCAAAAGAAATGGAATCCAAACAAACTGGCTGGGAGACCTAGTCTGCCCAGATGCTTTTTCATGATTACCGTAAATTGATACTTGGTTAGTGGCAAATCTGACTTGTGAACAATGGTGGACCCCTTATTTTTGGACGTACATCCATATACGATTGCAGCACCCACCCTGGGCAAGCGAGATTCTCACCTGATTTGTGAAGAGTTGCATATTTTCCTTGACCCCTCTGGTTCATCTTGGTCCATCTATGCCTAAACATAACTGACAAATCGCTCAAGGTTAAATCCTCAACACTCAAGGCTCAACCAGAATAATCAAAGCTTTTTTGTACTGTATGTTGCTGTTTTGTGTGTGAACTATGACTAAGTGTCACGTTCTGAATAAACGGATTGATTGAATAATCAAAGCAAGAGCTTACCACCAACTCACTTATCCTCAATGTTCGCCGAAATGCCAAATTAAATGCAGCATTAAACAAGATCACCTCCATTGTTGATGAACACAGCTCATTCAAAATCACTAACTCACCCCCCCATGTGTGAGGGTGGGTGGGGGCATCATAGGAATGTCGTGGGTCGGTGGTGGTGGTGTGCCCGTGGGAACACCGCTGGTGGTGGTGGGTCCTGCATGTGCGCTTCACCCATGCACAGAGCTACTGGCGCCAATGCCAGTTGCTCCTTGTGTGGAGATGGGTGTTCACCCATGGGAATGGGCACACACCCACCTCCCCCTGCTGCTGGCACACACCTATCCCCCCACCCACCATGGCCCATTTGAAAAGGGCCTAAGTAACTCTGTGGATAGTGATCCGCTAAATGACCAGCCTGACGCCTCCAAGATTCTAACATCACCCTCAACAATGTGACAAATCAAAGGAACCAGTCAATCTGGACATAAAAGATAAAGCAGCCCTTCTCCAGCAATCATACTAGGTGCAAGCCCACTGTTATGCAAATGAAAGCCAAATTGAATCAGTTGGGGCAAAGGGATGGGAAATAACATCACCCACCCCTTGCTACTATTAAATTCTCAAAACTTCCTGTTCTTATGCTCATAAGTCATCCAGGTGGAATGCGCCACGAACCGTTCGGAACAATTCTACTGTCCAAGGCTCCACAGCAGCGCAGGGACAAATTCCTGTGTGCGCTGTGCCAGGGGGCAAGGTCCCAGAAGTATTGCATCTGAAACCGAGAAAGGGCATCTGCAATGATATTATCCAGGCCAGGGATATGCTTAGCTGAAAACAAGATATTGCGTTTTAAACAGGCCAAGACAAAAACACAAAGTAACCTCATAACCCTCTCTGATCTAGATGTTAGCAAATTAACTATATGGACAACCGCCAAGCTGTCACACCAAAAAACTACCCTTTTATTCCGGAAAGCATTGGTCCAAATATGTACTGCAGCTACTTTAGGAAATAATTCCAAAAAAGTCAAGTCCCCTGCTCTATCAGAAACAAGCCCCACCCACGTGGCCATCGCGCAGCGCCCCAAGTACTCCTGAAATATATCCCCATACCAATGCCGCCAGCCACATCAGAATGTACCTGCAATTCTGCCTCGAGCAACAAGGTGTTCCTCCACATACTCACCCCATTATGATCGCTAAGAAATTGCTCCCACGTTGCCAAATCGTCCCTCATCTCCTTTGATACACTAATGTAGTGATGTGGAGCAAATACCCCTGCGGTTTTGGCATATAATCTAGACAGATTATATGCCAAAGCAACAACCCGGCAAGTAAAATTGAGTCTGCCCAGAAGGAATTGAAGATCTTTTAAAGTAACCTTCCTAGCTATCTTATACCCAATAACCTCATTCTGCAATGCAATGAGTTTGTCAAGTAGCAGCCTGAACAACTCCTTATCAGAATCTAGCTCAATGCCCTAATATAGTATAAGCAAAGCAGAGCCTTCAGTCTTTTCTTCTGCAATGGAGACCCCTAACACACACACACCCCTGCAATACAGCAAAAAGCCTGCAATAGGTCCGTACACTCCCTAGTCCTGTTTTTTCCTGAAAACAAATAATCATCCAGATGAGTCACGTAACCATTACCTGTCTGAGTTTTAGCTACCCCCTCCAAGGCAGAGCTGAATTTCTCAAAGGCGGCACATGAAATGGAATACCCCATTGGCACTGCCTTATCAAAATAAAACTTGCCCTGAAAAACAAAACCCAACAGGTCAAAATCCCTTAGGTAAACAGGGAGGAAGCAAAAAGCTGATTTTGTCACTCTTTGCCATCAAAGCCCCTTTTCCAGAAGACCTGACCATTTCCAGTGCTTTGTCAAACGAAGCACATTGGACTGAGCAAAGCTCAGCTGGAATAGCATCATTAACCAAAGAACCCCTAAGATAACACATGGTGAATCAAACCATATTCACCAGGGGCCTTCTTTGGCACCATTCCCAACGGGGAGACTCTTAAAGTCGCCATTGGAAGTTCATCAAACGGGCCTGCCACCCTGTCCTCTCTAACCTCCTTTCTAATTTTATCCTGAACCACCCTCTTCAAATCTATAACCGACTTCAAATTAGGTACTATCATATGCATAAACGGTATCCTAAAACCCCAACAAAAATCATTAACAACGTAACGGGCACTTGCCCTGTCCGGGTGGTCCAACAACATCCTCTCCAAAACCTCCCATCTAACTGGTGTTGGCACCCTTACCAGGAGTGCCTGAGAAAGGTTTGTGTCCCTCCCCCCCCCCCGAAAACCACCTTTTTGCTGACTGGGACTAAGCTGATGCTTCCGTCTTTGCGCGCTCCCCTTCCGTCTGAAGCAATTTGACAGTGGGTGTGTTCCATCATACTGAAGGCAGGCGTGCCAGAATTTACAGTTGGTATGAAAACAACGTGCCCCTTCATTGTAGTCCCAGCATGCTAACAACTGACCACTCTTTTTTGCTGTCTTAGAACGCCAACCCAATTCAATTCAATTGAATTGGGTGGACGTTCTAAGAACACCCACCCTTAAAAGGGGGGGCAGTCCCCCCCCCCCTCCATGCCAATACATGCCCGCTGTCTGTTCCAAAAGCTTCTTTGTCCTGCATGCACTCCAACCAAAGGCCATGTGCATTCACTTCCCATTGTATTCCTGGCGTTACTGCTGCCCAGTGACAAAAAGCTTCATCATAGAGAAGCAACCCAAAGCCATTCCCTGATAGATATGCTCTCCACACTATATACAAATATTTCCAGAGTGCCATAACTCTGGAGGGGTAAGCTTGGAGCACAACACATTATAGGCCAACAATTATAGGCCAATAAGTCTCCTCAGTGTGATTGGGAAACTCTATGCTAAGCATCTCCTAATAAAATTCCAGGCTTGGTCTGATAAGAATGAAATAATTGCCCCCGAGCAGGCTGGTTTTTGGGAAGGCCAGTCCACTCTTAACCATGCTTTCATCTTATATCAGTTGATTATTAAATATGCTCAGTGCTCCTCACTCTACTTGTGCTTTGTAGACTTGAAGTCTGCATTTGACACAATAGATAGAGATCGTCTTTGGCACAAGTTGAGTGGGACGTCCATTGATAGGCGTTTGCTATTGCTTATGGTTAAGCTATACACCAATAACACCATGCAGGTTCGCTTCCCCTGCCTACCCCAGAAATCAATGTTCTTCGTGGGGTTAGGCAAGGCTGTATTCTGGCCCGAGCCCTATTCAACTTTTTTCCTAATGATGTGGTCTCCTACATGGCTAAAGTGGATACCCACCCGCCCAGACTGGCAGATCGCAAGACCCCTGTCCTTCTCTATGCGGACGGTACGGTTCTGATCTCTCGGACGCCTATTGGCCTGAGAAGAAGTATGTAGAGATTCCTGGATTTCTGCCAGAAGAATTTAACGATACATTTCTCAAAAACTAAAGTTATGGTCGTGGGCAGTAGGAAAGCAGTACACGTATGGCGCATGGGCAACCATCAAATTGAACAGGTTCCTTTTTACAGATATCTGGGAGTAATATTTTCAGCATCTAAGAGCTGGCGGTCACATTTTGCCTCAGCCTCTGACCAGGCTCTAAAAACCTCCCGTACCATCCAGAGTTACTTTTTCTCTCATGGAGGCCACCTGGTCAAACCTGCCATACGCCTATTTAGGGCTAAGGCTGTAAGCCAACTTCTATATGCATTTCCTATTTGGGGTCTAGCCTATTTAAATACCATCGACC
This sequence comes from Sphenodon punctatus, assembly GCA_003113815.1. Classification (NCBI taxonomy): domain Eukaryota; kingdom Metazoa; phylum Chordata; class Lepidosauria; order Sphenodontia; family Sphenodontidae; genus Sphenodon; species Sphenodon punctatus. The sequence continues at coordinate 2,429,453 of QEPC01008520.1, read as the reverse complement.
CCCTGCAGAACAATTTCCTCCGAACAATTCCTCTTAACCCATTCAAATTCCCTAGAGTCAGTGCTAACGTTGGGATCCGGTATTGGATCACAAAAAAGCAAGGGGAATATGTCTATATACTCGCCTTGCCATATTTTCTCCCTGGTAGACTGCAAGAGATGAACCCCAATAGGCACAAACACCTCTGCATAACCACCTTTTAAAGGTGGACCTTCTCCTCTAGATATTGTTGAAGGGGCAGTGCTGGGCTGAACAGCTACTGCCCCTGGCCCCGTCAAATTTGGCAGTGCTACCGTAGCTGCACTTGTGGAGGGCACACCTTTGCTAATACTCCCCAATTGGCTAGAAATATTCCCCACTCCAACCCCTAAAACACTTCCCTGTGGGCGTCATACATTGTCTGACCAGACCAATCTATTGGGGTCCTGATGTACAAACACCTGATCCCCAGATTGCGCTGGCAGAGGTTCATCAGCATAACACACTCTTATCCCAACGTTTGAGGTTGAAAGAGTCTCTTTTTGTATTTTTCATATGAACAGTCTCTCCCTTCGTGGGAAAGATCTATACAATTTGATATAGATAACACTAATGGGATTTTAGAGAAAAATGTTGATGCAAATAATACTAGAAATGTACAAAATTAAATAGGGCAGTGGTTCCCAAGCTATGATTCCCAAACACCACTTTGTGGTCCATGAAGCCATGTTAAATGGTGAGCATATGGGCCACAGATCTGCCTTTACATCAGTTTCAGTTCAGTTTGACTGTAAGGGTGGATGGTCCATGGGAGTTTTGGCAGCGGTCTCTTAGTGCAGAAATTTTGGAAACCACTGAAATAAGATAGAGTGGGTGAAAACAGACATAACTCTAACTCCATGTTAACATTGCTTTAGCATTTCTTATGCATGTTGCAGGGCTGCATAGGTCACCAATAAAGCCCTGCAACATGCATAAGAAATGTTAAAGCAGTGTTAAAGTGGAGTTAATGTTATGTCTGTTTTCACCAAGTATATGTTTCAGGGTGGAGTCCAGGACCTGAAGGGCAGAGGGATAGGAAGTTTAAGAATTGATGAGAAGTGTGAAGACTAAAGTTTGTGAAACTTTGTATTGTATGTGACGACTTTCCAACGTCGTCATCCAGCTAAAAATCAAGTTGGCTTCCAGAGTTTCAGGGACTCAGTAAGGATCTGCAGAGAAGAGTTTGTATCTTACCTGAATCTGAGTGATGTGACCATTCCGCCCGTAGTCCTCAGAAACGTGGCCTTTATGTAAGGTTTGGATTAGGAAATTCAGGGGTGTTCAGATTTAAAACCTTGGTTTAGTTCATCTCTCTTTGATCAGTGATTGTATTATGCAAATCTTATAATACGTAGAAACATATATAACACTCTTTTTGCATAGATTCTGAACAGTACAAATATGGCAAGAACCGCGTTGAGGCAGATGCAAAGAGGTTGCAAACCAAAGAGGAAGAGCTGTTGAGGCGGAAGGAAGCGCTTCGAAACAGGTTGGCTCAGCTTCGAAAAGAAAGGAAAGATCTTCGAGCAGCCATTGAAGTTAATGCTGGTATGAGGGGTTGCATTCTGTTGGATCATAGCACATTTAAAATCCTAGCTTTCCCATATGGAATTCTTTTCATTGGTCTGAAAAATATCCAAGTGCTATCCCTCGTCTTCCCCCCCTACTGCTACGGGTAGAATGTTCTGTGATTGTTAAACTCATGAAAAAACAACAGCCAATACCCCCCAGTGGGTGCGGTCCTGAGTGAGCTCTTAAGTCCATGTGAGCCCATGTCTTCTCTTGTGGCCCACAATTGCTATAAAAATATGTGAGTGTTACTTCTGCAGCCAACACAAAACTGTTTTATTACAATCATCTGGTTTGGGGGAAATGAGAGTAACTGATAGCTTAAGATGTGCAGCTTATAGGAACAGCAGAAAGGACACAATTTTGGCTTTTCTGCCAATTCCTGGCAGCTAGAGCAGCTGAAATGTATCATGACTGAGTAATTGTTACATGCAGGTCACACTCAGGGAAGCATTAAATATTGCTCCAACCACATTTTACTTGAATGCCTCTAAAGCCTTACAGAGTCCAGAACTGTTGGGGAAGTCATTATTTTAGGGCACTCTTTGTACACAAATACTGATCCCTACTGTAGTCGGTCTGGTTTTGTGATAGCACCAATTCTCTGGCTTTCAGGCAGGAAGACCCAAGTCATTCTTGAGGATAAGTTAAAGAAGTTGGAGGAGGAGTGTAAAGTGAAAGAGGCCGAGCGTGTCAACTTGGAACTAGAGTTGACAGAAGTAAAAGAGAGTCTGAAGAAAGCCTTAGCTGGAGGCATTACACTGGGACTGGCAATTGAACCCAAATCAGGAGCCTCGAGCCCACACGTAAGTCCTTGTAGTAACCTGAAACCTTTTCCTGCCAAATGAAGGCGATGAGTATATTCAACTCTTCATCGCGTTAGTAAGAGTTGAGGATGCCGAGGGCCTCCCTACCAATAAATGTTTCTCTTTGGCAAGCATGTAGAATTGCTTTGCACAGGAATTGTAGATTAAAGGTAAGTAGAGTTTTGATATTTATTTATTTTATTTATTTATTTAGCAAATTTGTACCCCGCCCCCTCCTTAACGCAGCTCGGGGCGGCTTCCAACACTCATAATAAAAACATTTAAAATTCATTTTAAAATATTAAATATAAAATATACCATTATAAAACAGGGCTAGAAAAATAATAAATAAATGGGTGGGGGACTAAAATCATCCCTCCCCCCCAAAGGCCTGGGCAAACAGCGAGGTCTTACAGTTCTGCAGAAATGTCAAAAGGCTTGGGGCCAGGCGAGCTTCCTCCGGAAGGGAGTTCCACAGCCGCGGTCCTACCACCGAGAATGCTCGCTCCATCGTGGCCCCCCGCTTGACACGGGGGACCTCCAGGAGGGCACCCCCGGCCGACCGCAGGAGCCGCTCTGGGGCGCGAAGGGCGAGGCGGTCCCTAAGGTATGAGGGGCCAAGACCGTATAGGGCTTTATAGATCATCACTAGGACCTTGAACTTGGCC
>QEPC01008520.1:2374939-2416854 GCA_003113815.1 Sphenodon punctatus | reverse complement strand
AATCTGCCACAGCCTCCAAACATTGGGAAAGTAATGAGACAGCAGGACCTGGGTCAGTTGAAAACGAGAGGTACAGCTGAGTATCATCAGCATATTGGTGACATCGCACCCCGAACCCTCTCACGATCTCCCCCAGGGGCTGCATATACACATTAAATAATAGCGGAGACAAGATCGAACCCTGTGGAATGCCACAGGATAAGGCCCGGGGACTTGATGTTTCAGCACCCAGCACCACCCACTGACTTCTCCCCGAGAGGAATGAGTGGTACCACCCAAGGACAGTCCTGTCCAGACCCCCCAGGTCTCGCAGTCATCTCAGCAGCAGCCCATGGTCCACGGTGTCAAATGCAGCCAAGAAATCTAGCAGGATCAGAAATGTTGAACATCCTGCATCCATCTCCCGGCAGAGATCGTCCACCAAGGCCACCAACTCCATCTCAGTACCATAGCCGGGGCGGAACCCAGACTGAAAAGGGTCGAGGAAACCGATGCTATCCAAATGGGCCTGGAGCTGCAGTGTCCCTGCCCGTTCCATAACCTTCCCTAAAAAAGGGAAGATTAGAGACGGGACGGTAACTGGCGAATGAGTCCACATCCAAGGATGACTTCTTCAGCAGGGGGTGCACCACAACCTCCTTGAGACTGGGCGACAATCTCCTCTGCCGAAGGGACGCATTGACTACCCTCACCAGCATTGTCACCAAAGTCTTCCTGGAGGCTTTCACCAACCAGGATGGGCACAAATCTAATTCACAACTAGTGGCTCTAACAGACCCCAGGACATCCATCGCATCGGCTGGTGTCACTTCCTGAAACTCATCCCAGAAAGATAGATCAGACGGTGCCTCCATAACCTCATGCTCCTCGCCTACTGCTTCCAATCTGGTGTCAAAGTTACTCTGGATCTGAGCGATCTTGTCTGCAAAGTAGGTGGCAAACTCCTCACAGCGGCCCTGGGACAAGTCCCCGTCCAGGTGGAGGGAGGCCGGAGCCCCCGCAGCACCCGGAACAGCTCCGCTGGACGCGACTCTGCAGACGCTATGAGGACAGCAAAGAACTCCTTCTTTGCTGTCCTTACAGCCTCAACATAGGACCACAAATGGGTCCTATGGAGAAGTCGGTCTGATTCAGAGTGAGTCCAACGCCAGCATCGCTCTAGTCTCCTACCTACCTGTTTCATACACCGCAGCCCCTCAGTAAACCAAGGGGCCCTACGGTGACGAGACGGAGGGAGAAGACATCTTGGAGCCACCCTGTCAATGGTCTCCCCCAACAAGGTATTCCAATGCTGGACAAGCTCATAGAGTGGCTGTCTGGGTTTAAGGTTAACTCCCTCAGAGCCTCCTGGAACCGCTGCAGTTCCGTCAGCCTCCGAGGGCGGACCAACCTAACTGATCCATTCCCCTTCTGGAGGAGGTGTGCTGAGAAGGAGCTGATTGGCAGTTCAGAGCCGCAGTCTGTCACTGGGCGGAGCTAGCGCTGCTGTGGGCAGGTTGATTCAGGTGCAATGAGCTGCAGATGATAGGCTGAAGTATCCTCCACAGCCATCACTTCAGCCTATCACCTGCCATAACATGGAGCGGAAAGTCAAGAAACCTGGGCTCTGCTCTTCAGTTCTGCCAAGAGACCTATGCCACTAGGAATGGTCATCAAAGCCCAGCACCCTCTGTCCCACGGTGACCTGCACCTGAAGGGTAAAATGGCTGCAATAAGTGGTCATGGGATAATTACCCCCTTGAAGGGCTCATTATCATTTCTGATAGTTAGAGATTGGCTTAAATCAGTGGGAAGGGAACTTTTCCCTCCCCTGGAGAACCGTGAATATGAACTGGATAGGGCTTCAGAGCAAGGGTGCTTCAGGGGTGTGTTCAGGCTGGGGGGAAGAAGGGGAAGGTATAGGTCATGGATCTGTCCCCTAAGCTCACTCTTTCAGAGCAGGAATTGGAAGGAGGCTGAGTTGAAACCAAATCTGTGGAGAGAGATGTGGCCCATATCACAGCTTTCCCACCCCTGGCTGAAATCCGGAAGCTTTGGACTTGATATCTCTTCCAAAAGTGGGCAGCGTGACGTATTGCAGCTCTGGATATTTTGGTCCCCTAGTATATACGCCTAGCCTCTCTGTGAGTCTTTTTACTTCACTGCCCCCATTTAAACTATAAATGCATATTAATATTTTGCAGCCCTCTTTAAAAAATGGAGGGGGGGGTGTCACCAAATCTGCCCCACAGATTGAAACGACAACACTGGCTCATCTGGCCTGCTTTTGTATTTTATTTATTTAGTCCAATTTTTACTTCCCCCTTCCCGGATGGCTCAGGGTGGCTTACAGAACAAGCATTCATGCTAGATGTTGTTTTTATGTTTTTAATATTTTATTGTGGGTGTAAGCCACCTTGAGCCACTGCGCGGGAGGGACGGGGTAGTCAATTTGTTAAAATAAAAATAAATGAATGTGTGTGAAAGGCTTAGGTTGCGAGGGTTAGGCTGCTGCTTTAAGTGAAATATTTAACTGAAAAGCAAGGTTAAACCATTGTGATAAGTCCATCACACGTACGTGAAGAGTTTAATCCTGCTGTCTGTCTGTCTGTCTCTGCGCCATAGCGTCCATGCAGAGCCGTACAGCATTATGAGATGCCTAGCAGTAGCTATGGTGGTGGGGAGTAACTTCTAAAGCAGGAGAGAGACCGTTGGGCCATTTTAAAAAGGGAGATTACAGTCTCATGTAAGAAACTGTAGTCGAAAGACCGGGCTGCAGTCACACGGGCTTTTTCTCCCACCTCTTCAAAGTATTCAATTTAGCATTGCAGTGAGATCCAAATAAGCTGTGTCCCCCGTCACCTTGTTCAGTGATAACTGTAAACTCCTCGGGGTGGGGCTCGGTCTCTGATTATGATTGTATAGTGCCAGGTACATTGCTGGCACTATATCCATTTTAAATAATAATAATAATAAATGAAAGGCACTGACTTGGCAGGCTAAAAAAGCATTGCTGCTTAGCACTAATCACCAGCTGGACCTGCTCACTCCTTTGCAGCTAGGACAATAGAAGCCACACGCCCGCAAGCCTGTTGCAGCCTGACCAATTTTCTTTTCACTAAAAGCCCCATTAATTTGACAGGATTTTATGCCCCCCCCCCCCCCTTTACTACCCTCCCCCATTAGACAACTGTAGTTTGGCCAGATGTAAAGTGCTTCTCACTTTCCGTGTACGTTTCTCTCGTTAAAAAATAATTCCAATTTCACATCTGTTTCCACTTTTTCATTAAACCTCATTCTCCGATATTCAACAGGGAACTTTATCAACATTAGACAATGCCACCCAACCTGCTGTGAGCTCATGCAGAACTGGATTCAGCCAAATTCTGCTGTCAGATATTCAGATGCTTCTCCCGTTGCTTTCAATGGGAGCTGAATGTGCATCTAGAAGGTAGGAAATTGATTTTTAATGCTCTGGACCATATGTAGTATAGAATAAACTCAGCCCAATTGGTCCTTAACGATTTGGCTGATCAGTGTAAGGTGCCCGTGAGAATGAATCAAGAGAGTGGAATTTGGCCAAGCATCTGTAATATCCATCAGAGCATGTGGGCGTGAGGCTGATGTCAGGTCAGCACGAATACTGGAGTCCATGGTAACATGCACATCTCCCAAAGTTAGGAGGGATTTGTAGGAGTTCTGACAAATACTCATTCTTTGCTCCCCCATTTTGGAAGCAGTAGCAGAGCTAGGGGCTAGGAATGCCCTCTCTGGTCTGTATTTATGGGATGACTTTCAGTTGGTGACAGCTACCGAGGCGGTGAATGTGCTAGGATCTATTTGAACCCCAACTTGTGAATTAGATTGTTGCCTATCCTGGTTGGTGAAAGCCACCAGGGAGACCTTGGGGCCGGTGCTGGTGGGGATTATCAACATCTCCCTTTTGGAGGGGAGGGTGCCCGACTGCCTCAAGGAGGCTGTGATCCAGCCGCTCCTCAAGAAACCATCACTTGACGTTGGTGCCCCGGCGAACTACCACCCTGTCTCTAACCGTCCCTATTTAGGAAAGGTTATTGAATGGGTAGTGGCCCAGCAGTTGCAGGCACATCTGGACTGCACCAGTTTCCTTGATCCCACGCAGCCTGGCTTTCGGGGGTGTCCATCCTCCATTGGTTCCATCTATGCGGAGCCTGGGGGTGCTCCTGGATGTGCAGGTGTCGGCTGTGGCCAGGGGCACCTTCCGCCAATTGCATCTGGTGAAGAGGCTCTGCCCATATGTCTTGGACTCCAATCTCACCCCTGTCATCCATGCATTCATCACCTCAAGGGTAGACTATTGTAATGTAATTATGTATTGTATGTAATGTGGGGCTGCCCTTGATGACGGTCCAGAAGCTGCAGCTAGTGCGAAGTGCAGCGGCCTGCTTGCTTATGGGGACGGGCTGCAGGGAGCCTATAAAACCTGTGCCCCAGGCGTTGTGCTCGCTGCCTATTGTCTTCTAGGACCGATTCAAAGCACTTGTTTTGACTTATAAAGCCCTCCACGGCCTGGGTCCTCAAGGATCACCTCACTCCCTGGACCCATGGGCAGTCCCTGTGGTTGTCCAGGAGTGCCCTCCTGGAGGTCCCACGCTTAGCGGTGGGTCTGTTCAGATAGGTGGGTGTGCTTGCTGGCCGCTTCGTGGCTGTGGAATGCTCACCCAGCAGAGATCCATCTGAGCCTGAATCTTCTCGCCTTCCCCCAGCAATGTAGAACCTGTCTCTTCCATCGGGCATTTGGTGAGCGGGGGTGGAGGTGGTATGGGTTAAATGGATTAGGGTGGGAGAATTATATTTTTTTAATTTATTTTTCTTTTCAAAGAATTGGTTTTATACTATTTTATTATTATTATTATTATTTGTATTGTTGTTGTATTTTGATATTTTATTGTTTTATTTATGTTGGAAGCAGCCCTGAGTCACCGTTGGGAGAGAGGGCAGGGTAGCAAGTGAAAATAATAAATACATTCTTTTACCTCACTCAGTTGATAATCATGGAAGAGGCTTCCACAGCTGTTGCTGAGGGAGGCTGCAATGAGATTGGGTATCGCTAGACGTTATGATAAATTGGTTGAAGTTCCTAGCTCCCAGATGTTTTGTGCTATTGCATGTGAGAACCTCCTCTCAGCTGTGGCCTGGATGAAATCGTCTTTTAGTTGCTCTCGGATTACCACAGACCAGAAGTAGGGTGGTCCGCTTATCCATTAAACATAACAATGGCTACATGCAAGGGTTGGCTACTTGTTCACACTCAAGATTTTTCAAATCCCAATGCATAAGTAGGAGCACATTGTGTGTTTTCATAAACTGACGTAATGACCAAATATGTACTTAACCTCCCAAACTAGTAGCTATTGTTCTTCTATACCTCCTTCTCTAGAGTGTTCATATGATGTGGGGGGAAGGACAGTCTTTCGCTGAACAGTCTCAGTGGGGAAATCGCAAATTATAATCTTTTTGTTTCCTGTCTAAAGTCACCCTCCCAGTTATTTCCATAAGACTGTTGGTGCAGCTTTGCCTAATGCTTTGCAACTTCATTGCTTTGTTCAGTTATTTCCTACACGTTACATATGGCCTGTTTCTCTCTGCGTTGCAGGCGTAGGAAGGATTGCAATATGTGGATCGAACGTTGTGCAGTGCATACAGAGTGCACTTGTGTTAACAGAAAGCGCGTCCTTAAGTAATAATTGTTGGCATCCGATGGCCACAGAGCATAGGGTCTGGTCTGACTGAAGTTCATCAGAAGACTCAAACTGACCTGAGCGTAAAGCAGTCTAGTTATATGTATCAGTACAGTGCTTTCTCTAACGTTTCCTCTCTTTGTTTCCCCAGGAATGGGAGCTGAAAAATGGAACATAAAAAGTGAAACGAAATAGCTTGCTTTGCAAAAAGGCCTTGCTTTCTCTGGATCAAGACCCAGGCCACAAAAGACTCCTTTATAAAGTGATACAGCATAAGGGGTTCTATAATCTTGTTCAGTTTATGATAGCTTGGCCCTTGTTTGCCTATACTCTACTGTACACTGTGCGAAGTGGGCCCCTCTTATTACTGGCAACTCTTGATTTCCAACTTCATTTGTCTTGTCTGCGTCTGAGGTAGGTTAAAACCACAGCAGTGTCCATGCCGCTTTGTTAGCTGCCCTGTATAGAAACGAAAGCTGGCCCACACCTACTTGGAATGATTTAGGATAGGTTTTATGCTGTATTATTAAGGTTAATTTTAACTTTATGAATTCCTCTGCAGGGGAGGGAGGGCTTTTCACAAGTTTGCTGTTACCTGTTCATGTTGTAGGAGACGGGGGAGAAATGTAAGTGCAGCAAGACAGGACTTGCTGCAGCTGCATAACTAGGAATCTCTTTTCCTACCACACTGTTCTACGGTGGAATGACAAAACTCTGCTGTGAAACATATTTTTAAAATTCTTTTTAGACAGATCCTTTTGTCATTGGGACATAAAAAGAGCTGCCATACTTCTCTACTGCTGTGTTACCTGTATTGTTATTCCTATGCACCTGTCGTCTCCAGAGAGCTCTAGGAAATGTGTTCTTTTTTTTTCAAAGCAACCAAGTGCTTTTTATATGTTGCTTCATTTCTGCACTTCCCAGGGAAATGTCGTGAAAGTTAATTCTGGACAAGTTATGACAGTTGGTTTAAAAGCTTATGCAGATTTACTGTGTTTGCCAATCCTGAGAAGGCCAAGCTGTAGGACGCTACTGAATTTGGTTCCTGAAGTCCTTTTAGAATTTCTTAGACACCATTTTAGAGAAACATAGATGGAGGAATAGTTAATTTCCAGTATCCTTTATACAAAATGAGAAAAGTAGGCAGTGATGGGAGAAATTTGTGGGACGATTCAGTTCTGACTAACCAAGAAATATAGACCTTCCTTTTAGGCTGAGGTATAACTTCTAATATCTTGCACTCTAGTGTGTATTTTGAGAAATCGGGCATCTACATAAAAGAGAGAGTATGGATCCTTTCACAGCCCAATCCTTCCACTAATTAGCCACGGTGCGAATAATTTACACAGCTTTGTAAATAAACACTGGAATTAGAATACAAAACTCAGATTAAGATGCAAAAGAACTTTCTTGGGAACTAAGCATGTGTAGGGTCAGCAGATTAGAGAGTCCTAGGAAGCAGTCCTGGCAGCTGTTGAGGTGGTAGCTGTTTGGTGCTGAACTGTTTTGAAAAACCTGACTTTAATTCTGAGTGCCGAGCTCTGCTGAAATCAACCTGAAGCCACCAAGGATCGGATCCTTGGAAAATAGTTCCATTAGTAGCTATTAGCCATGTATGGAAAAATTTCGAATGGCTATTGGCTATTAGTGGCAGTTCCATTCTAGAATAGCCAGTAATAGAACTAATGGAAGACTAATAGCCATAGCTAGTGGAAGACTATTATTAAGTCTTCCATTCATTGCAGTGGGGCGAGACTAAGACCTAAACTGAGTGATTCAGCTTTTCCTGGGAAATCACAGTAATGCAAATGCAATGGGAGAAATGTTGCCATTGTTTTCGCATTCCAAACATGATTTTGTCTACTATTTCGCCTGGCCATTGCCACTTTATAAAGGGGAGAGAGGCGGGCTGAGGACTGCAATGATATCAAGCATCCCATTAAATAGCCACAACGACAAAATGTTTCATGCAAAAATAAGTGAGTTGTTTTTAGGCGTATTATTTCAAAATAAGTTATTTATTTGTATATTTCAGTAACTATTTAATTTATAACTGTACATAATTTATTAGGCCTCTAATCGACAAGTTTGATGGCAAAACGAGTTCCCCTAATTTCTACCCAACAAAACTGGTCCCATGTCATGCAACATAGAAGAGTCTAATAGCATAATGGGAGTATGGCCCTACTAGTTTGAGTCTTGGATTGTCATCATCCCCCCCCCCAGTTTTTGTTTCTTTTATTATTTTCTTTTTCCTTAGTGAAGAATGGTTTGAAAGCTGGGTGGGGTTAAAATTTCCATCTGTGCCGGTCTGGGATATAGGAGTATGGTAATTCCATGAAGCAGAGAAGCGTAGGTGCATCTTTAACCTGATTGAAACCTTGCTGGCATCAATGAGAATACCCCCATTGGTGCCAGTGAGATTTGCATGAGGCTTGTGATGGAACACACTGCAATACTGAAAGTGGAATCTCCATTTTGCTGGCTAGATCATTTTAAAATGGCACCTCATCCGTGTTTGCTTTAAATGAAATACTACAGGTAATTCTTTCACCAAATTATAAATCTTCCATCTATTATTATTATTATTATTATTATTATTGTGAGCATTTCTATAGCACCAGCGATGTACCTGGCAGCAGTGAGGAATCTTTCCCTCCCTCCTTTGTGTCACTTGAAAATGCGTACAAGCTTCATCGGTCAGGTAGGAGTTGGGAATGGGAAGCTCATGGAGGAAGGAAGAGGAAGGTCCATTTCCTGGCTCAATCCCCTATTTCGAAGTGCACGCCCTCACCCCTGTTCTCTTCCCCTGAGCTCATTCGTTGGGTGTTTGCAGGTAGGAACTTTATACAGGAATTGCAAAGGGGCCAAATAAAAAACCAACCACAGATGAGATTTCCCACCCCTCACTATAAGCAAAAATTTTCCCAGTACAGTGCTAACATCTTTGCGATTCATGTATTAGTAAAATCTGTCTGTACAATGATGTATCAAACTACAAAAAAGCACCTCTTTTTAGACCACATTCAATACTGTGAAATAATGTGTGTTCTGCTGTTCGGTATGGCTCTGGTTTGCAAATGCCTACTGATGTGCCCAGCCTCACTACCGTCAGTATTTGCCTCAGCTTAAGCATATCTGTAATTGTTTGCAGGATCAAGGCTGTTCAGTACTGGTTTTGAATAGAAAGCGGCAGGGCTTTTATTTTCTATCTTTTAAAAATACCAGATCACCAGACAAACTCAGCAATAGGACAATATCACACTTTTTCTAAACAGAGCTCCTCTTTTTATACTGTTACATTTTTATGTCATCTCTTGAAAATGTGCTTCCAAAATAAACCTCCTGTTACTGTCAGGTGCCCATTTTAGTATGGGCTGGTACTTTCTAAACTGTAATTTTGGGGGAACCTTTTTTTTTTTTTTTTTAAAGGATGATTGTCGTGTTTTAATTTTTTTTTATTGGGGTAAAACAAAGTACTTTTGTGGGTATCCATTTTTCATGTTTAGACACTTTTAAATAAATTGGCTCTGTCTGTATGTTGTAAGATAATGTTCTCATATTAAGAATGTAATTATTTCCGTATTGTATTTTTAAAAAAACCAAAAATCATATTTAAAAATCCTCTGTGGGGGGGAAAAAGCATGCGAGAAACATGGACAAAGCTTTCGTTTTTATTTTTGTTATTGGATGTGCCCATTACAACTGAGTGTAAATATATTCTTTCTACTGTATTTCTCAATGTATTTAAATTAGAGAGCCAGGTTTTACAAAAATTCCAAATGGACCCACTCACAATGTGTGTCTTAGTAGCTTCAACTAACATTCTGCCTTTTCTAGTTTATTCTTCCAAAAGTCTTACAGGAGTGTGAATAGGACAACGACTGGCACCTAATAGGTGTGACAGATTCATGCACATTATTAATAAAGTTACCCTGTTAAAACAAGGCATTTTGTATCCTTTCTCTGTATTTGTCAAAACGATAAACGTCTGATACCTTAGCAGCAGGTTCGGAAGGTTCCAATACCATGGGAATGAGAATAAAGGGCTTCATGCCTTAAATAGTTTGGAGAACAGGCACTTGAAAGTTGCTTGGTAGAAGTCATGCCGCATTTGGCGATAGCAGGAAAACTATGGCTACAGACACACATGGAGGCGGCGCCACCTCGCCCAGGAAGGAAACTACGGTGGACAAGGACATGGTCCTAACTGAGGTGCTTAACAAACGTACCTGCAGCTGGAGTGAAGCCCACCAAGCCCAGGGAGGGTGGGGAGAACCATGAACATGTGGCCGGCTGGCTTCGCGCTGCCCCTGGCGCCCTTCCTTCTCCCCCTATCATGACAGGCACAGAGTGCTATAGTCATGGTTGTTTTTACTCTGTGTTTCCCTGTTCTTCAACTGCAGCAAGGTGTAACACAAATAACTTAAATATCCAAATAAATGGAGTAACTGAACTGGAATACCCAAGTAAGTGGACATGTGTGAATATGCTTTCCAATCTCAAACTGATTTGAAGGGCTGTCTGAAAACACAAATAATGTTTATAAATATAAAATTTGTTTTAGCTCTAAGAATAAGGTTTGCAAAAAATAACACAAGGCTAGAAATCCTAAGAGCTCTGAGATGGGAGGTTTCTCTGGCCACATATCAAGTACCTAGCATTTAAAGGGGAAACCTCCCATGGGCATTGTGGGGGATTCATTGGTTGATTTTTGTAAAACAGCTTGATGGTGGTGCCAGAGAGGGTGGCTCAGATTTTGAACAATGCCAAGTCGGGATATTTTTTGCCCAATTTTCATTGAATTTAGCCAGATTTGAACCCGTAGGTTCTGCCAGAAATCCCAAAGAATAAGTGAGACTATAAATCCTTCCTGCTGCTTGGGAGGGAAATTGGGATTTCAGGCAGAGTGACAGTGTTCTCTTGTGTTTGTAAGGCAGTATCTGTATTCTGTTCATATTATCCATCTAAATATGCATGTGTGATTGTGTCTAATAGAAAATTATCTGAAGTTCTTTATCCTCTAGCAGATATAAAAATTTCCCCACCCCCCAAATAAGCTCATATTGATTTCTTCCATTAATCTACCATATTTTTTTGCCACTGCCTGCCACAACATGAAGACAGTGAATCATAATATGCCTTTCCTGGAGTGTGTATTAAATAATTGAATTAATATAATTGCATTAGGGATATTCCTGTCTGATGACAGGGAAATAATTTTCCAATTACTTTTTGCTTCATCCTTTTCAATTACAGCTGCATGTTCCTGCACAGACTCTTGGAGGGAAAAGCTGATGTTCCTTGGTTCATCATTTAATTGTTAAATGGGCTGATAATTGCTGTCAGTGAATTATTTCTTGGGGTTATTGCCTGTGTTAACCTTTTTGTAGGCCAGATTGCTTCCTTCCCTTTTCTTGCCTTTTGTCAGCTTGTAGCGTGGTGCTGTAACGATGGGAGAGTGCCCTCTTAACAGACTCCCAGCTCCAGGGACCAGGGCAGGCTTCGTACACCGGATTTGCCTTTTTAAAAGCCATCAGAGCCAGACAAACATATTCATCACAGGAGTTTCATAAGAAAGCCAGGCATATGTGACACCCACTGGCCTGATGTACTGCAGTGACTGTTGCCACCTAGGATGCCTCCCCATATTTCCCTCGCTCCTTCTCACCCTGCTGCTGGCTCCCCTGCTCCTCCCTCTCCCTCCCCCAACAGCCTTATCCTCGCCTGTGCCTATTCCACCACCCCTCATCCAATCCCTGCACACCCAGACACTCCACATCCCATTGGGGCCAGTGTGCGGCCAATGCAAGCCCCCCCCCCCTCTGTCCCCTCCCTTGTTTCTCCTGCTCGCCTAACCGCTTTCTCCCTCGCTACCCATATCCACCTTGCCTCCTCCCTCCACTCCTTCAGATTCCTCCCCAAGACCTACTTCTTCCTCGCTGCCTTTCCCATTGCCTGCTAGTTGTTCCCCAGATAACTGCTGTCTGCCCTCCTCTGCAGACTGCTACAACCAACCTGATTGTAGCCAAGCACATGCACCTGAGACTTCGCATCCGCCTGAATGTTTGTTTATTTTCACCCGTGTCTCTCCCACTGTCCCCTCTCCCTCCTTGTCTTTTAGATTGTAAACCATAGGCAGGGACCATGTCTATTTCTGTAAAGCGCCAGGTACATGGCCGGTGGTGCCGGTGCTATACAAATGTTTATAATAATAATAATACCTTTTTCCACTAGACATAAATCATAAGAACCAGCTTCTTAATGGGAAATGGGGAGAACGTTAGCTGAGGCATATGACCCCAAAACATTGACTGGAATTCAACTAAATTTATGATAGCGCTGAAAATAGTTTCTCACTTTTCAGGAGTAGCCTGCAAATAATTGTATGCTAGAAACTAGAGTTTGAAAAAAGCTTAGCATTGCAATGCCCTGCAGAATTATAGCATTAATAGATGTGAATAACAGGATTTTTAAAAAGGGTTGGATAAGTGCTTACAGGGTACATCCATAAATGGCTATTAGATTAGTCCAGTTGCTTGGGGGCTGCAACGCAGACTGCTGGGAGTAAATTATGATCTGTTTCAAGATTCTCTGAAGCAACCAGGGTTGGCTGTTGTCGGAGACAGGATGCCGGGTTGAATAGGCCATTCAGTATGGCACTTTGTATGTTTTTATGAATGAATTGTTCACACCACTGTAAGTCAAGAGTAACTCGACTGACACCAGTGGAGTTACATGAGAAAGAAAACCGAAAATAAGGCCAATTCTACTCTAGTTGTATTCATACAACTATTCATACGATAGTTCTTTTAATTAGCTTATTCCCCCTGGCGTTGACCCAGAGAATTGAGTTGGGAAAGCAGAACCTAGGAGCCCAATGGTGGCAGAGTGTAGGGAAATTGGCCTGGCTTGGCGGCTAAGACCCTGAGCATGTCCACTAGGAGCTGGGGCATGACTCAGCAGCGGCTAAGCCATGAGATGCTCATTGAAGGTTCAGGCTGGACTCTGAGGCTAAGACTGAGGGCAAGCTCAGATGGAACAAGCCTCACTGAGCATGTGCAGGGCTTATATAAGTCTACAGGCCCGTTGGCTCTGTGTGGCTGTAGGAGAAGGTTCTCCTGAGAGCACGCTTCCCCCAATAGGACACCCAAGGCAGGAGAACAGATCTACAGCGCTGATCATCAAGCAGCAGGATCAACCCCAAAGGATCTGTGTTGCGCTACACCAAGGTGGGGCTTGTCCTGATAGTATTTACAGAGACGGTGGGTCATGGGATTTAAAGGGGTTTAACCCTACTAGCGGTACTGGTGGTTATAGTCCTGGCTTGAAGGATGGCTGGAAGCCAGGACCAAAGTCATCCAGTGAATTTGGATACTCTGTAATTGAGTACTTACCCCAGAATCATGTCCATGTTCTGACTGGACACTCAGGCAGCTGAATGGTGCGTAGCCTGGCGTGTGCAGGGAGTCCAAGCGAATTCCCCCACAGGCTAGCTAGCACACCGAGGCTCTTGTGGATCACCTTGTCATGCCAATCTTAGAAGCCAGACTTATTTTTTCCTAATAGTAGACGTTTTAATTGTGGTTCCCCTGATCACAGCTTAGCCATTTGAGATGAGAGAACTTGTCTTCTCCCAGAAACAGATGATGGCATTAGCATGGTGTTCCCAGGCTGAGTAAAATGAGTAATGAGTGACTTAGTCACTCATGAGGGGACTTAGTCCCCTTGAACTGGGACTCCCTCTGTAGGATACTAGATTTATCCCCAATGCACAGCACAATGTATGTTGTTCTTATGCAAGGTCAGCTCTTCCATGATTACCAGTGGGAGGCTGCAGTCTTTGACATAAGACTCACATGTTGGATCTTTAAATTCCTCCTAAAAACTACTCTCTTCCATCAGAATTTACCTAACTCTTTACCCCACAAGGACTGCTTATCCTTGCTCCCCTGTCATGAATCCAAGTGCCTGCAGCTGTGACTTCTTAACTTCATTAATGTATTTTTGTCTAGTCTCTCCCGATTATTATTACCATTTGTACAGCACAAAGATAAAGACATGGTTCCTGCCTATGGCTAAAAAGACAAGGAGAGGGGACAAAGGGAAGACAAGGGAGAAGCAAGCAAACAAGCATGCAAGCGGCTGCAAAGTCTCGGGTGCGCGGGCTTGGTTAGTTAGACAGGAGTCTGCAGAGGAGGGCAGATCATATTAGGGGAAAAACAACTAGCAGGCATTGGGAAAGGTGGCAGGGAAGAAGTGGGTCTTGAGGGATTTGAAGGTGCGGAGGAAGAAGGCAAGGCAGATGTGGGTAGGGAGGGAGGTCCAGGCATGGGGGGCAGTGAGGGAGAAGGGACGAAAGCAGTTAGGGGAGCATGGGAGATGAGGGAGAGTGAGGGAGGGGACAGTGGAGGGTGCGTGCGTAGATTAGGGCTGAGCTTGGCTGTGAAGTATTTTATGAATACCAGGAGTTTAACCCGGATGCGTTCAGGAAGGGGGAGCCAGTGGGGAGAGGAGAGGCTGTACGTGGTCAAAGCGACGACCTGCGTGGATGACCTTGGCAGCGGAGTTTTGGATTGCGATAAGGGGGGACAGGCGAGGAGAGGGAGGCCAGCGAGGAGAAGGTTGCAGTAGTCGAGGCGAGAAATTACCATGGCATGAGCAAGGGTTTTGGCCGAGGAGATAGAAAGGGGTAGATCCGAGCGATGTTACGGAGGGCGAAGCGGAAGAACTTGGCAATAGAGTCAATGTAAGGCTTAAAGGAAAGATGAGTGTCAAAGATGAAGCCCAAGCTAGGGGAACAGGATGGATGGTGGCTCCATTGATGTGGACGGATAGGGAAGAGGTGGGAGGAAAAATAAGGAGTTCAGTCTTGGCCATGCTGAGCTTGAGTTGGCTTTGGGACATCCAGGCAGAGCGGGAAGAGGAGATGGGTGGGAGGCAGGCAATGTCCTGGTGGATCTTGTTGATCTTCGAGGTGAAGAATGACGTGAGATCCTGATCAGAAAGGGAAGAGGGTGGAGGGGGGCTTGAGTAGGGAGTCAAACGTAGAGAAGAGGTGATGAGGGTCACAAGAGTAGGATTCGATCCTGGAAGCATAGTAGTGTTGCCTAGCCATGGAGATAGAGGGAGAATTTATAGTGGAGGAAGTCAGGGTGGGAACGGGATTTGCGCCAGAGGCATTCAGCAGCTTGGGTGCAGGAGCGAAGGTAACGGATGTTAGGGGTGAGCCAAGGACGGGTTTTGGAGTTGGACGGGGCGGGAGGACACGGGGCCAAGACAGTCAAGGGTTGAAGCGAGAGAGGTGTTAAGAGAAGAGATGGCAGAGTTTGGGGAAGAGAAGGAGGCGACTGGAGGGAGAGTGAGGAGGCAAAGTCAAGAGGGGTAACGGCATGCAAGTTGCAGGAAGGGCGTGGAGTGGGGGAAGACGAGGGGGGTTGGTGGGAGAGGTTGAAGGAGGAGAGGAGGTGGTCAGATTTATGACAAAGATCAAAGGAGAGATCAGCAACAGAGCCGTTTCTGGAGAAGATGAGATCGAGGAAGTGGCCATCAGTGTGGGTGGGGGAATTGGTCCAGAGGCGGAGATCAGAGGAGGAGGTTAGGGAGAGAAAGTGGGAAATAGGGGACTTGGAAGGTGTGTCAACGTGGATGTTAAAGTTGCCAAGAATAAGAGTGGGAGTATCATCAGAGAGGAGGAAGGTTAGCCAGGATTCAAAGTCTGGGAGAAAAGAGGAGAGGAGGCCAGGGGGGCAATAGATGACAGCAACACGAAGGGGATGGAGGAAGTATAGACGCACTGAATGAGCCTCAAAGGAAGGGAAGAAGAGGGAGGGGAAAGGGGTTGGACTCAACAGGTTGGTAAGAAGGCCCACGCCACCACCCTGGCCCTCAGGGTGAGGCTGATGAGAGAATGACAGGCCTCCAGAGCAGAGGGTGGCAGGGGTGAGAGAATCGGAGGGAGAGATGCCAGGTTTCAGTAAGAGCAAGGAGTTGAAAGGGGTGAGAAAGGAAAAGGTCATGAATGAAGGGGGCCTTAGTCAAGGAAGAGCGGCAGTTCCAGAGGGAGCAGGAGAAGGGCAGTTGATCTGGGGGAAGGCAAGGGATGTGGAGTAGGGCTGATGCGGAAGCAGCTTTTACCGTGCCGCGATTCCGTTCCGCTATTTCGGAATTGCCCGCGCCACACCGCGACATTTCTGCGGATATTCCGCTAATTCCGCCGGAATTCTGCAAATCGCGGAATTGCGGAAAATCACGGAAAAATCGCGGAAAACCACTATTCCGCGATTTTTTGGCGCTGGCGGAATTGCGGAAATAGCGAAAATGTCATGTTTCCACGATTCCACTAATTTGCGGAATTAAATATGTGGAACCGCGGAATGAAACCGCGGAATGAAAGCCTCTGCCATGCCATTCCACTAATTGCGGAAACACTGTTTCCGCCGGAAATAGCTACCGCTGCGATATTCCGCTACAGCCCTAATGTGGAGCGGATGGACGTGCAGGGTCTGGAAGGGAGGAGGGGGCTTGCAGGGAATGGGTAATGGGGGTGAGAGGAGGCGGGTATAGGCAAGGGGGGGAACGG
This sequence comes from Sphenodon punctatus, assembly GCA_003113815.1. Taxonomy (NCBI): domain Eukaryota; kingdom Metazoa; phylum Chordata; class Lepidosauria; order Sphenodontia; family Sphenodontidae; genus Sphenodon; species Sphenodon punctatus. The sequence goes on along the minus strand of QEPC01008520.1, from coordinate 2,400,573 downwards.
GGTGGGCAGGTCGGAGAAAGGCTTTTTCCCGTGTGCCCCTCTCTGTGTCCAATCTTGATTATAAGCTCCTTGGAGCAGGAACGTGCTTCTTACCACAGTGGTTCAGTGCTAGGCATGTTGTGGATGTTATAGAAATGAGGTGGGGGGTTTTCTCCACTCTTTAAACACTCATTTCAGTCTTGTACACAGTGGACCAACTAAACTAGATTATTAGCAAAACACTGGGTGTTTTTAAACGTGCAAGGCTTGAGAAGGGGGCCGTGGCACAGACGCGAAGTGGCATGTACGGTGAGCGATTCTAGGGTGGCCACCATGGCTTTACAGGCAACCTCCACGCACTCTGTCCACCGGGAGCATATTACAGCGATGCTCCATTCTCTGCACTGGCTCCTGGGCCCCATCTATTTGTGAGACCTTATCACCTCCCCGGCTCTGGATTGGCCCCTGCAGTCAACCAGGGACGCCTTTCTCAAAGACCCCTGGTGTCCCGGGGGGCTACTATGGAGAGGACATTCTCAGTGGCCGTCCCAAGGCTGTGGAACCCCTTCCCAGCGGAGGCACGATTGGCCCCGGATCTCCCCTCTTTTAGACGATCTTGTAAGACCTGTGTGTTCTGTTGGGCGGGATGGGTTTGAGGGCTAGGGTGGGAGGGTTTTTGTTTTATGTTTATATTTTTATGGCTTCCCTTAATGTGGTTTTTTATTTGTATTTTATATGCTTTATATTTTTGTTTTAAATTGCAAGCTGGCCTGAGTGGCTTTCCAGAAGGGGCAGGGTATAAAATTGTAATTTTTTAATATATTTTTTTTAAATAGCTAAGAAAATAAGTAATGCCATACTGGGTCAGTGGCCAATCTCTGTTGCTTTGGAGAAATACCCAACAGGTCATAATGGAGTGATCCATTGCCTGCTGCTCACACCAGTTCCCAAAGTCAGAGCTCATACTCCCCAACCTACTTAGCTAACAGCCAAGAACGTATCCAATCCTTTTTAAAACCCACCTGTGCTACTGGCCTTGACCACATCCTATGGCAACATATTCCACAAGTAAATTGTGCATTGCATGGGGAAAAAAAGTTTATTTTTAAAAAATATGCTGCCAGCTAGTTTCATGGAGTTTCACTTAGTTCTAGTACTATTTGAGACTGATTTTATAAACTTCTGTTGTATCCCCTCTCAATTGTCTCTTCTCCAAGCTGAAGAGCCTTAACCTATCCAGCTTCTCCTTGATTAGAAGCCATTCCATACCCTCGATAATGGTGCTACTTATGTTGGAAAAGGGGGTCTGTACTGCATGTCCTGAAGTGTAGCTCCACGATCAAGGGTTCCTCCCAAATGGGCTATACTAACAGCAGGAGGGGAATGTGGATGGGGAAGTGTCCACTGATAGTTCCTGAAAACCAGTGTGGCTCACATTGGGGCATGGGATGAGGAGGATATTTATTGCACAGATATTGCAGTGTCCAGGGATGGAGGCATTACGGTAGAATGGTGGGGAACGGGTACTAGAACAGATTGACTCTCTAAGCATCTAGAAAACAATGCTGTGATTCCTAGGACACAGCATGAGTTTGTCAAGAGTAAGACCTCCCAGACTAAGCTTAGCTTTTTTGATCAAGTTACTAGTTTAGTTGATCATGGGAATGCCATGGACATAATACATCTTGATTTCAGCAAAGCATTTGACAAAGTCCCCCATGATACCCTTGTTGACAAGCTGGTAAAATGCAGGTTAGATGATGATACCATTAGGTGGATTTAAAGCTGGTTAAAGAACTGCACTCAGAGTACTCATCAATCTGGAGGGAGGTGTCAAGCAGGGTATAGCAGGACTCTGTCCTGGGCCTGGTACTGTTCAACATCTTTATAAATGACTTGAATTAGGGAGTAGAGGGAATGCTTATTAAATTTGCAGATGACACAAAAGTGGGAGGAATAACAAACATCTTTGTATACAAAAATAAAATTCAAAATGATCTTGATAAGTTGGACAACTGGGCAGAAACTAACAAAATGAAGTTCAACAGAGATAAATGTAAAGTTCTGCATTTAGGTAAGAAAAATCAAATGTACAAATACAGGATTGGGGGTATGTGGCTTGGCAGCAATACATATGAAAAGAATCTGGGGATTGTAGTTGATCACAAGCTGCACATGAGTCAGCAGTGTGAGGCAGCTGCAAACAAGGCTAATGCAATTTTAGGGCTGCATTAACAGAAGCCTCATTTCCAAGTCACGAGAAGTAATAGTTGCACTCTATTCTGTGTTGGTCAGACCTCATCTGGGGTACTGTGGCCAGTGCTGGGCACCACATTTTAAGGAGGCTATCGACAAATAGAAAGAGGTTCAGAGGGGGGCAACAAAGATGGTCAGGGGTCTGGAAACCAAGTTCTAAGAAAGGTTGAAGAAGCTGGGTATGTTTAGCCTTGAGAAGACTAAGGGGAGACATGATCGCTGCCTTCCAGTACCTGAAGGGCTGTCACAGAGAGGATGGCAAGGACGTGTTCTCTTGCCCCTGAAGGCAAGACTAGAAATAATGGGCTCAAATTACAAGAAAGCAGATTTCAGTTAAACAGTAGGAAGAACTTCCTAACGGTAAGAGCTGTTCAACAGTGAAACAAATTACCTAGGGCTGTGGCGGGCTCTCTTTCACTGGAGGTTTTCAAACACAGGCTGGCCGGCCACCTGTCGGGGATACCGTAGCTGTGGATTTCCTGCATGGAAAGGGGGGTTGGACTAGCTGGCCTCTGAGGCCCCTGCCAGCGCTATGATTCTATGATGGAATGGGACTCACTAAAAGAGAATGGAGACAGGAAATTAATTTTAAAAATGAGTGTGCTAAGAGAACAGAAGTGGCAACAGGTGTGTGCGTCCTGGGCTTTTCCAAGTCTTTTTACTTAGGTTTCAACATTGTGAAGCACATTCATTCATTCAAACTTCTACCCTGTTCTTCCCCTAAGGTTCAGGGTGGCTTACATAATAAAAAACACCCCTAAAAATACAATATAAACCCAACCTAAACCCTCCCACCTCACCCTGTAACCCTGTCTGCCAAATGCCAGGCCCCAAAAGAAAAGTTTTCACTGCCTTTGAAAAACACTTGGGTTCCGACAGACCTCCAGGGGAAGGAGGTTCCATAACACAGGGGCAGAAACCGAGACCGCCTCTCTGTGGGCCCGTCATCAGGTGCTACCCACAAGCGCGTGCTCTCGGCCGACTGCAGGGGTCACAATGGAGCACGGAAGGAAAGACAGTCTCTCAGGCTGCAGGACCTGGGTCAGATTAAAAAGAGGTAGAGCTGGGTGGCGTCAGCATACGGATGGCACCAAACCTCCAAATAATCTCTCACAGCAGCCTCAGACCCATTGAATAAAAGGGGAGGCAAGATGGAACGCTGTGGTACCTCGTAGGGGAGGTCCCGAGGGGATGATGAACAGTCTCCCATCACCACCCGCCCTGTCCCCGACAGGAAGGAATAGAACCACTCAAGCGGTTCTGTGCCCCTATCAGGTCCTGCAGTCACGTCAACAACACCCTCTGATCAACTGTATCAAAGGCCAATGAAAGGTCTAACAAGATCAACAGGGCGCAATTCTTCTTGTCGGCTCTCCAGGTGTGGATCATTGACCAAGACTACAAGCGCAGTCTCCATGCTATACCCTAGACAAAAGCCTGACTGAAATGGGTCCAGGAATCCAATAGCAGCATCAAGGTGAGCCTGAAGTTGTCAGGTAACCTTCCCCCTTCAGTCAGACCTCTGAATGCTTCAGTTCCAACAATCTGAAGGGCCTTGTTCTTGGTTTGGAAGAACATTGCAATGTTACTGCACAAACTCAATTTTGCCACAGTGGGTCACCCTTACACCAGCTATTGAGCAGCTAGGCTGCATTTCTGTGGGAAAAGGAAGTCTTCTTGTTTTAATTTGTTTAAGGGGTGGGGAACCCCAGGCTTATGTACCAAACAGAGCCCACAGCTGTTTGTCCAAATGCTTGGGGCCAGCCTGGAACCCTTGTGCACTGTGAGGGAAGGCAGCGGAGATGAGGGTGCATATTCAAGTGTGTGGAGCTGGATCTGTGGGACAGATCTAGGATATGGATCCTTCCTTCTCGTGCACTGAGCACCCATCCGACTGTGCATTGTCCCAGCATACCTACCTGGCAGCTCTTTGCCACAGATGCATCTTTCTGCGCCCCACACCCTGCAATCCCTTACCCATGACCTTCAAAATTCTCCTCTTTGCTGTCTCGGAGAGTGCTTCTCTTTTGCCTCAAAAATAACAAACTCTGTGGATTAAGGACAATGATGAAACATGAATGTTTTGGGTGATTTAGGTCAACACCGCTCTGTATTTTCAGATGGGCCCCAGTGGCCATTTCCAAATTGTCAACGTGGTCTCTAGGTTCCAATAATACTGAAGTTTTAAAGTTTATTTAGTAAGTAGCTAGGTATTTGGCTTGGCACAATATAATGCTGAAATGGCTACCCACAGAAATTGCAGTACTCAAACCATCTTGGGCACTCAAGGGTACCTGGTTACTGTCCAATGGATTCCCCACATTACTAAGGTTGCCATAGATACAACGTTGTAGAGGATAGTTATGAGAAATACAGGTTGCAGAGCTGCATTGGAGCCTTGCAACCTGTATTTCTCGTAAGTGTCTTCTAAAAATGTGCATATATGGCAACTCTACGTGTAACCAAGTTACTGTTAACAAGCTACCATGTTTATCTCTGTTTAACGTTTCTGGCTATTTTGGGGCAAACTAAAGACATCGTACGTGTGTGTGTGTGCGTGCGCGTGGCAACAGAAATGACAAAACATAGAAATTTGAAAAGACGCCAAAACAGTAGCATCATAAAACAGAATGAGCCAGTAAAATGGACAGAAGGTTAGGTAGACTCAGTATGCAGATACCAATAAGGTAACTGATAGGCTACCCGAAAATTGTTACCCATAAGAAGTGCCATATTGGGTCACACCTATGGTCCATCGAGCACACATCCTTGAAGAAAGTTTAGCTAGTTCCTACTGTGACCATCTTCTTTGTTATTCTGCAGTGAAAACAAAATCCCAGAAATAGTTTAGAACCAAATTTTATTTAAGAAAGTTCTGTAGTGCAGTTTCTCAAGACAAATGCATACCTTTGGATGCAGTGGAGTACACAGGTACGTAGACAGTAGTTTGCCTGCTACATGTTTGGAAGCTGAAGAGACTTGTTAGGTCTGCATTGTGCGGTTTATAAATAGAATTAAAATTTGCCAAAAAATTTGGTGGTGGACCGCTAAGAGATACTTGGTTATGTATGTGCACTAAATATTGCACAAGACTTTTTGATTAAGCTAGTGATTGTGCAATTGAATCACAGTTAAGTGTTACATTAAGCATATTCAAACATATAATTGCTTCTTTTTTTTTTTTTTCAAAAACAGCACATCACTACAAAACTGCCATTTAATTTGTTACATATTTACAAAAAAATATACAAATCACACACACCCCACCCCTATTTTGACAATGCACCAATTATGGATTGATTTTCATTTTTCCTGTGAGTCCTGATGCTGTATACAAAGAGGGGTTTGGACAAAGTTAGCTAAATGAAAATAGGGGCATGTATTATTTTCACAAATTGGGAAACACATCAAGGTAAAAAGAGAGTGTATTTGATGGTGTTAACTGTACAGGAATCCAGCAAAATGGTTACTGCAAAAAGCATTTCTATGAGTTAAAGGGCTACTTTTCAGAATTCCAGTTCAAAACACACTGTTAAGAAATGGTTCTGGCTTGCAAAAGTGTCTGCAGGGATTTGGGCAACTAGTCCTCTGGACAGAGAGTACTGTTACTGGCATTAATCTCAAGTGGAATCTGCCCAGAGAACTTTATCTTGCTTTGTGCTAAATGCTGCCATGCTCACCAGAGACGAAACTACTACAGACATAGCTACTACAGGCCTGTAGAGAGGGGCAGGAGAGGTGTTAAGCTGTATCACAATTACACACTGGGCACAGTGTCTCCCTACAAGTACAGCCCCATTGAAAAGACAGTAGAGCGGCGTGGGTGCAAAGGAGGGCAGAATCTCACTAATTAATGACCATAAAGCAAAATAAAAAGGGCCGAGTATGATTGGCAGCTCGGTACGCCTGATTCATTTTCTGCTCCTTCTCTAGCTATTGCCACGTTTTATTAAAAAGGCTGAGGGCTATTTGGCCAACTCCTGAAGGTTTGATTTTGACCTGGGCTGGAGGCCAATAGTGTGCATGAGCGCCGCAGGAGAAGACACGATAAAGTCTGTAAGAAGTAAGGAAGGCAGAATTTGGCCACATACATTGCTCATGTTTGATTACAACAAAATGGAACATACTCAAGCTCTGGGATTTCTGGATGTGCTGCTTTTCCCCCAATAAAATGTCATTTTTCCATTTTAATTGGTTACCTCACCCCAATAGAGAATTATGATATGATTGTTTAAGTAAAAAGGACTGGTTGTTTTCTCTTAATGTTACGTTTGAAATACAAGTATCTCACTGCATTCCTCGTTAAAAGGAGTTCTCTTCAAGCATCTTTAGCTTTGGAAAGTGGTGTTTTGGCAGTAGGGAGGGTCTTGGGAAATGTTCTTGTTTTGTGAAATCAAACATATATAGTACTGGAGAGAGGCAAAACCTGCACATGTTTCCCTGTGGAGTTCTGCCCATTCATCCAAGCCTTTAGATCGACCGGTTTGCCGTTCCACTCTAAATTTATCATTTCAAACTTCCCAGCTTGGAAAGTGGAATCTAGATAAAATATAGACTATGAGGTCTTCTATTTCTGACTGGCTACACCACCTCCCTGAGAAAGGGCCTTTTGTTGCCTGAATGCTTCACTGTTCTCAACACCAGATGTTGGTCCAATCAACATCCAAAGACATCTTCTGACCTACTTTGTCTCCATCTCTTACATTTGGGACCATCATGACAGCCACCCTCTCTCTAGACTCTCTTTTCTGGGCAGCCCAGCTGCAGACTCTACTACCAAGCTGAGCTGATAGTTGCAGTTCTCTTTGAAAGATCCACAGGGAGGAAAGGTGTTAAACCACCACCACCTCAAATGGAAACTCTCTGTGTTGGCATTTGCAATCTGACATAACTAAGGAGGGAAGGCTGGAGGATGGGGTTGTGGCTTCAAGGGCCAACGCAACAAAGATTGCTGCAGAAATGTTAAAACTTTGTTTTGATTTTCAGGAAATAAAAATCATAAGGTTAAAAATGGCTGGTTTTGAACATGTGCAGTTTTAAACATGTGCAGCTCCTTCTATGCTATGTTGTAACCTAATGGGGAACTGAGCAATCTGGTGAACTGAAAAGGCGTTGTAGCTTAAGACTGACTAGAGATGTCATTAAGGCAAGTATTTACACTAGTCCAAGAACAGTCTGCTCCCAACGAGAGAGACAGTGCTAATGTTTATTTACCTCAGTCACCTATTTTTAAAATAGGAATTTAGCATGTGTTGTGGCTGTGAAGACTTTTGGTGGCACTTTCGGTGACGCTTTGAAAACTGCAATATGGTTTTGGCAATGATTTTACCTTATGTGGTCTTAGTCACTGCATGTCCCTTCTCTAAGTCTGGAATCTCTTCCCTTGATTTATTAGCAAACTCAGATGGAAGCTTTATGCCTTTGTGACACGTCCGTGTGTGGTGATGGTGCACAATTCCCTAACTTTACATAGCTCTGCCTACCTTTTCCAATAATCTACAACGGATTGTGTTGTAGACCGCCTGTCTAAAAAGCTGCTTTTCCCCCTATATGAGCTGTTTCAGTGAAGAAAATTTCTTAGCTCAAAATGAAAAAGTGACCTACTTTTTCGCATCTAGGGGTGATAACAAACAAAACAATAGCCACTCACAACTGGGTGCTTATTAGGTGGACATGTGTTCCAGGTCTGTGTCCCCCACATGGTGTCCTCAAAATCAAGGACGTCATCGTGCGGGCTAAGCATCAACATGTGTTCATGCTAATAGGGGATTGCAGCAGGAGAGAGGAGGGTCGCTCACTGGCTGCAACCCCCACTCCCTGACACACACACCCCCCCCCGCTTGGTCTCTCTCCTGAATGTAGGAGTCAACGTATTCTGGCTAAAACATCACAGAGCGGGAAGGGACTTCAAGGGGAATCTAGTCTGCCCTATGCAACACTACAGGACCTGCCCCACGAGACTAAATGAAAGACTTCCCAGAGGTGGTAAGTGACTACAAAAAGTGTTCATTTCTTGTTGACATTTCCTAATGCCTTTGTATGTAACATGGGTCTTTGCCGTGCAACTACACAGTTACATGTTGCAGGGGAGAGAGTGGCTCTGGAACATGCCATACCAGCGATCCCACTAAAAATACAGTCCCTGGTTTCATATCATTGCTGACGTTGAACAATACAGCAGGCACCATAAAATCAAGTACTCATGGAGAGAGGTTCTAATGCAAGAAATAAAATGAACTAACATAAGAAAATCTTTTGAGGTGTAGGGCTATTTATAAGTACTGAGATTATTGACGAATATAGTGTTTTCTGTAATAATGGACTATTCTATTTTGTTAATGGGAGTCTTGTGTGAAACAGACAGTTGAAGATATATGAAAATCATTATCAAAACACAGCTGGTGTCTCTACTAATCTACCTTTTCTTCATTTCAGGTATCCTCTACTCTCGGTACACGTCTACAGCTTTGAACTTCCTTCCCAGGAAAGACTATGTTGTCTGCAGTCCTATTACAAGGAAAGGGAAGGGGTGGGTGAGTAGGTACAATCCTTGATGCCACCATTCTGGAAAGTCCAAATACTTCATGTTGAGCCTCTAGTTAAAACCAAATCTAGCCCCAATGCACTCTGGAGTGAATTAATTCTACCTGGTCTTGTACGCAGCAGTGGACGTTAACAGAAGTGACGGTGGCAGGCACCGCCATCACATCTGGACTGGGGTCGAGAATCCGCCACCAACCAGGGTGGGCTGGCCAACAAACACGCTGGTGGCCGGGGAGCCACATGAATGTGCAGCTGCCCCCACTCTGCACCCCGTATCCTGCCATGACAGGCAGCCAAGGCAGACCTGATCCGATCAGGTCACGGCAGGCCATAAGAAATGTTATAGCCCACTGTGGTCTGTTTGGGTGGACGGGTAGCCCAGACGGTGACCCTGGAGGTCTCTGGGATCGCAGCCCAGGATCGCTGCTGACACGCTCAGGAGCAAAGTGCGCTTCAGCGGCCCATCGTCGCGTTTAACCCCCATTGTTGCCTATGAAGTGGATGAGTTGGAAGGGCCCTGGCGGGCTCTGCTGGATGAACTTTGAGAGATGGTTACGGAAGCGGATGTTTTTCCTGAGCATTTTACATGTACTTGCCCCTCTTTTGCATACCTTCCCCCTTTCCATCGGATTTGATAGTGTTAGATTGTAAACTCCATTTCTTTGTGCTTTACAGATAGTATTCTGTGGCATTTGTGGGAGTCGTGGTGGACGACATGCTAGGACTTCTCTAACAATCCCTTGTCTACACGGAAGAGTGATCTAATGCATGCAAGGTGATCAGACAGCACGTTACTATTATTTCCTACTTGCTGCTTGTTAATGACTAAGGATGTAGTGAGCTATCTATATCCTCTTGATTGAGGGTGATGTGATTACAAGCAGCTATGGTTCAGTGGATAAGAGGAGCTATTAATCCCCCGTTGAAGGCAAAAGGCAAAAAGATTAGATAGGCCTTGGAGTAAGTCCTCATTGCAGGCAGCATCGTGGTTAGTTTCCGAAAGTCCTACTAACCCATACAAACAACTGATAAGCTGTGGTGACCTTGGGACTCGTGCCATAAGGACACTGAGGCTGGGATGAGCAAATTCTGAACTGATCTGTACCCCTTTTTGAAACTGGATCCTTTAAAAGTTCCATTGTCCCTTCCTGCGGAAATATAGCCCAGCTCCACTCAAAGGGAATAAGAGTGACACCCTGTGGTGAGACCGAGGAAGTGCAATCCCTTAAGTTCCATTTGATATTTCCTGATTGTCAAATCTATCAAAGGCCGGCAGGGGGAGTTCAGTTCAGAGTTGGTTAATTCCCACACTAGAGTCAGAGACGGAACAGAATGGTATGATGCTCCAAGTATCTGTAGGTCTATGGGTTGTGAGATTCGACAACGCTGTCCTGGGATGGGGAGGATACTTACATGGTCATAAAAATAGAAAGTTTAAAAAAACATACAAAAAAAGCTACTTAAAAGAGGTATTTACACTCTCGGGAGTTTTAAAAAGAGAGCGAGGGCAAGGCAGTTGGAAGGGTTTATTATAGAAGAACTGGTCTTGGAACTGCCCCTCTGGAGGTGATCCGTCCGAAGACATGACAGAACTCTCTGGAAGTGAAGGCACCTGGTCTGGGAGTAACACCAAGCTGTTGTTTTAGGGTGGCGGTAAGAAGGAGGGATTGTCAGGGCTTCTTACACACACGAGCAAGAAGTCCTAACAGGTTAAGTTCAATCTACAGCATCGCCTCGTATTGTGGCCTGAATCCCATTAGATTGTCTTGCCCATGTTAACTTGAACTCGGTTGAAGAGGAGCTACAGAATAAATTTGTCTCCTGGCTCAATTCTCTGAGAGAACTGAACCAGACCAGGCAGTCACTCCCTTTTTAAACAAGTCAAAATATGTAGCTTTCAACCAGACTTCTGCTTTGCACTAACTTTTTAAGTCAGTTCTTCAGGGCTCAGGAATCCCAGTCTTCTACTCAACACCAATAAGAGCTAAATGCCAAACTTAATCTAGAACAGAGACAGAAAAGAGAAAAATGTGGCATCGAGTGCCCCTAGGGCTACAAATCTGCTACCTTAGTTTGCGTTTGAATTTGCAGTAAGTTTCCAGTCTACAGTATGAACACAAGGTGTGTATTATCCTTTTCTCCCCCGGTAACAGGCGATGGCCTCTTTATCCTCTGGACTTGTTTAGGAACCTCCTCTCCACCATCAGACCCAGCCGCATTTGTGATTCCAAGACATTCCCAGGGGGAAATAAAAACAATAGAGAGACAAGTCTTTTGTTTCGTGTGGTGTTCAGCTGTAAACATCAGCTAACCAGGTAACTGTGCATCTCTCTGGAGTTAATGCTCAGAACCACGCCTGAGTGATTGCCTAAGGAAATAAAAACAAAAGGCCAGTATTAGCTTATTCCAGCCTGTTTTCTGCAAGACACTCCCTTTTTTATTGCAGGGAAAATTCAATCAAATAAGAGAGCAGTTTTATCAAACAACACATTGGGTGATGGCGGTGCCACAGCTGAGTGTACCACTACCTACGGCATACATTCTGCTCTAGTGCCTTAACAGGGTTTTGGTTTTTTGCTTATGTGGGTTATGGTGAATACCTAGGGTTTCTATCCCAGTGACAGCATACGGTGGTTCTCTCTGCAGCTTTAAAAAAAAAAGGTGTAGGTAGGTGTCTTGAGGGGAGCAGGTGAGGGAGGAGAATGGAACCTGAAGCTTCCATTCAACATGCCACTGACCTGGGAATGGACACTGACAGGCATCAGCAATAAGGGAACTCTGTAGCTGCTCAAGTTTCCACCACCTCTCCCTGGAGGCGTCACTGCAAGGTAATGGTGTGGAGGAGTCCCAAGGTGGGGGTTGCGGATAAAGTAGGCAACATAAAATATATAGAAAACAAAAAAAGTGGATGGGTGAGTCTGGAAATACTGTTCTGTGAAAATTCAAAAAGTCATGAGAAGAGAGAGAACAAACAGAAAGCTAGGTTTGCAAAATCCTGCTGCCCATGGAGAGGAGTCTCGGTCTCAGGGAAGAGGGGGGGGACCCCACAGAATACACGAGGATTCCTTCTGCAAGTAATGTCATGAAACAGAATTAAATATTACAGCAGGGATAGTGATAGGTTCTTATCTGAGCCAAGAAAAGAGAACGTTACAGAGACAGAGATTTCCTGCTTGGGAGTGTTGAAGCTACACGGAAATATTATAAGTTACAAAAAGATGCAGGCGACAGAAGTATGGAAAGACAAACTCTTGTCCTAGAAGTGCCCGGAAACTAAGGCAGCAAGCGATTTCCCCTGCTGCTGGTCCCACTCTGGCAGAGCCATACCAACACTGTTGGGTTCAGGAGCATAGCTAGGTGGGAAGGGGCCCTGGTAAAAAGGATGCAAGTGGTCCCCTCGTGGGGCACTCTATATGCCTGTGGAGCCCCCCAGGCTCATGGCCCCGGTGTGGCCACACCTATTATAGTGACATCCTTACTTTGGTCTGTAGTTACCTGCCTAGCACAAGACGTTCTCCTCAAGACACTGCTAAATAAAGAGTGCTATATCACAACCTCAGCCTGCTAAGAAGTTATTTGGGAATGAAATCAGGGATAAATTCGTCATTCTGGTGCACTCTATCCCAAGCAGGCATTCATGAAGGAATAGCAGTAAACATTTCATAACTACAAAAAAAGAGAAAAGGCTGTGCTAGGAAAACACTTGATGCAGACCGGAGCACAAGGGAGTGCTCTATGCTAGTAACAGAGGGAACGTGAGAGCTCATTTTTGCCCTTCAGGGCAGTCTTGACATTGGAGATCCTGAAAATGAGGCAATCAGCAAAATTTTGTCCTAGACAGGATTCTTGTTCCTTGAGTGTCAATTGAAGTTCTGCTCTTTCAGAGAACTGTGGAGTTGTTTCTCTGTAAGGCTTTTAATGACAACAACCATATTTCTCATATTATCTATAAGCAAGAGTGAAATCTGGGCAAAAACATTTGGGCAGGTGGATTTTGTGTTTTGATTTGTCTTAATTTGTGGCTTTGATTTTGCCCTAGTTGTCTTCTTTCCCCAAATTCACTCATTTTCACTACAAGCAAAATCCTCCACAAAGAAACAAGTAGCCTTGTACCCTGCTAATGAAAACAAAAGCCAACAAATGACATGGAGATGCTCTATGGGAATGCATGCTTGCCATATCCTGATTCGTGAAGCCCCTGAACTTGGCAGTTTTCTTTACCAGCATTGGTTCCGATCCCATTCCCTGCTGAGAGGTATGCATGCCCAACCATGCGTAAACCATGCAGAACCCCATAGCAGGTGCATTGAGCCCCATGGAAACCATGTGCACCGCTCCGCGTGGAATAGGATTGGGGCCACTGTAACAAATCTTGGCAGAGAGTATCTTCTTCATAAAATTCTCCTGTTTTTAGCTGCATCCACCAAAGAGAATAATAACACAGCTATCTGGTTCTCTTTCTTGGATATCTGTTTTGGATATTTTGCTCAGTTATTTTGAAACTCTTAGCATTATTGTGCACGTGCGTAGCAAAATAAAGCAAATAATCCAAATACGAACTGTGAACATCCATTTCCATTGTGGAGATCATTTGGGTGTGTGGATAGTTATCCATAAATGTGCATTATATCCACACACACAAAATCCACTATTCATTTCAGCAGTAGTTTCTACTACAATCCCAGTCAGTGTTGCATCTCAAGATGTGATATTTCACTATTGGTGAAAACATGGGTGAAAGCCTCTGACCCAGGCAACGAGGGCCTTCTATGGCCTGCCTGGGTCAGAGACTCACCGGCACATCTATTTATGGGCTGCCAGATGTGGACCCGCTGCTGCCTTGGCCTGGGTAGGCAGCTGGCCTGGATGTGGTCCACTAAATGATTACAGGTCCAAGGTCAGTCTAGAGGGCCAATGCAAGCCATAGTGGGTCAACATGTCAGTTTTCACTGCCTGTTGTGGTGGGGGGCAGGGTGCTGGGGGAATACGCGCGGGTGGGGCTGCCTGGCCACGCATTTGTTCTTTTCCCCTGCTGGGGGTGGGGTGGGGGAGGGCTTGCCGGTTGGGCACACATCCATTCAGTGCCCTGACCGGACCCGGGTGGGGGTACCCCACCTTCCCTTGGTTATGTATCCAGCGCACCAGCTGCACATTTTTTCCATCCTATGACTGTTTCCATAGGGCTGGAAGTGACAGAATTGGATGGTTTTCTTTACCGTGCTAAACGTTTTGGATTACACTAAATTCTCAAGAGTTTGCGTCTTTAATAGGAAATGAAATTATTTAGACTAGCTCACAGCATTATACTCTTATCAAAGCTCCCAGGTAGCCACTTATTGCCTGAGCAAGCATTTTCATCTGTCTTTGAATCATTTGCTCTAAGACACATTCACAGAAAGATTCCTCCAGGGAATCCTAATGATTGTCACTTTAACACCAACAGGTCAGGATTCGAAAAAGGAGGGTTAATGAAGTTTTGGGTCTGGAAATAAATGCAATATGTTGAAAGGTAGTTCACTGTCTTGCTTTGGAATATATAACAAGTATACCATTGGACATTATAAAAAAACTCATTTGACATCATATTTGTATCTACCCAAAATTCATTATGTTTGGAATTCAGGAACTGATTGATTCTCATGATTTACTTGACATGCTTATGTTCGGCACTTATGATCTCTGTCCATTACTGTATAACTTCCTTTATTTTGCATGTGGTGTTATATTTTATGTACTGGGTAGTCTATGTGGCAGGTGCTAAAAATAAGTGGAATGGATTGGATGGGGGGTGGGGCGGGAAGAAAAGACAAAATATTAGCAGTCTTTCCTTGTCAGTTGTTTAACATTCGAGCTCTCCTAAAGCCAAGTAGAAAAGGGGCTAAAAGTGAAAATTAACATTTGAGAAATTATCTCAACAAAAAAACCACCAGATCATGAAAAGGGTGAAAGCTGAAGGTGAAATTACCTCTCGCGTTACCTAGTGTTTGAGAGTCGAGATCATCATCAATGAACTCCTCACCCTGAATGATGTTCTGGGTGTCCTCACTGTGATTGACAGGGCTGGTCATCTCCTGTTCTTTCTCATTGTGCATCTGGGCATAGACGTTTCTGCCTGGCAGTTTCCTAAACAGTAGAAGAAAAAAGCATCGGTTGATGGGATTTCATCTTGTACTGTATAAAATCAACCCCCCTGGAGAAATTTTAACATCACAAATGGTGACCAGCTCAAAAGGCGGGTATGCAACTTCCTTTTGTGCCTTTCAAAACTTCCCCCATTAGTTTCATGCACTTCTAGAAAAACCCTAGAGCGAGAGCTAAGATTTTGCCATGGCAATTTTTAGTGAATTCAATAGCAGAGATGGGGGTGGGGGTTGTAACATCATGAAGAGCTTAAAAATAGTGTTGTGTCATTGCTTCAACATACTCAAGAGGTCTTCAATAGCAAAAGGAGCTACAATTAAACACAAAGATCAATGCTAGCATGTGTGCCATTAAAATACTTAATATAGGTATGACCGTTTTTGTTATTGACAAGTCAAACTGTTATTTTAGTTTCACACTATTCTCTGATACACGATTCTTTTCCATCACAAGGTTGTCACCCTGGATTCAACATTTATTTATTTATACAATCATTTTTATCCCAACTGCTCCTGCCTCTGGCAGCTTGGGGCAGCTCATAATAAAACAATAGAAGCATAAAATCACAATAACACCTATATAAAAATCAATACCTAGCTATATCAAGTTAAAAGGCCTCCAAAACCACAAAAACATCTCAAACCCAACTCCCACCCCACCCTACCCATCTCCCCTGCCAAAAGTGTGGCGGAATAGTCATGTTTTACAACGGTATATGAAGGAGGGAAAATCTGGGGACAGGTGGACCTCTACCGGAAGGGAGTCCACAGTCATGGTGCCACCACTGAGAACACCCTTTCCAACGTCACCCCTGGGGGACTTTAAGAAGGGCATCCCTGATCGACTGCAGGGACCGATCCAGAACCGAGGATGAGGGTGGGGTGTGAGGCATTCCCACAGGTAGGCGGGACCCAGGCCATTTAGGGCTTTATAGGTAAGAACCATCACCTTGAATTGGGCCCAGAAGACTATAGGCAGCCAGGGCAGTGAGCGAAGCACAGGTGATATATGCTCACGGTGACCTGTCCTCATAAGGAGTTGGGCTGCTGCATTCTGCATCAGCTGCAGTCTCCGAACCATCACCAAGGGTAGCCCCACATAGTCCAGTCTTGAGGTGATGAAGGCAGGTAGGAGTCTGAAATATACGGCTACAGCCGTTATACCAGATGTAACTGGCAGAAGGCACTCCTTGCCACAGCTGTCCACCTGGACATCCAGGTGGAGCTGCGAGTCGAGCAGCACCCCCAGACTATGGACCTGAGGAACCAGGGAGTGGAGAAACCCTGCAGCCCCTGGCCCTCCGCACCAGCATCACCTTCGTCTTGTCGGGATTCAGCTTCATACAGCTCATCCAGTACCCCACAGCTGCCAAACACCGGGTAAGCAACAAGACAGCCAAGCCTGGATCAGCTGAAAACAAGTGGTAAATTTGGGTGTCATCAGCATATTGATGACACCGAATCCCAAACCCTCTCACAACCTCACCCAAAGGCTGCATTCACATGTTGAACAGGAGAGGGGGCAGAATAGATCCCTGCGGGACACCACACGTGGGATCTCAAGGAGATGAAGAGCAGTCCCTCGGTACCACACACTGGCTCCTCTTGGCCAGGAAAGAGCGGAACCATTCAAGAATGATACTGCCCACCCCAGCATAATCCCGCAAGCGAGTCACCACCATCTCATGGTCAACGATATCAAAAGCAGCCAATGGATCTAATAAAATCAAAAGGGATGAATGACCCTGATCTAACTTGTGGCAAAGGTCGTCGACCAAGGCCACAAGCGCAGTCTCGGTGTCATAACCTGGATGAAAGCCAGACTGCAAAGGATCTAGAAAACTGATCCAATCCAGAGGCATCTGAAGCTGCCGAACCACTACCCGTTCAATAACCTTCCCTAAAAAGGGAACGTTAGAGACCGGCCAATAGCTGCCAAGGGAGTCAACATCAAGAGAGCAGCGGGCACACTATGGCCTCCTTGAGGCACCCGGGCATGTGTCGTCTGTGTCGGCCTGTGGCAGGAGGGGCGGGGTATAAAACGCTTTAAATAAATAAATAAATAATCTGTCAAGTTATTTCTGTAAGAAGATAATAAACTCGTGAATCTTCACTGTTAATAACATCACTTACTCCTGAGTAGCCCCATTGAACCCTATATTAAGTGGTTCGTGGCCACTGACTGATTCCTCAAATTAATTATAACCAGTTTTGTAAGCAAACAAAATTCACGGAATTCAAGTGACCATCTAACTTTGTCTCACATGAGCTTGACTGACCTTCATGACAGAATTATAGCCCTGCCTATGGAATTTAGTAGACAGAAAATAATATTGCCATATAATTTTTAAGCCATTCCATAGAACTCCATTTAAACTATGAAGGATTTTAGAATAACACTTGTAGATTTCAAGTTGTTTTGTATAGAACCCCATTGGATCTCCATATAGGGAAATCATGAATGCTCCATTTTGGGGAACAAACACATTTCTATATAGACAGTGTTAAAATGTTTGCCAGAATCTTCAAACAGCACAATACAGATTTCTTATATAAAATCCTCCTCCATGTGCTAACACTACACCAATACACAACATTTCTCTCACTTCTGTACTATCTTTCCTTCAAGGAGGGTTTTCATTCCACACAGGTAGTTGTCACACCATTCATTATGCCACAGGCTACATTACGTTCCCGATAAACCAAATTAACAGGTATAGAATTAGAGGAGCAGAGAGGTGAAGCCCCTTGTCCCAGGATCATACGGTTTCAGTTACAGAGCTGGGAACAATAGTAATTTCATGTAATTTAATATCTAGAGGCTCGACTGACTCCTGTGCTGAGATAGGACACTACCTGAATCATGGGGGAAAGACACAAAGTGCTGTTAGAACAATATAAAGCAAATCAAAGGGTACCAAACAAACATCCAGCTTGGTTTTAAAGTCTCTTCTTGTCCATCAAGGCTTACATGGCCTTGCTACATTCCCACTTGAGAACGTTCCTCTTCCTCGGGCAGCACACTCACCTGTCTCAGTCTGTCCGGCTTCCAACGCCATCTTTGCTGCTTCTCCTCCACTCCACTCTTGGCCTGGAACTCCTTTCTGCTCCCTCACCTCTTCTATCTGGAGTTCCCTAGTTCTGCACCCTCAAGGATTGCTCATTTATGCTGCTGTTTCTTATTGTCTTATACTTCAGGATCCCCCTTCTTGCCTTGTAACTAAGCTACGCACATCCACCTACAACGTCTTGAACGTATCCCCGACTCTCCCTATGTTCCCTTTCGCCTTGTCTCCCCTCCCTTCTAGATTGGACGCCTCTTGAGGCAGGAACCTGGCTCTAATTATGACTGTTCAGCAGCAAGCACATTGTTTGCATGATATAAATAATAATCATAATTAATAGCTATAGGACCAAATGTATTATAAGAAAAAGTTAAAAGATCTATCTAATGTGAGCATTAAACTACTGTAATGCCCTGTGCTCCCCGTGCAATGTACTGCCTTCTGTTGGAGGGGGAAATGGAGAGCTATGCCTCAGTACTGGTCTGATTTTGTTGCTTCAGATCACGAGTTGCATTCTATATACTCCACATGTGACCATGGTTTGCATTCAAACTAGATGGTTGTGGTGTGCAGACAATGAAAGAGGAAAGAAAACAATAGAGTTGAATGGCTCTCTCTTCCTAACTCCTTCAACCACATCGTGAAGATGGATAGAAAAAGAGAGACATTAATTTTAAGGTAGGTCTCTCAGAATAACTATCTTTTCCTCTACCCAGTGACAGCAATCTGAAAGATGGATGAACACATGGATTGCTCTGTCTGCCTTAGGCATTTCTGAAATGGCCTGTGTTTCAAAAAAAATTTCCAAGGCAAGGTTCTATCCAGCTGGTTGGAGCTTAAAAGTGATCAGATCAAAGTTCAAGATGACCCCATTTTATAACAGAAAAAAAATACCAAAGTAAAAACAAGATTTTTAAAAAATGCAGTAATAAGCAGGATTTTTAAAATATTAGAAAAGAATTGTTTTCCTCATCAACCTGAGCTACAAATGATGTTGTTTTTATCCAGTGTTTATAATCATATTGATTGCCAGTCAACAAGATGGGTAAAAATATCTTGATCTCTGGCAGGATTGATTTACACAAGGATGTACTAATCTACTGCTTTCTAACAGGCCTTTCTAGAGGTTTCTTTGTAGAATAGTGCTGTGCTTTCCAAACTGAAACCATAATCAGACTAAAATAGAAACTGTTTGAATGTTAGGATGTTTCATGGTATGAAACAGTAGAGAGAAAATAATGGGCTGAAAATGCACAGCTCATTCAGGGCTGTAACTATATCCCTTTTTGAGTTTCTGTCTCGTGAACTGAGTTTATTATAGGGTTTATTTTCCACAGGGCTAAATTAAGGTCCTGTCTAGTGTACAAAATGGGTAAAGATCTGCATATAAAAGGGTAGGGAATTCTCAAGCATACTAGGAGCATGTAAGTTACAATGATAATCCAGTGGAATCATATTTTATGTTGGTGTTGGTTTTATTATACTGGGGGATAATATTCAAAAGAATGACTTCCTTCTGTTAAGCGCACAAGGCTTACTTGCCCCATTCAGTTTGGAAATCTGCCTTTCCTCTATGCTATTATTTTGATTTAAGAGGAAGTATTTTATGAAATATTATGGCCCATTAAAGTAGTGTCTGTTTTTATAACAGCATGGATGGGACTGGAAATGAAGTTGCTCTCAGTGAACATAAAATTAGTATAAAAAGGGGGAGTGAGAGGGGAGAATAGGTTTTTCTGCTCTGTTTTAAATGAGATGGCAAGTTGATGATGCAGAAAAATATTGAGATGTTGCTCCAGACTGCCGCTGAAACTTTTGAGGGAAGACTTGTACTAACAAAAGTGACAGAGATAATGGACTCGGGAATCAATCGGAGGTTGGTAGTACCGTAGCAGAGGGCACAGGGACAGAAGGTCCAAGAGACAGGTTGGGACTAGTTCAAAAAGAAATTTTTAAAAACTAATTAAAGTAGTTCTGAAAAGAGCTTGACCTAAAGGGGATGAAGAAAATGGTGGATCATCGAGTCATATAATAAGTAATTTTATTTTTATAGCACCCCCTCCCACCAATTAGCATTCGGAATATTCACAAACCTAAAATATAGCAATATAGAACACTATAAAATCCACTTAAAAGAGGACAAAGTAAAGGAGGACCAAATATTTTGAGAAGAACCAACAAGATTCTAAAAACACCTGGAGAATAAAGAAGTCTCCAGGTGCTTTGTGAAGGTGAAGGAGGAGGAACAGAGATGACCCTCTGGAGGGAGCGAGTTCCACACTGAGGAGCCCACCACAGCGACAGCCCAGGGGCGATGGCAGGATCAGTGGGTGGTTTCTGAGTGCAGAGTCGGGTGAGGTTGCAGGATCACATCTCGAATATAGTCAGGGCCTATACCACTCAGGGCCCTGGGGAAAAAAAACTGGAAATGATGATAAGAGTCATCTAGTCCAAACCTCTATAATGAGTTGAATCAATTAAGTTTACCCATATTTCTTAATATTATTTGCATTTTTGATGGTCCACTGAATATCAAAATAACGATTCAATGCAGAAACAGTATTAGCACGTTTCTTTCCTTCAGCTCAGTTATTTTGGTCACCTTGGCATTTCTGTTAGTTCCATTAGGCATGACTAGCCTTGAAGACTAACAAGAAAATCTCTTTATTTTGGCATGAGCTTTTGTCAGCGAGAGCTGACTTCCTCAGAGGCATGAAGTAGCCTGGAAGTTGGCATCTATATGAGGTTGTAGGCAATGAAAATAGTTTACACAGTGAATGCAGGGAATAAAGCACATAATTAGATCAAGTACCAACCCAAGGTACAGACAAGGTGTTAATGACAAATTAGTGGAAAAGTCCCATTCAGTTGGAGAAGAGCTGTCTCAGTGGGTGGATTATCAGTCCACGCCCAATGACGTTAGATCTACGTGCTGGAGCAAGGGGAAAACAAAACAAATACAAAGGTTTCAGAGGGTATACTGCCGTATAAGGAAGGATTTATTTTATGTAATGTAACAAAAAAGTGAGGTCCCGCTTCCAACCCATGGAAACAGTGTTAAACTTGGTGACAAATTCTAATTCAACAGATTTGCATTCAAGCTGTCCTTTGAATGCTGTTTTGCATAAGTATGCAAACCCTCAGGTCAGAAATGCTGTGACCTGGAAGGCTGAAGTGTTCACCTGCTGGTTTCTCAAAGTTGCCTTTTCCTTTTCCACCCAGTTCCTTCAACCTTTCCTCATTTTTCTTCATTTTAAACTTTCTAGGTTCTTTGTTGGTCTCCTCTGGAACCTCTCCAATTTGTATGCATCCTTCTTAGAATAGTGCCCAAAGGTGGATGTAATACAATAGCAGAGAGAGTACAATTACTTCTCATGCCTTGGATAGGATGCTTCTGGGAAAGCAACCCAAAATGGCATTTGCCGTACATGCATAAGAATAATATGGGTCAGATCAATGAGCACCCTGTCTTTGACAGTGGCAGCTTTAGTTGCCTCAAAGACGCGCACAACAGGTCATAATGGACTGATCCATTTCCCTGCTGTTCACTCTCAGTCCCCCAAGGTCAGCAGTTTCATCCCTGATGAACTTGGCTAATAGTCATTTATGAACCTATCCTCTAAGAACTGATCCCAGATAACCTATGGGCCTCCACAACATCCTCTGTCAGTGAGTTCCACAGGTTAATTGGATGCGGAGTGAAAAATGGCTTCCTTGTATTTGCTTTAAATCTGTAATGGTAACACGCTGCTGACTTGCATTCAGCTTGGAAAATGTTTTGTTGCACATACAGCCAAGATGTAGGTCTCTGGGTGCATCTGACAAAACAGAGGCTTTTATCAGTCTTGAAAAAAAAATTAAATCAAACTGACTAGGCAGAATGCCTAAGTAAATATTTATTTATATTTATTTATTTATTTATTTTAAACATTTGTTAGTTGCCCCCCATGCCTACGGCATCCCAGGGCGACGTACAATTCAATTCAATAAAACATTCATAATAAATAACAATTTTTTAAAATCCTTAAAAACACGATAATATAAACCAAAACAGGTTGGGAGAATAAAATAAAAATCAAAGGTAGGGAAGCGTTAAAACTCTAACCCCCCTCCCCCCCCCGCCCCAAAGGCCTGGGCAAACAGCCAGGTTTTACAAGCCCGCTGGAATGTTAAAAGGCTTGGGGCCAGGCGAGCTTCCTCCGGGAGGGAATTCCAAAGCTGAGAATGCCCTCTCTCTCCGTTGTGGCCCCCCGCTTGACACGGGGGACCTCCAAGAAGGCACCCCCGGCAGACCGAAGGAGCCGCTCTGGAGGGCGAGGCGGTCCCTGAAGTAAAGAAACCAAAGACTGATTTTGTCTGATGAATTGTATCTTCCTGTTATTGCAAACCTCAAAGAAGGATGATTTCAGCTATTCTGCTAGTGATGCAATACATAAACAGTTTTCCTTCTCTTAGTTTAGATTGAAGGATCCTTTACTGTTTTTTTCTTTGTGAAAACTCTGAGTGGGGCAGAAAGAATGGAGAAAAGCCACCCCTTTCCTAGTGGGAAAACCATGACTAATATAAACATGTGTTTATACCAAGGATGAAGAGGACTTTCTTTGATTTCCTGAAATTCAATAAAATTGATACAGAACCCCAAACAATATGTAAAGCTTTGATCCTTCCAAAGAGATGAGTCAGGTTTACCATTGGTACATTCTAGCTACTTTCTCCATCCCCTTAACCTGTAATAATGAAACCAAGAAAATGTTTGTCTAAAACATTGTTCCTTTAATACTGAGATGGAACACAAATTCAAAATATTGTTTAAAATCTACAGCAGTTTGTAATTCAGAAAATTCTTTCCATTTAGGTCAAAAGGATGCCCTGAGGATGTCGTGAAGGCCAAGAGCTTAACTGGGTTTTTAAGAAAGGATTGGCTAAGTTCTCAAAGGATAGGTCCATCAATGCCTATTAGCTCAATTGGTCACAGGATGAAAATTCTAGCTGTCGGGGGTTGGGAGTAAAAAGCAGGAATTTGACCAATCTGTTCTGTTCTGACACTTCCCTGAAGCAGTCAAAGCTGCCCATGGTCAGAGACGGCTGCTGGGCTACCACTGTGGCACTTATTATTAGAATGCTTTAGTTGTAAAGTGCATTGAGGATGAATGAATGTACCGTCCTAGAAACTGACAATGGTCGGAAGGCACAGCATGGTCACTGAAAAGACAACCAAAAAGGTGATAAGAACATAAGAAGTGCCAGACTGGGTCAAGTCAATAGTGAAAAAAGTCTCGGACAGCAAGCACTCTTGGTCGCTTCGAAGAAGTACCCAACAGGTCATAATGGAGTGATCCTTTCCCTGCTGTTCACTCTCAGCTCCCAACAGTTGGTTGCATCCCCTGACCTACATAACTAATAGCTATTTGTGTGCCTATCCTCGAAGATCCTATCCTTGTTTAAACTCAGCTATTGGCCTTCACAACATCCTCTGGCAACAAATCCCACCAGTTAATTGTTGAGTGTAACGGACACTCCCATGCCATAAGCGGGGCGTGAGGGGGGTGGATTTGTGCCCGCCTCCCCTTGAACAGGGTGCCGGGCAGCCTGCTCATGAGGGGCGGCACCAGGGGGCCAATGGGGTGAGGGTGTGTGCACCCAGTGGGTGGGGTCATAGCCAGGTATATTTACCTGGACCTGCCGGATGCCTCTTCCTCTCCTGCGGTTTTGTGATTCATGAATCTGCAAAATTGACCTGTCTCTTACCTTTACCTTTACAGATTTGTTATTCAAGCTATACAGGTGGTGCGTCAAACACTACGTTGGCCTTCAACCGGTGCACAGCGGTCACTATGTTAGCGCTTGTGTTCGCCTGTCTATAGCCATGGCACGGTGGAGGGATTACCGCTGCCACCAGTCAACATGTTGATAGCTTTGTGGGGCTATCGTGTTCTGGGGAGATGTCTATGTCCCTCCGCCCCTTGTTCCATTCATGGTTCAAGTTTTTACTTGTGGTGCTTCAAACATTCTGGTAGCCTTGTGGGACTATCGCATTCAACCTTTGCACAGTAGGGTCTGTGTCCCTCCGCTTCTTGTTACAGCTGGGGTTTTTTCCCTGCTCATTTCCTTCAGGGTTCATCAGTATTGATGTAGAGGTTCTTAGGGCTTTTGCGCTACCATCTACCATAGGTTGTCTGTACAGGTCACAACTTCTTTGGCTGTGCTACCTGGAATACCCAGTTGATGGATCATAAACATCAGTGGAAGGGGAAAGAGAGGGGATGCGGTAAGCATCACAACTGTTGCTTTGGCTCAGTTCAATGTGTACAGTAAGTAAGTACCACAGCGCTTGCGTTGCTCAGTTCATTGTCTATCGCTACAATTTCACCAGTTGGTTCTCCTATGACATGGGACAGTTTATCCCTTGTACAGCTGGATTATCCAGTTGGTAGATCACAAGCCTCAATAGAAAGGGTAAGTGAGGGTAGGTAGTAAGCTTCTCCTGCTTGCTCAGTTCAGTGTGTGCAATAGGTATCACAACTTTTGCATGGCTCAGTTCAGTGTATAATTTTCCAGCTTCACCGGTGGTTTCTCTTATCCCTTGTATAATCCCACCTTGTCGATGTTGCTCTGCAATTTGATGGGCTCATCACTGTTAGTATTTGGTAAATTTTTTCACCTAGAGAATTTCTGTCATTCCCTTGCACGATTTCTTCTTGTCGATGTTATTTTGCATTTTAACGTGCTCCATGTTAACAGGCTCCTCAATATTTAGCATTTGCTTGTTAGCACCTTGTCTGTGTTAATACACATTTTCACAGGCTGGAGAACTGCAGCCATTTCTCCTCCCTTGGAGTCTCCCCTCCAGGAATCCCTCTGTAATCTGATCTACAAGACGGAGCTGCCCGGCAGGATGCAACAGCTCTATGTCTCAACTGGGGTCCCCATGACTATTCTGGTTTATTAACCGTTTCCTTGAGCCATGTTCCATAGGACAATTCTTATCTGGAGGCCTTTTTGCCTTTTGTCTCTCGTTCCCCTCCGGGTCTTGCACTGGCTCATGAATTCCATGACTGTTCTGGTTAGGGACGAAACAGCTTTGTGTCTGAGCTGGGTTCCCCGTGACTATTCGGGTTTATTAACTATTTCCTTGAGCCATGTTCCGCTGAGCCATGTGCAGCATGTCAATTCTTATCTGGGGCTGTTTTGGCGTTTGGTCTCTCGGGGCGGCACAGTTCCCCTCTGGGTCTTGCACTGTCTCATGAACTCCTACTGGCTGGGGTTTTATGACCTCATTCCCTGGCCACCGGATCCCAGTTCCGGTTGTCCTGTAGCTCTGGGGTCATCCATTATGGGACCCCCATGTATGTTGCGGGTCCCACAACCAAGCTGGGGTGCAGGTGGTCAACCATCAGTCCAGGGTACCCAGCAGAGTTTTGTTTGGATCACTGTTCTGGACAGAAATGCCGTCCATTAATATGTATGTCTCGGGTAAGTACAATGATATGGCTGTCTCCCCTCTTAATTGGTGCTCAGCGCCAGCACTGACACAGAGGTCATGCCGGAGGCTTTGTGTGGGCGGTGGGAGCGCAGGATAAATGAGGGCATTAGGGCTGCCATGCCTCTTTGTGGCAAGCTTGTGTGTCATCTTTCCTCTCAGTCCGGGGGT
>QEPC01008520.1:2343175-2374841 GCA_003113815.1 Sphenodon punctatus | reverse complement strand
CCCACGCCACATTGCCGGGTTTCTGGCGTGCTTGTGTCACCATGGGTTAGCGCCATGCGCCATAAGGATTGCTGGGCAGGTATTGCCTTTTTCTTGTTTGGTGTAGCCGACCCGTGTGCGAGCTATCGACTCCAGAGGGCGGTCGACGGCTGGGCCATGGCATATGGGCCAAGGAGAGATACCCGCCAATCGGTATCAGTTGACACAGTGGCCAAACAGCCCCGGATTTGCTCGTTCAACTGCGATTGTGGTGCATTGTGGTTCAGGGGACTGGTGCTTTCACCACAGGGTGATACGGTTGGTACTGCCGGGGTGTAATACATGGAGGTTTGCCCACATTACAGGCCCCTCCTTTCATTCATCTCGCTGGGGCATTCTGGACAAAACTCCAAGTGCAGGCCAATTTTAAGAAAGGTTTGGCGGACTGGGGAATGTCGCCTTCGAGCTACAGGCCGTACTGCTGTTATGTTTTGTCATCCGTAGGCA
Source organism: Sphenodon punctatus (assembly GCA_003113815.1). NCBI lineage: Eukaryota > Metazoa > Chordata > Lepidosauria > Sphenodontia > Sphenodontidae > Sphenodon > Sphenodon punctatus. The sequence continues at coordinate 2,374,355 of QEPC01008520.1, read as the reverse complement.
CTGACCGGTTGCCAGCTGTCTGGATCTATGGGTGCATCATGGTTTGGTGGGCAAAATGCCATGCTGCTGTGGGCGCAGCAGTATACGGTGGGCTAAACATCATGCTGCTAATCCGGAGCTTGGAACGCAGCGGGGCTATGGGGCCCCATGCATATCCCTATTGGTTTGGGTGCAGTGGTATGCGCCAGGAGCACCTGATACCTTCGCAGGCAGGACATTTTGTGGCACCTGCAATACTGGTCACCCATTTGAGGGGAAATGGGCCTGCACAGGGCATGGGTGCCCACAGGTGAATCCATTGGGTGAAGATGAGCTCGGCTCACACAGCGGGTGCTCACAGGAAAAAATGAAGAGTTACATTGTCGAATTGGCAGCTTGGGGGTCCCTAGCATCATATTGGGGTGTTGATTGGATGCTGGGGTGACCGGGTGGTGCCCCACGATCGGATCGGGAGCCTGGTGCAGGCCTTGTCCTATGGGAGGATGCAGTTATCTGGCCAAGGAGGACACTCGGGTTGGGGAGACATGCCTGTCTTTCATACCCCCTTTTCGGAATGCCTGTGTGGGGGAAAGGGGTGGAGTAACTATTTTCCTCCCCCCTTTCGTGGTGGTTAGCGGCGTAGGAACCATGCTGTGGTAAGGCTTCCTAAGAGCTATGGGGTCATGCTTGTACCCCGTTATCACTTGGGGAGTGGGGGGGGGGTCTTAAGGCCGGAGGCCCCAGCCCAGGCACGGAGCTACTGGCTTGGGGTTGCAACCCAGCCTGACCCAAGGAGAGGGTGAATTCGAAGGGTCGATTCACCCGGGTGGGGGGGGCGAGATTTAGCTTAGCCCCCTTTACCTGCGTTGAGTAGCATGGTTCCTCTCCGCTATATGCACACAGGTTCGTTAACATTTGGTCTGTTCAAGTTATATATATTGTAATAAAGTTGTGGCCAAGGCCTTTTTTACCCCAACGCGTGCCTTTGTCTGTTCTTATGGGGAGTGCGGGCACAAAAGTACTTCCTTTTGTTTGTTGTAAATCTGCTGCCAGTTAGTTTCATGGAGTGTCCCCTATTGCTAGTATTATTAGAGAAGGCAAATAACTCCCTAGTCACCTAGTCATGCAAGATCATCCTGTAATTCCTCACAATCCTCCCTGGTCTTAACTATCTTGAATCATCAACTCTCACACTGCGCTTTGCCCACCTGAATCCATCTCCCCATTTGTTCTCTCCTAACCCCCTCTTTGTCCCTCCTTCACTCCATTTCCATCTCTCTGAACTATCCCTTCTTTAGTCTCCTCCACTCCTGACATCATCTATTTATCTATCTATCAGTTTGTCTGTCTATCTTCTGCAGGCTGATCTACCGTACTAAAATTACTAATTTCGACACTATGAGCCTTCTTAAAACAATATTGACCTAAGCCCTTTGTCTTTATCACTGTTAAACTATAGGGAGATGCGATATGGGTGTTCCTTAGGGAGGCTCACTAAAACAAAGGTGTTTTTTTAAAAAAACAACAGCAACCCTGCTCTATAGGAAAATGTCCTTGATCTTTCCATTACTGCCTGAAAGGGACAGATTGTGTGAAGTGCTGCACATGCAGCTGTAGTTGCATGCCAATCCATTGGTGAGAGTTGTAACAGACTTGCATGCTCTGTGCATCAGGCACATTGGGGGTAAGTCTACACTGCAAACAGTGGGCTGCACTTCTATTTCTCTAGATTTTTCATAGATTTTGTCTGTCCAAATCTAACTGTCTGTGTATGACTTAAGCATGCCAGCTCACAAACATCTGGATATATTGCACAGAGTGGATAATGCATCTATATATATTTATTACATTTGTTTTTCTACAAATCCATGCATCCTGGCCACCTTAACAGGAATACAAAGCCTAATGCACATGAAAGAAAAATAACAGTGTGGAAATGCTCACACAAACCCACGTGTAGCTAACTTTGAAAATCCATCGAGCTGAAATGAATATCCGCAAACGTGAATCAAATCTGTGCTACTCAAACTCATCCTGGCAAAATGGATAACTGCTTAATTAATTTATTATTAACAACAAGAAGATTCCAGTATTGTTGGCTATCCATTTCAGTTATTCCTGTGTGGTCAATGGCAGTTATGCCGGGTTGTTTATTTGGTCTTTATTGGTGTTTCAGTGATGTCACTCTGGCACTATCAGTGCAATTGCACATACATAATAACCATGAAGAAAGAACTGAAATAACCAAACCAAATAACCAAAAATTACAAAATAAATGACTGAACCAGAGTATCCGAATAAGTAGTTATGTGACTACCTGCTTCAGCTATGACTATTATTCAGTAGGCAACCCCTCCAAATGTATTATTGTTGTTTATTATTTATATAGCATCAGCAATGTATCTGGTGCTGTACAATCATTAATTAGAGCCAGGTCCCTGCCCCAAGGGGTTTACAATCTAGGAAAGACAAGGCACAGACACATTCATGAAGTTGAGTAGTCACAGGAGCCTGTGTCTAGTTCAGTTGCAGGGGAGAAGGGGACTCTTAAGTGAAGGATGGAAGAAGAGGCATCAGTGATGAGTGTGTGGGGATGAGGAGCTAGGGAAAGCCTTAGGAAGTGGTAGGGTTTCAGGAAGGAATGCAAATAATAGTCACAAATATAAAATCTACTATTTGTTTGTTTCAGGTCTGAAGTTAGCTCTTCAGTAAAAGGGAATTTTGTGTGTGTTCGTGGGAAACACTCTGCAGTCATTTTCACATCACCTCAGAGTACAGCTGAAACAGGGACCCAATTTATTACCTGGGGGCAATCCCTGCAATTTCGGGTACTGCGTCAGGTATCCAACAGGTTACCCAATTACCCCCCAAATTGGGAATTATCGTTACTGTTTTTCCCATTTCCAATCGGTAAATCAGTGCGGGAAAATAGTGAAAAATGGAATGGAAACTCAAGAAATTGGTAGTGGAAGTCAGAATTTCAGGACCTTAGGTCAGTAAATTGGGATAGCGGGTAACCCGTCAGGCACTAATCAGCTGCCAATTAGTACTGAAGGTGGCAGGTCCATCTGAGTACCAACAGTTTGACAAGTGTACCTGTTTTTGCAGGTACTCATTTGAGCTTTGCCTCAGGCTAATAATACTGTGTTGTCGCAGTAGTTATAACTCTGCTTGAAATTAATTGCACAGTTGTGGTTTGCATACGCCCCACTGGCATATGAAAGACGTTGATACTATTGCAAGGGAAGTAAATTACTATTGTTCATGTATATTTACTGCTCAGTAAATATCACCACTGATAACTACTTTGTAGTGAAGTGTTAGTGTGTAAGATGCCTAGCAAGTGATTAGGGGTCCCACTGAGAACCCCTTACTGTGAGCATTTCAACCCATTGGTGCGCATTTGCTTCATCAGTGTAAGGGGCCCGGAACTTGGGCTTAAAAGTACACAGGGCAAGTTATTCAGAAGTGACTAATGATACTGGCACCCAAAGTGAAGCAATTTAATGGTACCTGATCTTTTTGAGGGTGGATGTTTGGGACTTTAAGATGCCTCAAATTGGATACTTAAATACTGATGCTTTTGAAAATCTTGGTCATTTTATTAATAATATTAAAAAGAGGAGACTTCTGCACAAATTTCCTCTGGTACAGAAGCCAATAAATAACCCTGCTTGGATCGCACATTTTCTTTCTTACTTGCCTGTTGCTCACAAACTTCAGGCAAACACAAAAGGAAAATCCAAACAAAAATTATTTCTACAGGAAAATTAGGACTGTGTTAAAGCTGCAAAAAAGCACCCTTTAACTTTCTTCAGCAATAACTGGCCCAGCCAAGAGTGGAATAAAAATGAAAAATTATTACATTTCTTTCTTAAACACATTATATGAGTAGTCATCCTCATGTGTCTCTTCTTTAATTTAGTCCTGAAACTGGAATCCATTAGACAAGAGTAAATCACAATACCTTGCAATAGATTCCACTGGCAAGTTTTATGTCCTATAAGACAAACAGCAGAACCTGCACTATACTGCTACTGAAATAATATTATTGCAACACATCAACCATTTTTATGGTGTTTCTTGTTGCTGAAGGTACCCAAAATTGCTAAATGGATTTTTATGATTTTTTTTTTATTCAGTTGCAGACAGAGCCTGATATTGAATTCTATGTTTCATCCCATAGAGCTATAATTCACTATAAACACCCTTGAAACTTATGATTCCATAGTGGGAAGCCGAAAGAACCTTACTATATAAGCTGGAACATCTCTGTCTAGTGGGCTTATAAAGAGATTTCTGCTAACATGAAGTCTCAGCTAAATGCTGAACTCCTATTGCTTCCACAGCCCGGCACCCAGCTTACAAAAACGCTGTTGGGTTGGGGATTTTTTCAATAAAAAAATCTATCTTGAAATAATAGTGGGCCAAATCAATAGGTGAACATAAAAAGTGCCCTACTACCAGCTAGTTTTATAGCATGTCCCCTAGTTCTAGTATTATTAGACAAGGTCCCTATTCACTCCACTCATTATTTTCTTAACATCTTTCGTATCCCCTTTCTGTCATCTCTTCTACAAACTAGAGCTTTGACGGGATTCAAATTTGGCCTAACACTAATCAATAATTTTGTGAAAGCTGCTCAGAGCTGATGGTCTCTGAACGCTCACTTTTCCAGAAACAAGAAAGCAGAACTCAACCCAGGGCCACAGCCAAACTACAGAAGAAATATTGTAACTTCCATAAAGATTTCTCAGTAATTTGTCACCCAGGCAATAATAAATACATTCCAATAATCAAATGGCATTATTAAATAGATAAAAACATGGTTGCTAAACTTTTGCTGTACCAGTGGTCGGGTTTGAACTCATTTCTTGCTATTTCCATAGATTCCACAGCTCCTCCCTAGAGAAGCTCTTGTCTCACATCATTCTTCATCTTGGGCATTATTCATCTCAATAGTATGTACTCTTTAAGACTTGTTCTCATGAGCAAGGGTACTAGTTACTCTGGAGAAGTTATTCTGGAGTAACTCTACCTCACACGCCACTTCTATTCCTGTGAGCCAAGGGAAGCAAGGATTAAATAACGCTTTCCTTCCCCGAGCTCCTGTTTGGGAACTTTCAGGGCACTGACAGCAGAGGGAGCTCAGACATGCTGTGAGAGGAAAAGAAAAGTAGGAAACATGGACAGGTTCTGGGAAAGGGAGTGGGAGGGGGATAAACTTCCCTGGATTGGGAACTCTTCCCCGTCTCCACACGCACACCTTAATCCCCACTTCTTTGCAAAGGTAACTGCCTCCACTTTAACCTCATTTTAACTCCCACCCCCACCCCCCGCTCATGGGAAAAAAGGGGAGATTAAAGTAAAGTAGGTGGTACTTACCTCAAATAAAAGTGAACAACCCCTAGTAGTCAGCATCTACCATGTGTAATAATAAATTCCTCATTGTATTTACCGTTTTATTTCCAGGTCTGTGGATCCATTAATTGCCCTGGTTGCCATGATTACCGGTTAACCATAGGAGCAGATAATTAGAAATACCTCTCAGCATGATCCTCTTTCTTGGCAGCTGGCTGTATTGAAGCAAGCTGAACAAATCCATAGCTCCTACATTGCTGATAGTTACTTTAGAGCACAGCATCAGGAGCTGAACATCAATATTTTAACTTAATTTCTGAAGAAACTCAGGAGGATAAAGCTTTGAAAGCTAGAAACTTTTGTCAGCAAATTGCCTCAAGAAAACCTCCTTCTCAGGTAATGAATACTGGCTTTGCTGACATGTTGATAAAACTAGCCTGTAAAATATATAATTCTGCTAGATTAAGGTTTACTTGCCTTTTAAATTTGTAGAGGATGAAAGCTCCAACCACGACTAAACAGATGACAAAGATAACAACTATGGCCCAGTATCCTCCGCCACCTCCGATCCTCTGAGAGTCTGAAATCAAAGACACAGACTGAGGACTTTAGTTAACCTGCTTTCAGCCTAGTTTAGCTACTAAATCTCAAGTAAAAACGACTAGCTGACGCCATTACTTCTCCTTCCACCATGCAGCCTCTCCAAAACGACTGCACAAGATACCAAATGCTGATTTACTCATGGATGCAGAGTTGGGGTAGGGGCTTGTTTAAATGAGCCAAAGCCAACAGAAACGTAACAAGCAACATTAATAAGTAAGGCTGCCAACAAATTAATTTTTTGTTGATTATTACCTATGTTTCTGTTCCTTTGTTTTTTAGTTGATTACCTATGTATCTCTTTCTTAAAGAATGAATTTTAATGATAAGGACATAGCTGACGGGAAAAATAAATACTTTCAAGCTTCTAAGCCAGGGCCTGCAGCCCTGGTGCCAAACCCAGATCATGATTGTTTTTTATTTGGCCCAATGGTCCAGTCACTTCCCTCACTCATGGAAAGAGTGCGCTCAGGGAAAGAGAGCAAGAATGAGGACAAATACACAAGGGGAGGGGAGAGATCCGTGATCTGGCCACTCTCCTTCCTTCCCTTCCCTTAAGCACTCTTAACCATGACTCCTACCTGGCCTGCTTAGCTTGTACCGATTTTCAAAATGGCCCGCAAGAGGGAAACATTTCCCTAATCCTGTTATATCAGAGACAGGGAACCTTTTCTCTCCAGGGGCCACTTTTAAAATTAGTACAAGCTCTAAGAGGGGCATACCATTTGGGGGTGCGCTCAAGAAAAGGAGGGTCCAGATCATGGATCGGTGCTGTGGATCTGTCCCCTATCTTTGTATGCGTGCCCTTATCTCCGCTGCCTTCCTCTCAGCTAAGTATTTCAGTGCCGGGTCCAGGGGTCAGATCCAGGATCTGGGAAGCAGCCAAATAAAAACTTGTTACCGTCTGCATTTGGCCCCCGGGCCCTTGGTTCTCCATCCCCGATATATAATCAACAAAGAATTATCAAGCAAATGGTTTGATGGTATCGTTTAAGTAAATAAACGGTAGAGGAAAAATTCCCATGCAGTGCTTCTCCTGAGCCTCTTTGAACTTGACTATTCATCAAGTGACAGTTCTGCGTTTTTGTTTTACCTGAATCAGAATTGGCTAACGTCACCAAGACCCAGTATCCTCCTCTCAGAAAGAAACTGATGTTATGTGCGTTCAAGGCTTGCTTTATTGCAGCTATTCTCTGCAGGCATAAGAGAGAGGGTGTCAGGCATCTTTCACTTAGTTCTACTTTGTGAAATCCAATGCATTAAATAGAAAAACCTCCAAGTTCATTACATGCCACAAAAACACAGAAGACATTTGTCGACCATTTCAGTGAGTTGTAAGCTCTAGGCAAGTCTCACTTTAAAAATCATTCAAATCTCTGAAAACCCATAAATGCTGGAAAGTAGCAGATATTTTATAGCTAAATCTTGCTTTCCCCTTTGATGAACCCCTATACCTTTCCGCCCACATTTACTTTTTTGACACCATTTCGCTTGCAAGCATTATTGGGCTTGGCTGAATTGTAATTTGCACAATGCATAATCCTCATTAAAAACTCTTTCCAGTAACCATAACCTCTCACCACATCAAAAGGATGAATGATTCTGTCACTTTAGATTTCTTACATAAGAAAAAGCACTGTTGCTTGTTAACAGATTGCATGTCGTGATTTACCTCACTTGTTCATCTCTAACCAAATAGATGTCTGTATGTGCCTGGGTTTTAAGAAAGTTCTGTAGAAACACTTACCCACATACACAGAAACATATTCCTCACATTTTTCTAATGTAAGTAAACTACTACTCAATGGACTTCCACATTTTTATTCAGCAGCATTGTTAAAATGCCACCATGTTCAATGCTATATCTTCAATGCAGTTGAATTTTCCAGAGGATCAAAGCTAGTTTTAGAGTCTAATCCTTAATTCAGAATACTGATTCCTAGAAGATGCCAAACTAAAGCATACCCTCATAGCTACAGAAGCTTCAAGGTTAAATGTGCTGAAATTTGATAACACGTACCAGCAAATTAGCAAATAGAAAAGCCCTATGGTTTTTTTTCAGTATGTTAATGATCTTTGCTGTGGCCCAAATGTTGACACACTCACTCCCATTGACAGGGGCGTAGCTAAGTTAGAATGGACCCCACAGCAGAGAATGGAATCCCTTCCCCATACACTCTCCCAGCAGCAGGGGATGAAGATGCATCAGGGAGCACAGGCCCTTGAGACTCGTGAGCCCACACTACACCCAGAAAGTAACTAATTTCTTACTTGTTTCAACTTTGGGTGGTAATGGCTGCAACTTTGAGTTAACCAATAATTATCTCAGTATGGATGGGTTACACTTTACAAATAGGTCCAGTAAATAAATATTCTCTCAACCTTCCACCCCCAGCTTACTCCAACTGGGGGGGGGGGGGAGGCGCAGAGGTTTCAGACTAAGGACCTTTCTGCAAGCAAGGAGGGTCCACGTCACAAAGGAGCACCAATATTGTAAACGGTGGTACTGCTCCCACACTCCCTTAAGGTTTGTTGAGGAGTGCAAAGCCACAGGTCACACATACCGGCATGCACGGCCAAGACACCCCTTAAGCCTCACCCATGATGGAGATGCCTTGGTTACATCCCTTTCTTAAATTCCACTTCCTTTTTTCCTTTTGCCCTGGACCTTGGCCAAAGAAAAATACATCCACCCACTTACATGCACGTATGTTTGCTCAACTAGTTACCATGTGTGCGTGCGCTGCAACAATCTGTGCTGGAAGAAAAATTCCTTCCCGGCCCCATAAAATGAATGGCGACCATCTAAGCCCGCTGTGCAAGTCTAAGGGGTGGGTGCTCACTGCCATCCAAGGAGCAAATGCTGCAACCCAGTCCCAGTGGAGCCTGGGGCGGCTTCGCAAGGGACGGGCAGAGGAACATGCAGCTCCAGAGGGCTAATCAGGACAGGCCTTGGGGAGTTTCTGTCCTCCCTCCCCAGTGGCAAAACAACCCAAAGGGGCAGGTCCCTTGCGCCTCCTTCTCTTAAGGCGAGGGGTGGGGACCATTCCCTCCCTCCCCCCGGAGGGGCAGGGAATGGGCAATCTAGTCACATAGTTGCCCTCCATGGCAGTTGGATACTTGATTCAGATTTTATCAGTCCTCCTGTAATCAATCTTACGTGATGTAAGCATACTGGAAAAGCTCAAAATGTAGCTTTTCTCAGTGAACACAGTAGCTCCACTTTTAAAGGAAAAACAAGTAATCTCCTGCACCTACAACTTCTCAGTTTCATCAATGTCTCCCTGTCTTTCTCTGTGTGTCCCACCCTTATCCCTTCTAGATTACAAGCCCCTTGTAAGCGGAAACCTGTCTCTTATCACAGCTGTTCAGTGCCAGGCTCATTGCTGGTGCTATATAATGATAATGATAAATGATAATGATAAATAATTAATAGCAATAAAGATGTGTGACAGGGCATCTGATCTTGTCCAGCTTGGTCCTGGAAGCAATCCACAAGTGCGCGCCTCATCAAGATGAATGGGATTTGCTAGCAATAGTCTTTGAAGATACAAGAATGGAAGAGAAAAATAAAATATACTCTCACTTTAAAAGACTATTCCTCTTCATGAAAAGCACAAAGAAGTTAACAGCTTTAAGGTGATGCCACTTGGCTGGTTCCAAGTCACAGTTCACAAAGGGCTTGCAACGCTACCCATTAAAAAGAAAGTGATTCCTGGAAATTAAATTTGTTTTCAGCCCTGAGAATGTCATTCTTAACATCTTAGAGGGAAGGTCAAGTATGACATTTTCCTAACGTTAGATCATCTGTGTTCTCGAGTCTCATAATCAATTCAACACATGGCTCAAAAATTAAGTTTAAAAATCTCCTAACCTTTGCGGGTCAGGTTTGGAGATGCAATATCAAAATGTTCCTTGTGAGAGTCTTCTCCTTAAGCAGTTAATGTTTTATGAACCCTCTTTTTACCATGTCATCTAGGGAGCTTTGTTCTGTCTATCTTACAATTAATGTTTTGGGGAAGAGATGACTGTCTAAAGTCTTTGCTTTGTAGAATTTTCTTCAGAACTAAGGATCCCTTCCATTTTTAATCTACAATGTTTGAAACTCAACAAACTGGTGAAGAGTTGTGACTTTTTCTACTTTGAGGGAGATGGTAATAATGCCATAAATACGAAGCAGGGATCAGCTAACGAATGATGACCACCCTTCCATATGTGTCCCTCCCTTGTCAGGAATGGGAACATAATCATGTTTGGGTTTGGGCCTTTGTCCTGTTGCATTCAGTGTGCAAAAAAGCTATCCAACCATTACAGCAAAAACTAGCAACTTCCAATAAAACTGTGATGCTCCTCACATATTGGACAATACACTAAGATCCTGAACAAGGACTTCAGTCTTGGGCCCCTTCTTAAATCAGTTAAGATTCTAGTCTAGTCAGAAGTATTAATCTAATTACTGAGGGAGGCAAATAGTTTTCATGTTGATTTGCTCTTTGTATTAGGAAAAGTTCAATCCACTGGTTCATTATGGAGCAATATTCAATCCTTGTTATTTCTGACGTTAAAACAGACAAATATTGACATGTTCCTGGGAAATATTTTAATATTGTTAACCTAGATAAAAGGTCACCAAACCACATGTCGGGAGCCCAACTAGGGTTGCAGTGTGTGTAGATGGCATGGTCATGATCCTAATTGATATTTTATAATATTTTACATGTCTTTGCTGCTGTCTGGGGTCGTGAGACAATATCTAAGACTCAGAATGGAGTCATGCAGGCAAATAGTTTGGGAAGCATTGTGTTTAGGTTGTTCAAAAGGCATGGGCCCCTCGGTGTGAAGGGGGTGCTTCTTGCATGACCTGCATATGTATTATACCAGTCAGGACCAGGTGCCCCTAATTGGCGCACATTCCAACCTCCCTACACCCCTGCAATGGGAGCTGAAATAGAGGTAATCCCCCTCCCCCATCCCTACCTTCTTTGAAATTAACTGCACCCCAGACTGCAGGCAGAAGAAGCTGGGAGCCTAATGGCTGTCTTTTATGCAAAGATGGGAAGTTGCTGTTAAAGGGTTTGATCCTATTGAAGTGAACGGGAAACTCTGCCATGAACTTCAGTGGCTAAATTGATACATGCCATCCAGGTTACCTTATCACTGGCTACACTTCTCTTCCACTTCGGTTGGTTTACTGGCAGAAGCATGTGTAAGTCAGCAGTTGTGGGCAGGCCAGGTTTCACCACAGTGACAAGACTTTCTTCAGGTATATTGGTTTCCTGCACAGGAAGAAACATTAAAAAATTTACTGGCCTGAATGCCAACTTTATACCTTCCCTCTCAGACCTGCGTTCTAAGTTATGTAGCTGCTTCCCTGCATACCTTTCGGATCTGGTCTTGGGTGTTCAGCACTTTGGAGAGGTCACCGAGAGCTCAAAAGCAGCATGCAGCCCTACAGTAAGTGTTCCAAATCTGAAAAGCTCTTTCAAGCTGAGAAGCACTAAGTAGTATTATCATACACATCAAAGAGACTGGGATCATGGGAAGGAGTGAGCGTTTTGGTGAGATTGCAAGGCACTACAATGGAATCAAGTAGACTTTCATTCATAAATTCTTATGTGAATGCTACAACTAACTTGTCTCAAGATTTTAATTAAGAGCACTGGACAAATCCCATAGTTGATAAGCAAGGGGCAATGCGTTCTGAAGTGCTGCTTATGCATATGTATTTTTGTACATCCTTGTACATAACTCTTAGCCTGGTTTCCTATGGAAAGGCAGCATGTGTAATTATTCTCTCCATCCCCCTTCATTAATAACGTTTGATCCTGCAAGCAAATTAGCCAAATTTGGTAGAGGGGAAGAAGGCTCAAAGATAAGTAGGGACCCAAAATGTTATAATAAGTGCGCCTGGATGGGAGATTTGGTCTCTTGTAGGCAAAATATCCCATCAACTGACATTGAAATGTGGAGCCAATCCCATGCCCCACGGAGCACATGCAGTGTGCGTACATGGCTGTGCACGCAAACTATGTGCACTGCCAGCACAGGGCCTGTGGCACCCGCATGTGTCATGGGATCAGCCCCGTTGTCTCCTCCCATGTTTTAGGAAACCAGGATGATTCATTTGGGTGTTTGCTGAACTGACCAAATGTGAGGCCATACTGAGGCTCTCTAAGGTACACATTGGGTGTCTTTTGCTGGACCTGGGGTTGGCCAACTCTGCCCCGTAGGTGGCCAGCCCTGCGTCCCACATGTGCAGCCCTGCTTGTGCTGGGTTTATACGGACCTGGCAACTGCCCAAGCAGCAGCCCGTTCCCCCACACCACAGAGCTGTGGCAGATCATCCACCTCTCTAGGTTGCCACCTGCAGCTCTATGGCATTGCCTGAGGCAACGCCCAGCCAGGAGCAGAGCTGCTGCAGCCATCAGTAAGAAGAAAGACCACAGCTCTGCCTCTGGCTGATGCTCCAGGTTTCGGCAGCCTGCTCTGCTGGCGGTTCTCCAGATTGTTCCAGAGCTCTGCTAGCGGGGCTGGAGTGGAGCAGGTGCCGCCTGCTCTGCTTCTGCCCCACCTGCACATTTGGCGGTCCATCTTTAGATGGACGGGCTGCCCGGGTGTGAGGTGGAGCAGAGCCATGGGTGCCGTCCATTTGAAAGCACCCATTGTGTGGATTATGTTGGTCATGAAATGGGCTTAAACTGAGGTAAGTGCTACGCGGTAAAGCAGGGACACTCCCATGATTGGACATTCTGTAGGTGGGGAGACATCCAGCATGAGTCAAAATCCGGGCTGGATCCAGGGAAGTTGGGGCTCTGTGTGAAAAGCGCATGGTGCGGCCTGCTCCTAACAGGGAAGTTTGCGCAACATGCACCAGCTCACCCATTAGAAAAAGGGAAATATTACTATGAATCATTTTTGATCTTCAGTTAAACATAAACCTCTCCTCTCTGGGTGAGGGCTCCCTACACTGAAGGCTAGTGGGCCCTTACATTAGGTGCATATTGTTATTTCAGTTTACTCAGTGGGCCTTCCATAGGCCAGGGCTACCTCTATTTGCAGCTCTGTGGGCCTGTAATTTTACACCAATGCGTCTCCCACTCATGTTGTCCTTTCCAGTTTATTCCAGGGCCCCCGAGAGGCCCCTCAGCCAATGGACCCTGTGCAACTGCACAATCTGTACTGGTTTCCAGGCTGCAAATACTTTATGAATTATTTACACATCAGGTTGCAACTTATTCACATTCTCCTCTACAGAAGTTAATGCATGTTGTTATACCTCAGACCCCAGCAGCGTGACCCTTAGCATTACACTATCCTTGAATTTATGGCGTGATTCATTACGGGCACCTCACACCAGCTATGTGATTAGATGCTCAACTTAATCTAAAGGTGATCCCAGAGTTCAGCTCTGACTAAATGTTATTGATATTTGGGTCTGCATCAAATTAATTTCCTACCTGTTCTCTACAGTTGCCAGTTTTACAAACGCGAGGCTGCGTGTTCATTCATTTTGTATGTGATTAAAGAATACGTCCTTGTAGGCAACCAGCTTGTCCCTTCAGCTTCCAATCCCTTTGTGCCTCAGGCAGGGAATATTCAGTTCAAAATTTTAGAAATAATTTTTAATTAATTAATTTATATTTTGATCCTGCCTATTCCCTTAAGGCTCAGAGCAGGTTACAAAGGATATTTACAGGACTGAGGAATATGGAAAATAAGGGATGTCTGTTATATTTCATGGAGGTGTGGTGTTCAGAATAAGGAATGTCTGTTATGTAAATAAGAGATGCCTGTTAGATTCTAATTCCATAATAAAAAGCTTTTGGGGTTAAGGAAGCTATGGTCAAGTATGGTGTATTTCATGAAACACCAGACAGAGTGTTTAGGGCACTAAAAGTGAGTTAGAGTGGAGAGAAAGTTAACAGGGGACAGCGTAGACTAGAACACAGGTCCATGGGGAAAAAGAGGAAGGGAAGAATTTTGCTGACAAATATCATTGCTGATTTCTTGCTAAAACAAACTCCCATTGCTGTCACCTCCTGGGAAGCAAGGCAAGCTCTTACTCCCCCATTTACAGATGAGCAGCATCAGGCAACCATTCTAAGGCCCCAGGGCCTTCACAGAGGACCCAGGCATTGAAGCTGGACTTTCTGAATGCCAGTCTGACCCTTACAGCCACTCTTTGGTTAAAGCAGAGATAGCTGACTAGCACCTGTACTGGCTGCATGGGCTCCCAGAAGGGAGGATGGGGACAGGCTCCGTGTATTTGGGAGGCTTCCTGGATTGCCCTTATTCAGATGCTGTTAGCAGGTGGATCTGGCAGGGCAGGTGGAGGGGATGCCCACTGAAGGCCAGTTTTGAAAGGTTGGTGACTACAACAGAGATGCTGGAGAGCGCCTGTCAGTGTGTCAAACAGCAGGTTTGGATATTGGACCTGGTAGGTGCAAGAGGGCAGCTCTCTGTGAATGGCTGTGTCCCAGCAGAGCTCAGCACCAAGCTTTGCACTTGCCATCCAGCCTCCTTCTGCCCTGCCCTGTCGGTGTCTCTGGCAGCAACCACGAGCTGCCCAGTGTCTGGTTCTCCTACCAGAGTGAACGTCAGGCCTGTGTCCAAGCTCGGAGGCACCAGCTGGAAGCAAAGCCATGGGGAGCCAGAGAGCTGGGCAGGACACCAAAGCCACAAGCAGAGGGGACGGAGAAGCAGCCCAGTAATCAAGAGACATGATGGACATGTTCAGGCTGGCCAATTGGCATCCCAAACACATCCTGCCGCACTGCAACAGAGGACATCAGAGAATCTTTTGTTGGCTCTTTCCTAAGCAGATGCTTCCAACATCCCAGTAAGAAGCAGAGGAGTTGGAGTGGGCACAGCACAGAACAAGGACACAGTATTGACATTTCTTCTGGACAACTGACATCACAAACCCATCTTATACCACTGTGACAAACATAAGAGAAACCTGTTAAAATCACAAAGGTTTTATTGCTTATAAAACCCAATTTTTCCAAAACCTTTTAACCAATCTTTCCAAAATTGGGCAGGAATAATACATTGGTTAAATCTGTCCAAATTTAATCTAAATTGGATGGAAAACAAAGACATTACAGCTGAAAATGTGTGTGAAAACCATGAAATTATTACGTTCCATATAACAATGGGGCCCATTATCCACTCTTTCTGAAATTTGGCAGGTATGATCACCTGTGTGAGTGGTACACTTTGTCCACATTTCATCCAAATAATATGACAAATGAAGACATTACAGCCAGAAATCAATGTCCCATTGAAACCAATGTAAAATAAAACAAACAAACAAAAAAGATAATAAAAATACATATGAAAACAAATGAAATTTGGATGGCTGGTACCCCACACCCTAGCAGCCCTTTTGGCCAAATATCAGATAAATAGGATAACTGATGCCAATTTTATAAGTAATTGAATGTTCAGGCTTTACAATGGAGAGTGCACTCGGGCTTTAACAATGGAGTGGATGTTGCTGCTTCATAATAGATAAGGGACTTTAGATTCTCTAAAATAAGGGACACATGACAACCTGAATATCAGGTTTATGAAGAAAAGGCAACAAACTCTTCAGCTTCTTTAACATTTCTACCCTATCCCCCTAGGCAATTTATCATTCTTTTAACCAATGTTAATGGTTGTAGGCCTTGTACTTATGTAAGACTTGCCCCAGGTCTGCCTCCCAGGTGCTAATCCCAACCCAAAGGTCCAGATCTCCTCTCTCTCTATACTTGGTCTTAGCTCTCACCTTCTCTTCTTGAGTCTTTCGGACTAATTCTTAACAGTGCTTCCCTGAGGCCCACCCAGCCACCTGAACAGGGTTGTCAGATCAAAACTAAGGGACACTAAGGGATAATGAAATAAGGGGCATCCATTATGTTCCATGGAACTGTCACATTCAGAATAAGGGGCATCCATTATGTCAGAGGTGGGGAAATGGTGGCTCGGAAGCAGCATGCAGCTCTTGGGCACCCACAGTGAGGCTCTTTCCAGAAGTGCTGCCTGAGGGTACATCCGTGTGGCTCCTTTAGATACAAGAGAAGCCAAGCCTGTATCTCAGCTGCCTGATCTTCATGGGGGCTGTGGGAGCATTCCCTGTGCCGCTATTGCTGTTGCCTGAACCCACCAGACCACCTGGGAGGAGCCACAGCTTTAATGTAAAGGGGGAGTTGGGGAAGCAACACTGTCATGTCCCTGGGATTGTGGGGAAGCCATGACTGATGTAATGCGCCTTGTGGCTCTCAGCAATATGAAAACTTTGATACATGGCTCTTGGGCCTGGAAGCTTTGCCTACTCCTGCGCTATGCTCTACAGCAATGTATGACTCAGAAATAACAGACACTCCTTTAAAATAAGGGGCACCAGGCAACCATACACCTGACAATTAGGGCCTTCAGCAGTATAGCCTCGGCAAGGAGCCATGCACTCAGCATGGGGAATTAAGTCTTTCCTCTCCTCTAGAGACTGTGGTATTGTACAACTCATTCCAGTCCTGAACATTAAAATACCCTTAATTTAACTCACCCATGTATCACTTTACAGCTAATGTTTCCCACCTCCCACCCCCATAGTCAGCATTATTTGCTGATACTTCCATCTGGTCTCCAAATGAGTATTAGGTCGCTTTTACACATGACAAAATGGGTTCTTATAAGTGCTTGAGATAATTCCTGGTGTTCATTTCTAATGTTTATTTCATATCTTTAGATAATGTTATATCTCGAGATAATACCGGGTGTTATAAATGCTGGAGTTTTGTAATGTGTTAACTTGGCTTTTATCAATAAAAAAAACCTCTTAATAAAGCAGGCTTTTGCTATGTATCGAATAGGGAGTATAGGTATTTTCCTGAAATTGAGAAACAGGATATATATCAAAGAATTTTGGATATAGCGAGTCAGGAAGATCAAGCCAAAATAGCAGAGAATGGAGTGTCGCCGATATATGTTCATTGGGCCACCCCAGGGGAGATGGCATGCTATCTAAAACTAGATTTGAAACCACGAGTTAGGGTGCAGTTAACAAGGTTAAGGCTAGGTCAGGCCCTTACAGCTGTAACTATGGGTCGACGTCTAGGATTGAAAAAAAGTAAGAGGGTATGTCCTTGTGGCATGGGTATGGTTGAAGACATGGAACATTACATGCTGGAGTGTTATTATTTTCAAAATATTAGGTGTCGTTATCTTAAGCCATGTCTGGTAAAAATTAAAAATTTCTCAAATAAGAAGGTTATATGACTGCACCAGCAGATTAGCAGGGAGACAATCAATGCTGTGGCTCTTTACGCCTATTAGGTAGCTATGATTAGGAAGGATCTACCAATTATATTGATTGATGGAATAATTAAAATATGATTGGGTTTGCAAAGCAGTCTTTTCTAGATATCAACTTGTATATAGAGCATTGTTTTCTATGGAATTGGACTCTTCATAATTCTACAGAAATTACATTGTATAGAATTAATTTTTGGGAAGTTTCAATTCCATTTAGTTAGTTATAGGGTAAGTTTTAATTTATGTCTGGTGATGATATTTCTATGTGCACTTTTGCATATTACACTTCGTGTCATTCTCTTTTAATTTGGGCCATGGCAATAGCCAGATGCCAAATAAATAAATAAAATAAAATAATGTGTTTACACATGATTCTACTTTTATGCAACGAGATCTCGCAGTCTTGTAAGAGTCACATCTGGTGGGTCTTACAAGACTGAGATCTCACTGCATAAAAGGGGAATAGTGCAGTCACACATTACGAAACTCCAGCATTTATAACACCCGGTATTATCTTGAGCACTTATAAGAACCCATTATGTCATGTGTGAAAGCGACCTTAACATTTACTACTAATTACCAATTAGGCCACATTAGAAACGAACTTTTGTCCTATTGCAATCTGCAGCTTGTATAAATACACAAGCGATACTGGTCAAAACCTGATGCAATAATGCGACACACGGGTTCCATTTTATGGTTCTGCTCTGCCTCGCTTTTCACTACATAGAAAGGCATTAACTTCACCTTCACATTTTACAACTGGAGAGGAAGACATTTATGAGCAGTATGAGACAGCACCTTTGCAAGAAGTCGTGTTACTACCAGGCCGATATCTTCCCTCCACTCTGGTATGTTGGGGTTGTACGTGTCCAGGTGATTAGTAAACTTTAGAGGAAGAACTTGAAAGTGGTCTGGAAAGAAGAGGCAAACAAACCATTTTGAACCATTAATAAACATGGAATTGGAAACGAGAATTTTGCAAAAATAGTCTTTCCAGGAGGGGAGATTTAAGGCCGTTTTTAGACGAGCGCGGCGGCGCCCGCGCTTGTTTTCAAAAAAGCCGGCAGCCCATTCCATACGTGACCCTGCTGCTGAATACGCGCATGTGCGGGCGATGCGCTTCCATTTCCGGCCGCGTATGACCATCCTCGATCGCCGACGCGGTCAGTTCGCGCCCGGAAATGGATGCGCGTCGGCCACGCATGCGCGTATTCGGCGGCAGCGTCACGTGTGGAACGGGCTGCCGGCTTTTTTAAGAAACAAGCGCGGGCGCCGCCGCGCTCGTCTAAAAACGGCCTTATTGAAAAGGGACCAAGAGCAGTTTAACTTCCTTCTGCATATTCTCTATCATAACAACATCTTATGTTTAAATATTTCCAGACACCAAGGAAAGGCAACACAGGGGAAATTTTCTTATGCTCCACGGATCTGAGACTTCCCAGTATTTGTTCCATATGTTATGACATTGCACATACAACAGTGGGGGACTTCTTTACTGCTCGGTATACTTCAATAAACTTGATTCTTTGTGAACCAGAACACCTGATTCTCAACAACTGCATGCTTTTTTATTAATATAACATTAATATTTCTTGGGGGGTTTTAAAAAATTTTTTAAACCCTAACAGTGAAGATAGAGAGGTAGAAATGAAACCCCAAAGGTTAATTGCTTTCCTGGTTCAAAGACTAAATTAACTGTGCAGGAATGGGGAAAGCTTTCCCTCCCTGGGGCCACTTTGAAAATTTGTACAAGCTCTGAAGGCCACATAGAAGTTGGGGACAGAGGTGCATAGGGGTCCATTCAAGAAAAGGAGGGCCATGCATCTGTCTCCTTTCCTTGTGTGCATGCCCTCATCTTTACTCAACCTAAGCTCATTTTGTCAGTGCTTTGGTGTAGGAACTTGATCCAGGGACTGGAAAGGGGCCACATGCATGGGAGTAACTATGGACTAAAATCTGAGGTTGGGGGATACAGACCCGCAGAATCTCCACCCCCTATCTGTAGAATTGTGGGGGGTACATCCATGCTTCCCCCCACCCTTATAATTACTCCAATGAGAACATAAAATCATGCTGGGAGCCTGGCCCTGAACTATGCTAAAGACATGTCTGTGAATATAGTCCCAAATCAACTGCAATGCTAGGGGAAAAAAAACCCAGTTCTTTAGAAAACAGAACTTGAATAATCTTCTCTTTTGATAGGCTCTTTGGAAGACAACCTGAAAAACTTTATGCAAAGCGGAGAAAAAGATATCCTTAGGAATGTATGAATGATTCAAATTTGGCTTCTTGCACAGTTTAGACAGAACCACATTTTAATGTTTATTTTTCTATGGATAGCTTCATAGAAATTCTCTCTTGACAGAGAATGCGCCAACGCAACTGTGCCAATACTAACAGTAGGCGCAGCAGTCTTTAAATAAGAGGCATCCTAGGCTTAGGAGCCACACTAATGAAGTTATACTTCTAGAAAGCTTATGGATTTATAACTGGTATCACTGGCATTCATGAAATCCATGTATTACAGAGCAAGAGGTTTCAAAAAACTGTTTGACTAGAATTTTTACCATTATTTTATATTTAAAAGTACACGCCTCACTAAGTCCTCTTGGCGTAGTAAAACAATGAATATGTATCATTCAAGTGTTCCCAGATATAGCATGGCTTTTCAGCTGTACTTGCAAACCTTAAGAGAGTCCTTTTTTAAAAAACAAAATAAAATATCCCCAAATCCCTATTTTGACAGGGTACAACCAAGCACAAATAACTCTTTTGCCTTCAAATGTTTTTCACAGGACACTTTGACTTGTCAGCACATTACAAGACGCAGCAAAATACACTATGATACACTGCAATAAAACACCTAAGGAGACATTCAACATTTTCCAACAGTACAAGGAGATTTTACGTTGCCCACGCTGACAAAGAAATGCATAAAGTATTAATCCAGGTATTATCACAGCAGGCAAATTACTTGATATTTTTATTCCTGAGAGGATTTCTTCTCCCGCAAAAAATAATAATAATTGTATAAGCATATTAAAACGTTCTACAGTATCTGATGGCTTCTGCAAAAAATGCTGCTTTAAAGTATTGCTATCTGTAGCATTTTTCACTAAGACAATAGCAGCATAAAGCACTGGGTTTGGTCCTGGGAGAGCAGGCTTAAATAGCATCTTATGAACTCAATAGGTAGCCTTGGACAAATCACAGTCTTTCAGATTCAGTTCCCCAGCTGTGAAATGGGAATAATAATCACCTGCCTCACAGGGTTGCAGTGAGGTTGAGCTAGGTAAGTGTTGTAAAGCACTAACAACAAATAATAATACTACATATTTTTTTGGTAAGGAATATAGGTCAAAGTTTCCCTCCTTTTAAACCTGTTCATTTTAATGCAATTCCTACAGGTTCCATCTTAGTCAATTAAGTTTAGAAGTTTAACACTGCTTTTGATCCAGGGGGTCAGGACCCCTGGACTGTTAAATGGGGTCCCCATAAGACTGAATCTGCATAATTAAAGACAGGCAGATTTCCCAAACTTCGTGTCACGAGGAATTCTTTCATCTCTCAGTAGGGCCATACAGCCTTGCCAAAATATGACTTCTTGGGACCAAAGCCATTTGTTCACTATAATGAAAGGTTCATAGTAGCAAGTAGTATACGTATAGCCGTGTAATGAGGAAAGGAGCTGCCATTTTTGTGATAGCCAAGAGTCTGCTATAGCACAGGGTGTTATAATGGGGGTGCATTTCATTATCATCCGTACAGCTCTCAGGCATGGATCAGTGCCTCATTACTAGGCAAAGAGATGCACTGAGGCTGAAATTAAGTTTAAAACAAGAGACATCAGGTGGACACTGAA
Organism: Sphenodon punctatus; assembly: GCA_003113815.1. Classification (NCBI taxonomy): domain Eukaryota; kingdom Metazoa; phylum Chordata; class Lepidosauria; order Sphenodontia; family Sphenodontidae; genus Sphenodon; species Sphenodon punctatus. Next base: position 2,353,252 of record QEPC01008520.1, on the reverse strand, counting down.
GACAGAGCAGGGAGAGCATAAGGGAACAATGGGTGCTTTCACATGGATAGCACCCATGCCATTCTGCTCGAAGTCACCCCGACTGAAAAGCAGCCTGCCAGAGGTGCAAGGAGAGCAGAGGCAGGGGCTAGGCAGGCTGTCTGCTCTGGGGCAGCCCCGCTGGCGGTGCTCCCGAACATCTAGAAGCACCGCCAGCAGAGTGGGCAGCCCATCTCTGGGACCCCATCCAGAAGCCGGGTTGCTGTTCCACCTGCTCAGCACACAGCTGCCGCAGCCCCATTCTCAGCAGGGGGTTGCCCTGGGCAACACCATGGAGTTGGGGTGGCAGCCCAGAGCGTTGGGTGATCCTCCTGCAACTCAATGCGTAGGGGAGGAGGGCGCTGCGCAGGCAGACTGTGGGCCGCCGTCGCAATCGCCAACTTCCTTTAAAATGGACCCAGGTGGGGCTGCAAGTGGGCAGATGTGGGGGTGCATTCCCTGTCATAAGCCAGGGGTGAGTACCCTTGTGTCCATGTGAAAATGCTCAATGAGAGAATACTAGTTGGGCGGGGGGGATCAGTACACTGATTACTAACTGTTGTCAAGACTTTGACAATAGGTGTTACATACTAAGGTCTGGTCTAAGAACCTGGGCCACTGGATAGGACTCTCCCACCATGAGGAGGAGTGTGAGAGCTGGATCTCCCACCCCCAAATGCAGCTCATGGTGGAACTGCATCAACCCAAATCTAGTATGCACAAACTCACTTTTCTCCCCGCTCCTCAAAATCCTGGGACGGGCAAAGGGCTGGGAAGAAGGGATCAACCCAAGCAGAGGCTTCCAGGGGTATCGCTATCATGGAGCAAGGGGGCTTGCTTCAGCCTGGGCTCTGAACTCTAGGGAGGCTCTTTGCAAGCAGCTTGAGCACTGTTAGGTCATTTTCAGAGGGTGTGGGGGAGGGAGCAGAGCCAACACTCTGTCCCCACCCACTCTGAATCTATTGTAGCGGCACGCAGGCCTCTTGCAAAAGGCCCCACCAAGAAGGAAGTTTTGAGAGAAGGCAGGGTTGGAGTACTGGTCCTCTTTCCTGGGCAGGTTCCTGCCACTCTAGCGATCCAGGCAGCACCACAACTTTTATGAGGTGAGGCCGAGGTTGACTGAGAGCTTTGGGAAGGTCACTGCTTAGGAAGAACCTGCTCCCTTACCCTGAGAGGGATCCATAACTGGGACATAAGCCTGGGCCTACCACAGTCTTGCGACGCCCCTGAACAGACCTCAAGGTGTGCCTGGGCAGGATTGGCTACTCCTGTGGTTCTTGGCACTGCTATGGCATTGGCACGGAGTGAATCACAGCTACAGTGAATCACAGCTTGATCCTGCTACAGGATCAAGCTGGGAAGTACAAGCAAGGAACAGAAAATAAAACAGGAGTGGGAAAAGTGTCTCACCAAAAACTTGGATAGTCTTGGAGTCTTGGAGCATGGAGTTCCCACAGGCAGCCTGCACCGCAACTCTGACCTCACCTGTGTCAGCAAACCTGATCACAAGGAAACTTTCCAAAGAAAGAAGTGGCTAAAAAAGAAAGAAAGGTGAAAAGGCAGAATGCGAAGAAGAATTATGGGAGTCGTGTACAGACACGAAGAGGTAACCACTGAAATGTCTGGGCAGAAGCAACTAATAAAATAATTTACTTGCTAATGCTAGCCAATATCAGTACAAAATTAAACTCCTTGCGCTGCTGATTATCAGCATGAGTCTGGGCCAATACAAGCTTCCTGATTCAGTGATGATTTGGTCCAAAATGCATCACATCACAATTGATTCACAAGGGGCAAACTAGAGTCCTGCGGCAGGATCCACTTTGGGCAGGACCAGAACCCCATTATTTCTCTTCCTACAGGCCGGATTGGGTAGGCACAAATCTGCTCCTGTGGTATTTGTAAACAGGTGGCTGGTCCTGGTAAGAGACCTCAGGATCCGGTCCCAAACACGACTTCTTCACCCAATGGACAGTTTGTTTACATATGTGCCGATTGTCTGAACAAAGCCACATGCCCAGTTCCTTCAGCTCCAACAGTTCACCTTGTCCTGAGTCATTCTCCATTTGGGCAGGCTACTTCGCCTCATCCGCTGATCTCCCCAGGCTTCTGTCTGGATCCTTGTGAGGAGTGCTGGGTGCCTGTTACAGCAGGCCCCCAGGTTGGTACACTGTCTGCCTGCCTGCCAGCCAGCCACGTTTTTGGGTAGCCTCTTCGCCAACTCCTAGTTGAGTTCAGTCTCAACCTTCCTGGATTGATGGTCAGAGGCTCCTGACTTTATAGCTCCTGAAGGGGGCGTGGCTACTTCAGACAGCAAGAGCTCTTAAAGTGACAGGACCACACAACATGATGGCACACTTCTGAAGCCTCATCCTGCCAGCACTTAAGGTCAACCTATTGCAGTGTTTCTTGAGAGCAGACTTGTGCCCAAGCTGGAGGAGCAAGGAAGCCTTTACTAACCTTGGACTAGGGATGTGCAAACAGAACCGAGTTTGGAAATTCAATTCGGTTCAAAAGTTCGGTTCAGTCAACCGAACTATTCGAGTTCGGTCAAGTTCTGAACTTCCGAACCGAGTTCGTACATTCAAAACTGGTTTTTTTGGCCTATCCAAACTGGTTCGGATTTGACCGAACAGTACAGTCGAATTCAAGTTCGGTTCGAAAGTTTGGTTCGGTCAACCAAACTATTTGAGTTCGATCCGAACTCCGAACTTCCGAACCGCATTCGCACATCCCTACCTTGGACAGCAACTCGGCCACCGCTAGACCTTCCGCAATGTGGGGATTATGAAAGTGCAGGCATAGGGCAGGGGCATAGCTATCATAGGGAGAGGAAGGACATTCTTCCCGAGGCCCAAGCTGGGGGGTGCAAATCCTGTTTTGTTGTGACGCAGCTGAGCTGAAGTGGAAGTGCCGGCAGCGCACAACATGCATGGGACCCACTCAGCAGGTGGCACAGCACAGAGCAAGCACCGGGGGCAGCACAAGGCGGCAGTGCAACAGTAGCCTCCAGGGCTCAGGTGCAGCAAGTGGAGGGGGGGGGGAGTGGTGCGGGAGGGGCGATGAGGAAGGAGGGGAGAAGATGGGACAGGGGAGAGGATGGTGACCGAGGGGGCCCCAAATCCATTTCTCGCACCTGAGCCTATTCCAACCTAGCTACACCCTGGCATAGTCCTCTGTTGCCCCTGCCTACAGTCACCTCTGCCAAGCAATCAGCATGAACCACATATCAGCTTCCTCTGCAGCCCTGGAGGACTACAGAGTGGAGGTGGAACAAACATTTTTTAATTGTTGGAGTGGGTGGGTGCAGGAGGTGGTACTGGCTCCTGTACAGAGCTCGAGAGTTAACTGCAATGTAACCATGACTTAACGGAGGGGAATGGTGTGGGGAAAGTAGCATGATTCAAAAGGAGAAATTTCCTTTCCCACAGCCCTAGCCTGGCCAGGCATAGTTTAAATCGGAGAGGAGCAATGGCACACAGCCATTTGATGGTAACATTTAACAGTGTCAAACTGGCTGTTTGAAACAAAAGGCAGCCTGTCAAAGTGTCAAGTGAGTACTATTGAGCTCTTCTGAAATGGGTAGGTGTCAGGCACGATCTTTTTGAAGATTATGAAAAATCTCAAACTAAGCCTTCCGTGTACCTGTAGAGTGTTTCCTATCCAACAGTAGAAGACTGTCAAGTTAGGGTTCTTGGGCAATATGATAGCTGTCAGATTCACCTCCTGGTTTCTGCCAATGACAGGAACTGCTTCTAGGTGCAAGGCCTGCAGCGGAGCTGAAATGAGTACGAAAAGGGCAATTAATCAAGACTCCATTAGTGAACCCTAGAGATTTCTCTCTTCTTCAGCAATTCTGCAATTGTCTCCCCTGAAGGGTAAAATGTCCTGAATTTAGGGCGTTAACAAATGAGACAATAGCCTGCTGCAGTCTGGGTTTGGTCCGTACAGCCCCCACTCAGTCCCCAACACACACGTTTAGCGTGCCCAGCCTAATAAACGGGAATCCCCCTGAGTGTTTCATGTGCTTGTGGGCAGGAAGCGGTCACTCCTCAGATGCTCTAGAACAGGGGTGGGGAACCTTTTCGAGCCTGGGGGCCACATTGTAGGTCCCTGAATGAGCCAGGGGCCACATGCCAAAATCAATTATAAATACATTAAAATTAATTGAGACTGATTACCATATTAATTTAAAATAAATTAAAAATAAATTAAAATTATTTAATGAGTAATAATTATGCCTCCCCATCCCCAAAGAAAATTCTTACCTGGGCACAGTGAGGGCTCTTCTGACTGCCAGGAACTGGGAGTGAATGACTGGATGGGGTGCGCGTATGCGCGCACACACACACACTCATTCAAACAAACGTACATGCATACTATTGCTGCTTGCAAAAGTTCCTCACCCATTTCCTGAATCTGACATGCTGGAACTACATTTCCCAGCATGCCAGATTCAGGAAATGGCTGGCCCTGGTGTGTGTGTAGGAACATTTACAAGCAGCAACATCGGCAACAGTGGCAGCATAGCGGGCAGCGTGGGCCAGCGGGGTCAGTTGGGTCAGTGGGGAACCCAGGTAGGTGGCTGGCGGGGGCGGTGGTACCTCCTCCCCCTCCACCCTGGATGCTTCTGAGAGTGGGGGCTCAGGCTTGCTTGAAAGTGAATTTGTGTGGTCCACAAAAGTCCGTGTGGGCCACCAAGAGGTGGGTGCTGGGCCGCACAGCATTGAAGGAGGATGACAAGGAGGCGGACCACAGGAAATTGCCCCGTGCACCGGAAGTGGCCCGCAGGCCAGAGGTTCCCCACCCCTGCTCTAGGATTTCCGTCTATGACTCTATGGTGCTGGCAGAACTGTACACACAAAGGCACTGTATGCAACCTAATTGACAGGACATTGCCATGTGGGCACACAGTAGCCTGCATTCTCCCGCATGGAGGATTCCACAGTCTCTGAGACCCTGCTGTGAGCGGGAGCCTGCAAGTCTGGTGGACGAAGGCCACATGGCTGGTGGGGGTGAACTCCTAATAAATGGGGAGGTAGACACCCAAGTTGTGTGGGCTAATGTCTCATTTATAACACCCTTTGATTCCTGCCCCCACATGCCATACTTCAGTGAGAAGAGATGCAGGTAAACCTTTTAAACTAGAGAGAGGCTACAAGTAAAAAGCCAGAGAACTGTGATTTATCAGTGCACTCCCACAAGCCTTTTTTGTGTATGCTTAACACAACAGAATGCAAACCTAATCCTCAAAGACCTGCACCGGTGTAAATCCCATTGAAATGAATGAGGCTTGCATTAATAGAGTGGGTCGAGAATGTCAGTCTTCCTTTGTTTAAAAATAAGTGTAAGAGGTAACCATGTTATATAACTGGAGACAAGAGACAAACATTTCACCTGGCGTCTATACCCAATAATGTGACCTTGTTCAGTTAACCACAAAAGGTCATAGTGATAATATACCAATAGATACCAATGATAATATATAACAATAGGTAATACTAATAATGTGATCCCAAACTCTTACATGTGCCATGCATTGCAAGCACACACACACACACACACACACAGAGAAGCACAAGTCTGGGTCTGAGTCCAATAATGAAAATAAAATAAATAACAACAATAATAAAACATATTATCCCAAAGGCTCAGAGGAGTGTTTCATCGTGCTGCTTCTATCTACTCAATCCCAGAATGCACCAAGGCAAAGAATGAAAAACTAGAAACTGATGTTCACGATTCATTCAAAGTTGGACCCTGCAGTCAGTTACCAGGTTTTGCTTCCGTTTTCCCAGAGAAGAATGCCCCTAGATAGGGAGTCTTGCTTAATGGAAGGAGAAACTTGCTTTTTAAAAAGCAGAGTGAGTGCAGAATTCATGGGAGCTGTTTATGTGAAATGGAACACAAATGCTCCCAAACAGCATGGTCCTGTTTCCTTTATTTCAGTGAGAATTTGGCCAACCCCTCCATGGAAGCACGAGTGGAACCTAGATGAGAAGGAGACCCCAGAATGGATCTCCTTATTTCCGGCCGTGTGTTTTACTCACAAGGCACTCTTCCCTCAATGGCATTAGGGCATGGCCCTAGAGCACTACTTTTAGCAAGCCTGTAGAAATGAGTGGACCCCAGCACCCTGCCAGCTGCCTAGATCCCCATTCACCTGTGCCTGGGAAGCACAAGTAGAGCAGAGCATCAACCCTCTAAGTGGCTGGAGATGTGGGATTCAGATGCAGAGGGAAATTTCCCCTGCTCCCAGAGCAAGAAGAGGAGTTGTCTGAACCATCAGGGAGAGGTGATACCACCCCAACATGAGGGGAACCCTGGGCATGGGAGCAGCTCCAAGACCCATAGTGTGGTTGGCCAGTGGGACCGTGTCAGTAGAGCAGCAGTTGCAGAGCAAGATGGGTGCAAAGGGACCTGCCCATCACCCATTAACAGCAGGAGTCAGCCTGCCCTCTGTAGGGAGGCATTGTGAGAATCAAACGTTAGTGTTGACGCCACCCCTCACAATGCTATGGCTGGCTGCAGCAAGGCCGTGACATTGCATGAAAGAAAACCAGCCATGCTAATCTGCATACCATTGCATGTGTTGATCTGTGTATATCAGCACAAATTTAAAATATCCCATTGCCTGGCACTGAGGGAGGCCATACAAGCAAACTAACCATGACCCATGCAGAAAGACAAAAGAAACCAGCCCAAGGTTTCCAGCTCATTAACCCCAGAAAAACCCCAACACTCTCAGCTTGGGTTACCAGACATCCCGTGTTTTAAGGGATGGCTTATTTCCAAACACCACAGCCCTATAATATTCTGTAGAACTCCAATTTCCCTTTGTGGGGTCCTGAGGGAGGAGCGATGGTACTGATTCCAATCCAAGACTGCTCATATATGCTGCTTTCATCCACTGCCCATGGGAGACGTGTCAATTGCAGCCTGCTAATAAACTGGATGGCAGACTACCTTTCCTTCACCTCGTATGGAGGTGTCTCAAGTCCCCCTTTTTGCATCTGTTCTTTACCCCTCACTATTCCTCCCTGGCACTGAGCCACTGTCCCTTTGAGATATGACAAGAACAGAACTTAACAAACCACCAACCCAGACTAAAACATGTCTTGCTCAACTAGCAGGTAGAGGGTGGAGACACTTCAGGGAAGGTACAACACCCCACAGGTACCCTGGCCAGTTGGAGCCGGAGGGGGTGGCAGTATTCCCCAAGTCAAATTTGGCAACCAGCGTCATGCCTGTAGGGTCAGTCTAAGAGGGTGGGTACTTGCTCACTGCCTAACTACTATGGCCTGGCCCAGCCTGCCCCACTCCTGTAAGGCTGAGCTGTAAGCTTGCATCGCTGTAGCTCTATGCCACTACGGATGGGCGAACGCGGTTCGGAAGTTCAGAATTCGGCCCAAACTCGGCCTGTTTGGACGACCGAACCCGAATCCGAACCCGAACTGACCGAACCGAACTCAATTCCAAACATCGAAATGACCGAACAGTTCGGTCAGTTCGGATCGTGTTTGGTTGGTCAAAAAAGGGTCACTGGAAGGTCAAACGTGACAGGGAGGGGTAGTCAGCTGAGGAGTAGACTTCCAGGCACCAGGGGTGGAGAGGCTTGCAAGAAACAAAACTGTCTGCCTCCCCCCTTCCCAACACCTTCTGAACTAGTCACTGTTCCTGAACAGCAGGCGTTTCAGAAGGCTCCCTCTCGCAGCATTCCCCAGCTCCCCAATCCATTGCAATCCTCCTCCCATTTCACCCATCCAACCCCATATTCTCATTCATTTATTTAGCTTAGCTTAGATAGATTTAGTGGTTATTTTTTGTTTTTACCTCTCCCTGTGTTCCCTGTGTTCAATCTTCCTTCCTCCCTCCCCCTCCATTGAATCCTTTCCCTCTCCCATATATTCCATCCCTGATTCCCTTCCCTTCCCCTGTTTTTTCATTTAGAGTAGGATTATTAGATTGCTTTAAGTTTCATTTCAGTTTTGTACTGAAATGAAACTTAAACCTTAAACTGAAACCTTGAGTTGTTTGTGATTCCCCCCCATCCGATCGATAGATCGATCGATCGATCGATAGATAGTAGACAGTTGTAGGAGTTAGCTTAGTGATAGAGATAGCGTTAGTGATTTAGTTTTAGTGTTTGTAGGAGTAGGTCTGTCTACTTATTAGATAATCCATTTAGTTCATAGCATTTAGAATAGTTAATAGCACTTATATTTAGTGTAGATAGATAGATATAATATTAGATTAAAAAAATAAATTTAAAAAACCCATATAAAAACCAAAAAACCAAATAAAAAACCAAAAAACCCCACCAAAAAACCATATAAAACCAAATAAAAAACAAACAAAATATAAAAAACAAACAAAAAACCCCATAACAAAACATTTCCCGAACAGCCAAACCCGAATTGAACGCCCGAACCCAAACCCGGCAAACTAACCGAACAGATGAACTGAACGGACGAACCAAACGCAGCCGAACCGAATGGCCGAACCCGAACCGCAATCTGTTCGCCCATCCCTATATGCCATACCAGTTCTCTCCCACCCACCGGATCAGACAGTGGCCCGAAATTCAAATAAAGCTCCTCCCTGCCTCCCTTTACAGCCCTAATCCAGCCTCCATTCTAGCAGTGGATCAGGGACAAGAGCCACCCCCACCTGAGGAATGGAGATGCTGTATGATTCCAGGCTGGTGAGGCAGGATACCACCCACAAAACAGCACCTATCTTCAAAAGCAACATACTCAGAGACGGGGGCAGTAACTTGCATGATTTTCCATTTGATATATCGAGAACTGGGAGGCACAAGTGGCTGCCACCGACCTTTAAGGAGGAGGAAAGCGTTCCAGACATGAGTTCCTCGCTTCATTTCAATTATGAATTGATCGAGGTACATTAAACTCCTGATGGTGCATGATATTCCCCATGCTGTGCTGTTCTCTTTTTCCCTTTTAATTCTGGCTGATGGTTTTTATTTGGCTTTTTAATTAAAAGAAGCCTAAATGGTCTATTTCTTGTAGTGCTGAACATTCTCAGAGCAAGTTACAGTTAAAATCAACAACAGCCAAAACTGCATTTTCAAAGCTGGGCGGCTACCGTTAGGCATCAAAATCCAGATGCAGGCATTTAAATGAATAGCTTGACTTCCAGAGGTGCTGAGTACCTACCGCTTGCGTCTAATTTGGCACCCTGATAACCAAGGAAGAGAAGACATCACCTGCTCAGCACCTCAGATATCTGAATATTCGAGACTTGCTCCTGAAACTTCACTGTATTGGTGCTCTGCACTCAGATGCCACCTACTGTTTGGGGATCCTGCCATTGCGCCTTAAGTTCACAGGCAACTGGGGGATTTGCTGTGGCAGGCCCTTCTATGTGGAACTCCCTCGCTCCAGATGCTTGTCTCAGTTTCTCCCTCCTCATGTTCAAAAAGCTGGAAACTTTTTGGTTCTCCATGTGCTTTTAGGAGATTCCCTACTGGTTCCCCTTCATGCATTTCCCCCTGCCCCTTTAAATTATTTAAAATGGATTGTAAGTTACATTTTTAAATTGTGTTTTTAATGCTGTAAGTGCTCCAAGCGCCATCTAGCAGAGGGGTTCTCTAGCCATATAAATAAAACTATTATCGTGGATTTAGATCAGTTTCTTCAGTAGGCAGCCTACGGTCCAAATCTGGCCCACAAATCCCATTCCTACAACCCCTGCTTATTGCTGCAGCTCCCTGCTCCCAGCACTAGTGGAGGGAGAAGTGGCCAGGCTCACTCTTCCCTGCTCCTTACACATTCTTCTTGGCAAGCGCAGCTAAACGCAGTGACGCTTTACTCCAGTGCTTCAGCTCCAAGGGGGAGGCTGCGCTCGGCTGCATATGGAGCGATGGGGGAGGATTAAGCACAAGTTCAAGGTGCTGGTTTTAACCTTTAAAGCCCTTCATGGCCTGGGCCCTGCTTATCTGCGGGACCGCCTCACTTCCCATGTGCCCGTGCGACCCTTGAGATCGTCCGTGGGAGCCTTTTTAGAGGTCCCCTGGGCGAGGCGGGTGGCCACCGA
>QEPC01008520.1:2309407-2343167 GCA_003113815.1 Sphenodon punctatus | reverse complement strand
GGGTGGCCACCGACGTTAGATCTTTTTCGGTGGCTGCCCCTGTGCTGTGGAGTTCGCTCCCGGAGGAGGCTCGGTTGGCTCCCACCCTCCTGCTGTTTCAGCGTATATGTAAGACCTGGCTGTTCCATCAGGCTTTTGGCGAGGGGTTTGGGTGGGTGGGGGTTCCCCACATACTGTATTTTAAAATTGTTTTAAATTATGGAAAGTTGTTCGCCGCTCCAGGCTGCCCTGAGGGCAGGAGGGGTGGGATATAAATTTTAAATAAATAAATGTGCTTTTGCCAGCTCCCGTGCTGCTTAGGGCAGACAGCACAGTGGTGGTACAGGCAGCACACACACACCCTCTGTGTTCCTGGGGTACGATAGGGGAAACACTCAGGGCTGCCGCACTGACACCCCACCCCGCACAGAGAGACTTGAGCCCTTTTCCTTTGTAAGGGCTCTCCTACCTTCTCCCAAGTCCCCTTCCCACCCTAGTGCCAGGTTTCCCCACCTTATTTGTCCCACTCCTCTTTACCCTATTCCTTCAGCTCCTTTCAGGGGTGTAGTTAAGGCTGGAATGGGCCCAGGTGCAAAAGATGGACATTGCCCCCCGCATCACTGACCCTTCCCTGTCCCACCGTTGCTCATGCACCCCAGGTTCGTTCCTTATTGCAGAACACCATCAACTTGCACGGTAAAGAAAGAAAAGGAGTAAAAACTGACGCGCAGTCGTTATTGGGGCTGCACGTCAGAGGGTGTGAGGGCCACCCCCAGCACCCCCGCCAGGTCAGGTCAGGGTATGGAAACAAACATTCCCCTGGCTTGATCTGGCTAGGAAAGGGAGGCGAGGAGCAATGCACGGCTGATCTACTCCACCCCCATGCTGTGCCAGTGTCCTCCACACCATGATAGGCACCCATGGCTGCCAATAACAGGCAGTCATAGATGGCTGCCATGACAACCCCTCACATCAGGATGGGTGGGCATGAAAACAGACATGCCCATCTGGTTTGCCCAGCTCTGGCTCAACTGAATGGCTCGCGGGGCTGGACTTTGGGCCCGGTTTGTTCCAGGCCTACGTTTCTGGCCCAGCCACCAACCCCGCTGGGGTCTGAACCGGGCCCACATCTGGCAGGCCCAGAACAGATGTGCAGATTCAGTGCTGGCCCAAATGAGCCAGAGCTGGGTGAACCGGGCTAGTATCTTGTTTGTTAACACTCCTTCGATCATCAACCTATCTGACCACTTCCTTGCCTCTTTCAATGTCTCCCACAGACCCCCCTCCTCTTCCCCATCTCCATGCCCCTTCCATGACCTGCACGCCATTAACCTCCTGGACATTGCCTCCTCTCTCCCCCCTTCTCCTCTCAGTCTTCTCCTCCTCCTCCCCTGACTCTGCCGTCAGGGAGGCTTTCAATGCCTTCCGGCTTTCAATGCTTTCAGATCCCTTGCCTTCTCCTCCCACCCTGCCCGTTCCCACAACCCCCATCCTTGGCTCACCCCCAGTATCTGCCATCTCTGTTCCTGCACCCGTGATGCTGAATGCCTCTGGTGCAAATCCCACTCTTATGCTGACTTCCTTCACTTCAAATTCTCTCTCTCCTCCCTTACTTCTGCTATCTCCCTTGCTAGACAGCATTACTATGCCTCCTGCATTGAGTCCTGTTCTCGGGACCCTCCATCTTTGATTCCCTCCTCAAGCCCCCCTGTCCTCCTCCTCCCTCTTCCCTTACTGCTTAGTATTTCGCTTCCTTCTTCACCTCCAAGATAGACAAGATCCGCCTTGACATCGCTTCCTGCTCCTCTCCTCTTCCTACTCCCCCTCCTCTTCTCCTGTCCTCCTTCCATCCTGCCTCCCTTGAGGAAATCTCCTCCCTGCTCTCCTCCTCCAACCCTTCCACTTGCCCCCTTGACCCCATCCCTTCCCACCTCCTGACCTCCACTGCTTCTACTATCGCTCCTTCCCTCCTGCACATCATCCTCTCCCTCTCTACTGGGTCCTTCCCCTCCGCCTTCAAGCACGCCAATGTCCTTTCCTCAAAAAGTCCACTCTTGACCCCTCTGACCCTTCTAGCTACTGTCCTGTCTCACTTCTTCCTTTTCCTTCCAAGCTTCTTGAACCTGTTGTCTACTCCCGCTGCGCCAACTCCTCCCTTGACCCCCACCAATCTGGTCTCTGCCCCCTTCACTCTACTGAAACTGCTCTCACCAAGATTACCAACGATCTTCTTGTGGCTAAATATAATTGTCTCTACTCCATTCTTGTCCTCCTTGACCTCTCTGCTGCCTTCGATATTGTTGACAACTCACTCATGCTGGACTCACTTCACTCCCTTGGCTTCCGTGGCTCTGTCCTCGACTGGTTCTCCTCTGACCGCTCCTTCAACGTGTCTCTTACCAACTCCACCTCCTCCTCCTTTCCTCTCTTGGTTGGTGTTCCCCAAGGCTCTGTCCTTGGCCATCTTCTCTATCTACACCCATCCCTAGGCAAACTCATTGCCTCCCATGGCTTCTATATCACCTCTACGCTGATGACACTCAATTCTATCTCTGCTCCCTCTCTCTCTCCATCTGTTCAAGCGTACCTCAGCAACTGTCTCTCTGATATCTCTACCTGGATGTTTCAACATCAACTCAAACTCAACATGGCTAATACTCAACTCCTTATCTCCCCCTCATCCCATCCTTCCTCTCCCTCTTCCCTGTCGATCCTTATCACCGGGATCACCATTCTTCCTGTTCCCCCAAACTCGTAGTTTAGGCTTCATCTTTGACTCGCCCCTTTCATTTAAACCTGCCAAATCCTGTCGTTTCTCCCTCCATAACATTGCTAAGATTCACCCTTTTCACTCGGTCTCCTCTACCAAAACCCTTGTTCACGCCCTGGTCATCTCTTGCCTTGATTATTGTAACCTCCTTCTCACTGGCCTCCCCTGCTCTCTCCTTATCTCCGTCCAAAACTCTGCTGCCAGGGTCATTCACCTCGCCCATCGCTTCGACCACGTGCAGCCCCTCCACTCCTCTCTTCACTGGCTCCCCCTTCCTGAATGAATCTGCACAAGTTCCTAGTCTTCACCAATGAAGCTCTTCACAACCTTGCTCCCTCCTACCTCTCTGTGCTGATTTCCCTCCATATTCCAGTGAACTTCGCTCCTCCTCTGTTCCCTCTCTCGCCTTCCCATGCCCCCCTGTTCCCCTAACCGCCTTTGTCCCTTCTCCCTAGTTTCCCCCCATGCCTGGAACTCCTCCCTGCCCACATCTGCCTCGCCCCCTCCCTTCATACCTTAAAATCCCTCCTCAAGACCCACTTCTTCCGCTCTGCCCTCCCCAACTCCTCGCTCCCCTCTCCTAACTCCTGCTGATACCTAGGGATGGGCGAACAGATCAGGGTTCGGCGGTTCGGTCCAGTTCGGTTCGCCCATTTGGTTCACCCATTCGGTTCGGTCGCCGTGTTCGGGTTCGGCCGTTCAGTTCGGTTCCGGCGTAAAAAAGGCTCTCTGTGTCTTTTTGATGGCCCCAAACCCATGACGGTGGGTCCTGAGGCTAGAGTGGAAGCTTCTAGATACATATTGGCCACAGCTCTCCCTGCCTGTAACTTGGCCCCAGAACCCTGACAGTGGGTCCTGGGGCTGGAATGGCTGTTTCTTGGTGCGTTGGAATGCCATCACCTCTGTGCGAGGAATGATGGCCCCAGACCCATGACGGTGGGTCCTGGGGCTAGAGTGGCAGTTTCTAGATACATATTGGCCACAGCCCTTCCTGCCAGTAACTTGGCCCCAAAACCCTGATGGCGGATCCTGTTGGAAATGCATTCCTCAGTTACATCTCCCCTAAGCACCTCATCCTGTTTGTTTGCTAGAAACAGCAGGAGTAGACAGTCAGATCAGGGAACCCTTCCCCCATCCACTCTGTTCTACTCCTGCTAGGACCTGATTGGTTAATCTCCTCTCCTCAGGATGTTTCTTATCTCTTTGTGTCTGAGAGATATTCAGAGAGCTTCTTACTTCCCTCCTGAACACACCTAGTCTTAGGACTTAGCATAGATGTATGCCTTTCCTATCCTACATGTACTTCTTAATAAAGCTACTTAATCTTAAGTATGCTTCCTGCCTGCTTATTGATGATTAGCTACTCACACTCTTCTGTAAACTCTGCATTGGGTAAATCAATGCAATGATCTCAAAGTCCTTGCATTCCAACAGGGTTATGGGCCCAGGCAACCCAAAAGGCAGCGCAGAGTGAGTATGATTGAGTGCCAGCATTAATCTTAAAGGCAGAAAAGAAAGATTTTAGTCTCTGTGACCATGGATTCTGTGCTGAAAATCTCCGTTCCTGAGAAGCTCACTGTAGCTACAAATTATGAAGCTTGGAGCTACAATGCAAAGATGGCACTTGGAGGACTAGGCCTAAAGAAAATGCTGAAGTCCACCAGACCTACGAATGCAGGGGCAGCACAAGAAAGTTGATAAAGCCATGGCAATCCTCTCAATGTCGGTGAGTCAGCGATTGCATGTGCATATTTGTGACAAGTTAACTGCAAAGGATATGTGGGAAGATTTACAGAGATTGTATCAAGGGAAATCAAATATATCAAAGATACAAATGCTTAAAAGACTTTGCAATATGAAAATGGATGAGAGTGGAGATTTCTCAGCTCATGTTAATGGCCTGCTTGAACTAGTCAGGAGATTGGAAAATCAAAAGCTGAAATTACCAGATGAATTGATAGTGGCATTTCTGCTGAACACTTTACCACTAACTTTTCAAACAGTCAGTCAGATAATAGAACTGCACGATAACCTATCTTTGGATGTTGTTATTCAGAAACTTGAGGAATTTAATATGGCTCAAACTAATGCACAGCCAGACATCCCCTCAAAGTTTGCTTGCAAGGCAGCTGGAAATAAGAAGCCTTTTGCAAAAACGCAATGATCTGCAAGAGTTAAACGTTGCTTTAATTGTGAGGAAACCACGCATCTTGCATATCAATGCACAAAGCAAGAAACTGCAGAAAAACCAGTTAAGAAAGTTCCCAGCTTCTCTGCAAAGAACAAAGGAAGCAATGAGGGGGCTTTTAGCTTGATTGAAGAACAAGCTTCTCAGCTTGAAAGAATGGAAGGAAAAGAAAATGAGACTGCATCACATGATTTCTTTATTGATTCTGGAGCAACTAAAAATCTGATAAAAGACAAAGACAGATTTATTGATCTAGATAGGACTTATAGAACTCTATACGGTTGGCTAATGGAGAGAAAGTTTATTGCCCAGGAAAAGGAAGGGCTGAACTTCTATGCTATCTGGGAGTTAGAAAGCAAATGAAAGTTTCCATTAAAGAAGCTCTATATGTCCCAGAATTGGATCATAATTTTATAAGTGTCAAGTATGCTGTACAGAAAGGTTTTGCAGTGCATTTTCAAGGGAAATGTTGCAGAATTTCAAAGGAAAAGAAGCTTTTTATGCGAGGAAAGCTGGAATCAAATGGGTTGTTTAAAGTGGATTGCTTGCAACATAATGAGTGTATAAATGCTGCAAGAGATTGCAGACACAAGAACTGTGAAAGCAAATGGCATAGGAGATTAGGCCATCGAGACGCAAATGTGTTGCAGGCACTTCCAGACCTAGTTAAACATTTTAAAATGAACTCATGTGCAACTAAAGATGAGAGATGCGTTTGCTGTTTAAAAGCAAAAGGAATTAGGCCCTCCCTTCCTCAGAGCAAGGAGGAAGCCACACAGCACCCCCTACAGCTCATTCATAGTGATATCTGTGGTCCTATGAAGACAAAAACAATTGCAGGGAACCAGTATGCATTGACTTTCGTTGCAAGAGTCAGCCATAAATTTGGAAGATTACCTCAGACCCTAAGGTCAGATAATGGAGGTGAATATGTTTCAAAACAGATGAAAGATTGTTTGAAGTAAAAAGGAACTGAACACCAGACAACCATCCCACATACACCAGAACAAAATGGCGGAGAAGAAAGAAAAAAATCACTCTCTAATAGAGATGGCGAGATGTATGCTTTTGGATGTGAATCTGCCAGATAAATACTGGGGGGAAGCAGTAATGACTGCCACATACATGCAGAACAGGCTCCTAACCAAAGGTGCAAAAGCAACACCTTATGAACTATGACATGGGAAAAAGCCCAGTGTGGAACACATTAGAGTGTTTGGCTCTAAAGCCTATGTTTATATCCCAAAAGCCAAAAGGACCAAACTTAACACCAGATGTGAAGAAGGGATACTTGTTGGCTATGCACAAGGATGCAAGGGATACAGAATAATGGACACTGACACTGGAAACGTGAAAGTAAGCCGTGTGGTCTATTTTGATGAAAATAAAAAGGGAAGCACTGATCAAATGCCAGACCTAATGAGGCCAAGCTCATCAAGACAGAAAAAGACCACAGAACTTCAGATAAAAGAGAAAGCTACACTTGATTTGACCATGTTCGATCAACCTGAACCAGAAAGGGGCACTGACACTAATACTGATACTGATACTGAAGCTGAAACAGAACCAGAAGTGAGACATTCTGGAAGACACAACAAAGGAGTACCAGCAGCGAGACTCTCCTACGCGGCAATAGTGGAGGAACCGCAGCCCTCAACATGGCAAGACATTCAAAAAATGCCAACCAGTGAGGTGCGCAAGTGGAGAGATGCTGCCAAGGAAGAAGTTGAGTCTCTTAATAAAAATAAGACATGGACACTCACAAAGCTACCTGAAAACAAAAAGGCCGTTGGACGCAAATGGGTCTTCAAGACCAAGCATAATGCAGAAGGGGAAATCACGCGACACAAAACGAAATTAGTGGCCAAGGGATATTTCCAGAAATACAGCGAGGATTATGATGAGACCTTTGCCCCAGTAGTAAGGCACACCACAATAAGAACACTCCTCAGCATAGCAGCTGCAAGAAAAATGGAAGTGCAGCACTTAGACGTGAAGACTGCATTCCTACATGGTGATATCAAAGAGGACATCTACATGCAGCAGCCGCCGGGATTCGAAGAACCTGGGAAGGAGGAACTTGTGTGCAAACTTCAAAAGAGTATCTATGGCCTAAAGCAAGCAGCGAAAGCCTGGAACGAAAAATTGAATCAATTGCTCCTTAAGGAGGGGTTCATACAGGGAGAAGCTGACCCCTGCCTATACTCAAGGTTCAGAAATAAAAGGAGGACATACATTCTAACTTATGTGGATGATCTGATTGTATGCCATGAAAACAAATGAGATTGTGATGAAATCGTCAGGAATCTGAACAAAGAAATAGAGGTGAAAGACTTGGGAGGTATCACTTACTATCTTGGAATACAAATAGAACGAGAAAAAGATGGAAGTTTCCTTCTCAATCAAAAACAAAAGATAAAGGACATTTTAGAATGCCTAGGCATGACAGAGGCTAATGAAGTGGGGACACCTATGGAAACAAATTTCCTAAGCCAGGAAGGCAACGACGAGCCCCTACCACAGGACAACCAGTACAGAACTGCAATTGGCAAAATGTTGTATGTAGCCACCGTCACAAGGCCAGACATTGCCGCTGCTGTAGGAATACTAAGCAGAAAAGTAAGTGCACCAACCCAAAGGGACTGGATAGCAGTCAAGAGAATAGCACGGTACCTGAAGGGCACAATGCATTTAAACTTAAAACTACCAGCAAGCGAGAACCCCAGATTGATGGGATATATGGATGCGGACTGGGCTGGAGACAAGACTGACTGCAAATCTGTGAGTGGAAATGTATTTCTGTATGGAGGCGGAGCAATCAGTTGGACTAGCCAGAAGCAGTCATTAATTGCCCTTTCATCCACAGAAGCAGAATTTATTTCAGCCACTCAAGCATGTCAAGAGGTAGTATGGCTACACAGACTACTAAAGGACTTTGGAATAGACGAACCAAAGCCAACTGAGATGTATGAGGACAATCAAAGCTGCATTCAGCTTACGAAAATGGAAAAGATAAAGCCAAGGTCGAAGCACATCAACACCAAGCGTCACTATGTGAGAGAAGCGCAAGAAAAAGGACTTGTTGAACTGATTTATTGTCCTACAGAGGAAATGATAGCGGATGTGCTGACCAAACCGCTACCCAGAGACAATTTCCAGAGGCTACGAGAAGCATTGGGAATTGTCAGCAGTGCACATAAATGATTCGGTGCACGGGACGATGAGAAGGGGTGTTGGAAATACATTCCTTTGGTTGCATCCCCCCTAAGCACCTCATCCTGTTTGTTTGCTAGAAACACCAGGAGTAGACAGACAGATCAGGGAACCCTTCCCCCATCCTATCTGTCCTACTCCTGTCAGGACCTGATTGGTCAATCTCCTCCCCCAGGAGATTTCTCATCTCTTTGTGTCTCAGAGAGCTTCCTTCCTCCCTCTTGAACACACCTAGTCTTAGGACTTAGCATAGATGTAGGCCTTTCCTATCCTACATGTATTTCCTAATAAAGCTACTTAAGCTTAAGTATGCTTCCTGCCTGCTTATTGATGATTAGCTACTCACACTCCTCTGTAAACTCTGCATTGGGCAAATGGATGCAATGATCTCACAGTCCTTGCATTTCCAACAGGGTTATGGGCCCAGACACCCAAAAGGCAGCGCAGAGTGAGTAAAATTGAGTGCTAGCATTAATCTTAAAGGCAGAAAAGAAAAGAAAGATTTTAGTCTCTGTGACCATGGATTCTATGCTGAAGGTCTCCATTCCAGAGAGGCTCACTGGAGCAACAAACTATGAAGCTTGGAGTCATAATGCAAGGATGGCACTGGGAGGACAAGGCCTAAGGAAAATGCTGGAGTCCAACAGACCTACAGATGCAGGGGCAGCACAAGAACTCTGGGATGAGAAAAATGACAAAGCTATGGCAATCATCTCAATGTCGGTGAGTCAGCGTTTACATGTGCACATACGTGACAAGTTAACTGCAAAAGATATGTGGGAAATTTTACAGAGACTGTATCAAGGGAAGTCAAATATATCAAAGATACAAATGCTTAAAAGACTTTGTAATATGAGAATGGATGAGAGTGAAGATTTTTCAGCTCATGTTAATGGCCTGCTTGAACTAGTCAGGAGACTGGAAAATCAAAAGCTGAATTTACCAGATGAATTGATAGTGGCATTTCTGCTGAACTCTTTACCACCAACTTTTCAAACAGTATGTCAGATAATAGAAATGCAGGATAACCAATCTTTGGAAGTCGTTATTCAGAAACTTGAGGAATTTAATATGGCTCAAACTAATGAACAGCCAAACATCCCTTCAGAGTTTGCTTGCAAGGCAGCTGGAAATAAAGAGGTTTTTGCAAAATCTGCGAGAGTTAAGTGTTGCTTCAATTGTGGGGAAATCACCCATCTTGCATATCAATGCAGGAAGCAAGATACTGCAGAGAAACCAGTTAAGCAAGTTCCCAGCTCCTCTGCAAAGAACAAAGGGAGCCATGATAGGGCTTTCAGCCTGGTTGAGGAAAAAGCATCTCAACTTAAAAATGTGGAAGGAATAGAATGTGAGACTGCTTCACATGATTTCTTTGTTGATTCTGGAGCAACTAAAAATCTTATAAAGGACAAAGACAGATTTATTGATCTGGATAGGACTTATAGAACTCCTATAAGATTGGCTAATGGAGAGAAAGTTTATTGTCAAGGAAGAGGCAGGGCTAAACTCATATGTCATCTGGGAAACGGTGAGGAAATGAAAGTTACCATTGAAGAAGCTCTATATGTCCCAGAATTGGATCATAATTTTATAAGTGTCAAGTATGCTGTACAGAAAGGTTTTGCAGTGCATTTTGAAGGGAAATATTGCAGAATTTCAAAGGAAAAGGAGCTTTTTATGCGAGGAATGCTGGATTCAAATGGCCTATTCAAGGTAGATTGCTTGCAACAGGATCAGTATGCAAATGCTGCAAAAGATTGCAGACATAAGAACTGTGAAAGCAAATGGCACAGAAGGATGGGCCATAGAAATGCAGATGTGTTGCATGCACTTCCAGACCTAGTTAAACATTTTAAAATGAACTCATGTGCAACTAAAGATGAGAGATGTGTTTGCTGTGTAAAAGGAAAGGGAACTAGGCCCTCCTTTCATCAGAGCAAGGAGGAAGCCACACAGCACCCCCTACAGCTCATTCATAGTGATATCTGTGGTCCTATGAAGACAAAAACAATTGCAGGAAACCAGTATGCATTGACTTTCATAGATGATTTTTCCAAGTTCACGTTCACTTACTTGATTAAAGAGAAAAGTCAGGTGCTGGAGAAATTTAAGGAATATGTTGCAAGAGCCAGCAATAAGTTTGGAAGATCACCTCAGATCCTAAGGTCAGATAATGGAGGTGAATATGTTTCAAAACAGATGAAAGAATTTTTGAAGCAAAAAGGAATTGAACACCAGACAACCATCCCGCATACACCAGAACAAAATGGAGTAGCAGAAAGAAAAAATCGCTCTCTCATAGAGATGGCGAGATGTATGCTTTTGGATGCGAATCTGCCAAACAAATACTGGGGGGAAGCAGTAATGACTGCCACATACCTGCAGAACAGGCTCCCAACCAAAGGTGCAAAAGCAACACCTTATGAACTATGGCATGGGAACAAGCCCAGTGTGGGGCACATTAGAGTGTTTGGCTCTAAAGCCTATGCTTATATCCCAAAGGCCAAAAGGACCAAACTTAACACCAGATGTGAAGAAGGGATACTTGTTGGCTATGCACAAGGATGCAAGGGATACAGAGTAATGGACACTGACACTGGAAATGTGAAGATAAGCAGTGTGGTCTATTTTGATGAAAATGAAAAGGGAAGCACTGATCAAATGCCAGACCTAATGAGGCCAAGTTCATCAAGACAGAAAAAGACTGCAGAACTGCAGATAAAAGAGGAAGCTGAAGTTTCATTTGATTTGACCATGTTCAATCAACCTGAACCAGAAGGGGGCACTGACACCAACACTGATGCTGATGCTGAAACTGAAGCAGAACCAGAACTGGAACCAGAAGATAACACTGATGCTGATACTGAAACTGAAGCCGAAGCAGAACCAGAACCAGAAGTGAGACGTTCTGAAAGACACAACAAAGGAGTGCCAGCAGCGAGATTCTCCTATGCGGCAAAAGTGGAGGAACCACAGGAGCCCTCAACATGGCAAGACATTCAAAAAATGCAAACCAGTGAGGCGCGCAAATGGAGAGATGCTGCCAAGGAAGAAATTGAGTCTCTTAATGAAAATAAAACATGGACACTCACAAAGCTACCTGAAAACAAAAAGGCCATTGGATGCAAATGGGTCTTCAAGACCAAGCATAATGCAGAAGGGGAAATCACGCGCCACAAAGCGAGATTAGTGGCCAAGGGATATTCCCAAAAATACGGCGAAGACTACGACGAAACCTTTGCTCCAGTAGTAAGGCACACCACAATAAGAACACTCCTCAGCATAGCAGCTGCAAGAAAAATGGAAGTGCAGCACTTAGACGTGAAGACTGCATTCCTACATGGTGATATCAAAGAGGATATCTACATGCAGCAGCCGCCGGGATTTAAAGAACCTGGGAAGGAGGAACTTGTGTGCAAACTTCAAAAGAGTATCTATGGTTTAAAGCAAGCAGCGAAAGCCTGGAACGAAAAATTGAATCAATTGCTCCTTAAGGAGGGGTTCATACAGGGAGAAGCTGACCCCTGCCTATACTCAAGGTTCAGAAATAAAAGGAGGACATACATTCTAACTTATGTGGATGATCTGATTGTATGCCATGAAAACAAACGAGATTGTGATGAAATCGTCAGGAATCTGAACAAAGAAATAGAGGTGAAAGACTTGGGAGGTATCACTTACTATCTTGGAATACAAATAGAACGAGAAAAAGATGGAAGTTTCCTTCTCAATCAAAAACAAAAGATAAAGGACATTTTAGAATGCCTAGGCATGACAGAGGCTAATGAAGTGGGGACACCTATGGAAACAAATTTCCTAAGCCAGGAAGGCAACGACGAGCCCCTACCACAGGACAACCAGTACAGAACTGCAATTGGCAAAATGTTGTATGTAGCCACCGTCACAAGGCCAGACATTGCCGCTGCTGTAGGAATACTAAGCAGAAAAGTAAGTGCACCAACCCAAAGGGACTGGATAGCAGTCAAGAGAATAGCACGGTACCTGAAGGGCACAATGCATTTAAACTTAAAACTACCAGCAAGCGAGAACCCCAGATTGATGGGATATATGGATGCGGACTGGGCCGGAGACAAGACTGACTGCAAATCTGTGAGTGGAAATGTATTTCTGTATGGAGGCGGAGCAATCAGTTGGACTAGCCAGAAGCAGTCATTAATTGCCCTTTCATCCACAGAAGCAGAATTTATTTCAGCCACTCAAGCATGTCAAGAGGTAGTATGGCTGCACAGACTACTAAAGGACTTTGGAATAGACGAACCAAAGCCAACTGAGGAGGACAATCAAAGCTGCATTCAGCTTATGAAAATGGAAAGGACAAAGCCAAAGTCGAAGCACATCGACACCAAGCATCACTATGTGCGAGAAGCGCAAAAAAGAAGGACTTGTCGAAGTGATTTATTGTCCTACAGAGGAAATGATAGCGGATGTGCTGACCAAACCTTTACCCTGAGATTATTTCCAGAGGCTACGAGAAGCATTGGGAATTGTCAGCAGTGCACATAAGTGATTTGGTGCACAGGACGATGAGAAGGGGTGTTGGAAATGCATTCCTCAGTTACATCTCCCCTAAGCACCTCATCCTGTTTGTTTGCTAGAAACAGCAGGAGTAGACAGACAGATCAGGGAACCCTTCCCACATCCATTCTGTTCTACTCCTGCTAGGACCTGATTGGTTAAATCTCCTCTCCTCAGGATGTTTCTTATCTCTTTGGGTCTGAGAGATATTCAGAGAGCTTTTTACTTCCCTCCTGAACACACCTAGTCTTAGGACTTAGCATAGATGTAGGCCTTTCCTACCCTACATGTATTTCTTATTAAAGCTACTTAATCTTAAGTATGCTTCTTGCCTGCTTATTGATGATTAGCTACTCACACTCCTCTGTAAACTCTGCATTGGGCAAATCAATGCAATGATCTCACAGTCCTTGCATTCCAACAGATCTGAGGGCTGGAGTGGCTGTTTCTTGGTGCGTTGGAATGACATTGCCTCTGTGCGAGGAATGATGGCCGCCAGACCCATGACGGTGGGTCCTGGGGCTAGAATGGCAGCTTCTAGATACATATTGGCCACAGCCCTCCCTGCCAGTAATGTAGGCCCCAGAACCCTGATGGTGGGTCCTGGGGCTAGAGTGGCTGTTTCTTTTTTTATATATATCTATCTCTACAATAAATCTAACTGCTATTAACTATTCTAAAACCTATTGAACTAGATGGAATATCCTAATAATTAACTACAAAGGCCTTGTCCTACAAGTACACTGTATCTCTATCTATCTCTATAGCTAAGCTAACTACTATGTATATCTATCTAGTAACTGTCTATCTAATAATTATCTGTCTATATATGCAATATTACACAGAGGGAAACACAAAGAACACAGAGAGGGGTACAAAACTGAAATGAAAATCAATTTAATAATAATCCTACTCTAAATAAATTCAAAACTTAAAACAGGGGAAGGGAATCAGGGATGGAATAAGAGGGAAAGGGGAAAGAATTCAATGGAGGGGGGAGGGAGGAAGGAAGATTGAACACAGGGAATACAGGGAGGGGTAAAAACAAAAAATAACACCTACATCTATCTAATATAATCTAAATAAATGATAATATGGAGGTAAATGGGTTGGATGGGTGAAATAGGAGGAGGATGGCAATGGATTAGGAATAGGAAGGAACAAAAACTGCTGGGAGAGAGGGAGCCTTCTGAAACTCCTGCTGTTCAGGAACAGTGACTAGCTCAGAAGGTGTTGGTAAGGGGGGAGGCAATCAGTTTTGTTTCTTGCTGCGCCCGCCTCACCGCACGCCCCATTGGCTCCATGCAGCCTAGCCTGTGGCCAATCGCAGACTGCGAAGCCAGTGGTCTAAGGCGAAAAGGGATGGTGATTGGGCAGGCTGGCTGCTACTCCAAGTCTCTCCACCCCTGGTGCCTGGAAGTCTGCTCCTCAGCTGATTCCCCATCCCTGTCACGTTTTGCCTTCCAGTGACATGTTTTTGCCATCCAAACTCAACCAAATGTGATCCGAACTGACCCAACTGTTCGGTCATTTCGATGTTCGGAATTGAGTTCGGTTCAGTCAGTTCGTGTTTGGATTCGGGTTCAGTCGTCCAAACAGGCCGAGTTTGGGCCGAACTCCAAACTTCCGAACCATGTTCACCCATCCCTACTGATACCTACTATCCAGTAGAATCTGTTACCGGAGGTCTGTGTACTCGTATCTTCACCACATGGACCAGCCAGCCATCGTTCTCGATGTAACCAAGCCAAGCACATGCACCTGGGGCCTCACATCTTCCTGAATGTTACACCCCTTGTCTCTCCCTCTGTTCCCCTTCCTTCATCTTTACTCCCACCTCTCAGATTGTAAGCTCTAGGGCAGGGACCGTGTCTATTCCATTACTTTGTAAAGTACCAGGTACATTGCTTGCACTATATAAATGCTTGCGAATAATAATAATACCCAAAGTCACCTTTGGTCTACTGTTTCCTTTCAGGGATTCTGGTTAAGAATTGCCACACTGATATTTCAAGTTGCCACATCTCATGGTTTGACCCCAAGTGGCAATCCTTCTGATATTATAGTTTCGTTGCTATGATGAACCACAGGTACAGCCATTTGGAGGTTTCTGATTTGCACCAAGATCGATAGTATTCTACCCTTTAGTTCCAGCAGGGGTAGCAAGCAGCACTTGGGGTGCTTTTAGACGTGAAACAATGCTCTCTGATTTAAATAATCCACTTTAAGAAAACTCACATGGGTGGAGTTTGGAAACAATGGCTCATGCATTCATTCAAACATGAAGCTGAGGTCTCAAGTGCACATGCATAGCTTAGTTACAGACAAGAAGGAAACTCTGAAGTATCTCAAAGGCAGCTCCCCTGTTCAGGCTGCCTGTTTTCTCCCTTCATAGCCTAACCTAGTAAACTGACCTAGACCCTTAGTCTTCATTGCTGGAGAATTAATCAAATGACCATGTTAGGGCTGGTTCTCTCAGCCTTCACTGTGACAAAATCAATCGCCCCACTGCTGTCATCATCAATGCACTAGGAAGCTGTACAAGGGAAACTTGAGAGGAATAAAGAGCATGACTTACGGTTCACCTGAACAAACGCCACGGCCTCATCATGTCCAGCAATGTTCTCAGCCTTCACTGAGACACGGTAAACCCCAGGGGTGTCGTAGCGGTGCCGGATGGGTTCACCTGTCAGTGTGAGATTCACGTATGTCGCTTTAAAGCCGTCTCCAAGGTCCACCTGGTACTTGGTATTTAGAATGTCTCCCTGACAGAAGAAACGGATCAGAAATCTGTTGAATAACCAAAATCACAGGAATGATATGTTCCTAAAACCCACTCCTCAATTCTGATGTCAAATTAAAAACCAGGAAGCCGCTACTTTAAACTCCTCACATTACAAAGGGAGAGAGAACAAGCACTTATTTACCTTTTGCTCTGCCGCACCTTAGCAGAATAGTTTCTGACTTGTCAATATAAAAAAGTAAATGAGAGAAATCGCTTGTACCAATTCAATTCCAATGACCACTTGTAATAAAGAGCCTTTGCTTTGATCAAACACCCAAGCTTCACATTTAATCAAGGAGCTTATTAAATTAAAAAAAATAGTTGATTGCTTTGTATGATTCTCTGTTGTGAACATTTCTCTTCAAGTCGCCATTTTCATGCAGGTGGGCAGAATTTAGTGGTGGAGACAAAAACTTTATCAAAGCTTACTACAGAGAAGCTCCCTTAGCTGGGTTGGAGTGCAGTTGAAGTTCCTTTAGTGACTCTAAAGTGCAAATGCTGCTAGTTTGGCCGCTCTTTTGCTTGCAAACCTCCTGGCATACTTTCTCCAGGCACTGCAGCAGCAGCATTCAAAGCTAAGAAGTGTTCACTCCTGATTGTCCCTGAATGCTCTGCTCTTAACAATATTATTTCTGCTCTAAAACATTTAGTGACAGTGGTGCTCTTAGAGCAAGGATTCCTCTCCCATTTTTTTCCTGGCCAAAGGAAGGAAGATAATACTGGCATGGTAACAAGAGAGTAAAATGCAGTAAAATGATATAAAATTAAATGTTGAATTTTATATCCTGGATTGACTTTAAATAATAGTCCTTTCTTTTTACTCTCTTATGCATCTACTCATGGGACATAGTGGGATCCTGAAACTGTTTAATGCTGGTGTCAGCATTTATCACCAGCACAAATCCCATTCACTCCATTTAGAGTTGAAACAAGCACTTGCAAAATTTCCAGTACCCGAATCGACCCAACAACATTGGGTACTAATTGGTGCCCGATTTTGGCCCAATCTGAGTACCTGACATCCTGGAATGTTCTGGTCCCAGAATGTTGACATCTGTACAATTCTTTTTATTTCTGACACCTATTTTTTTGTTTTCATCCCAGAAAGTCAACTTCTGGTCCTGGGATGTTGACTTATGGTTCCTTTTTGTTTGTTTGTTTTTCTAAAGACTTTTCAGTTTTCCATCCCAATATACCAATTGATAATTGAAAAATTGACAAATCAGTACTGGAAGTTTTTGATTATTCAAGTTTTTGGGTACTTGATCATTAATTGATCTGATATTATCTGCAGATATTACCAAATCTGCTACCTATTTCAGCTGAATTACTGATACGATTCAAAATTCATATTCATATTATATTATATTACCTTACCTTCAAACCCTACATTGACTCCGTGGCCAAATCCTGCCGCTTCTCCCTCCACAACATTGCTAAGATCCGCCCTTTTCTGTCTGTCTCCTCTGCCAAAACTCTCATCCATGCCCTAGTACCATCTCACGCCTCGACTATTGTAACCTCCTCCTCGCTGGCCTTCCCCGCTCTCACCTTGCTTCCCTCATCTCAGTTCAAAACTCTGCTGCCAGGATCATCCACCTAGCCCGTCGCTTTGACCATGTGCAGCCTCTCCTCTCCTCTCTCCACTGGCTCCCCCTTCCTGAGCGTATTCTGCACAAGCTCCTCGTCTTCACCTACAAAGCCCTTCATAACCTTGCTCCCCCCTACCTCTCTGCCCTGATCTCCCTCCGAACCCCTGTTTGAGCACTCCACTCCTCTTCCATCCCCTCCCTCACCCTCCCATGCCTCTCCTGCTCCCCCAACTGCCTTCGTCCCTTCTCTCTTGCTGCCCCGCATGCCTGGAACTCCCTCCCTGCCCTCGTCCGCCTTGCCCCCACCCTCCACACCTTCAAATCCCTCCTCAAAACCCACCTTTCCACTCCGCCCTTCCTAACTCCTGCTAATCCTCCCCACCCAGGATTATCCCCTACCTGTTATCTGAAAACTCCCAATGTACTGTAACCAAGCCAAGAACGTGTACCTGAGTTCTCGTATCCTCATGAATGTCGCATCCCTTGTCCCTCCCTCTGTTCTCCCTTCCCTGTCTCCCCTCCCCATGTCTTTAGATTGTAAGCTCTCGGGCAGGGACCATGTCTATCTTATCTCTGTAAAGCGCCAGGTACATTGCTGGTGCTATATAAAAGCTAATAAATAATAATAATAATAATAATAATAATTAATTATTATTATTATTAATAATAATAATATAATATTCATTTTCAGCCATAGGTGGCAGAAAAGTTTTACATCCTCAGTAAATCTCTTTACAGTAGACAGCACTACTAGGCAATGACCTCAAAAAATAAAAGAAAACTGCTCTGACATTATGGCACTGGAGTTTGTTTTTATACCTTTACACATTCTATCTGTTGACATAGGGGTAAAAACAGAAGTGACAGCTCCCACTTACCCGGGTGGCAGTGAAAACTATTACTTTGCCTGGCTGCTGAACAAATGTGACGGCAGCCGGGCCAGGAGCAGATAGACACACAGATGTACGTCCACCCGGCCCTGTCCCTGTACAGTGTGCAGCGCCCCCCATCTGACGAGCAGCCATGGTGGCCAATGATGGCCGCCATAGTGCCTGGAACTGCTGGGACTATGGACCAGGTCCAGGTAAAGTGTTCTAATGGACGTGATAGCCTGCTTTACTCCCAGCCGAGCAGCCGCTTCCTTGCTGTGTTAGTGCTTAGTCTGGGCTGTGACCTGGGGATGTTCCTAAGTCACAGCCCGGGCTAAGTACCAACACCACCTGGGAAATGGCCTGTGCTAACATTTGGTGGGTCAAAGTGTGGAAATGCAGGCTATTGTCACGTCTGAAAACACCCGGGACATTAAATGGCGCGGTGTGTTTGCGTGTTTAGACATTCTAGCGGTTGGCACAGGGCAAAGTGTAAACCACTAAATCCCTGCTCTATGAAAAATCGTATTTTTGTCCATCCAAGTACCAGAAAAAATCATTTCAAAAGCAGTGAATTTCCAGTTCTACCCCTTTATTGTAGGGAAGGTAAAGGCATGGAAAAGGAGAAAAAGAAATGAAGTTACATCCAGTCTCATTGTAGTTAGCTTAGTTTTGTTATGGATCTAAGGCTTATTACCATATATCTAAGCACTCTGCATCATCCACACACAATTTATAATCAACAGCCCAATAAGGCAAAAAATAACAGAGCCCATAATGCAGATAAAATTATGCACAAAAGCTAATAGAACTAATGCACAAAAATTGATAACGTGTTGACTATAGCAGGAGTGAATGCGACTGTGGGTATTTTCACACAAGACACTCTCCACCTACTACTCACCCACTATACATGGCCCTTTTCCCGCAGCGCACGGGGGAGGGGGTCAGTGTGCATTGGGTGAGCGGGAAGTTCTGACGGTCGTACACCGACCTCCCCCCACCGCTACCCATCACCCACACACGGAGGCACCTCCATGTTGTCCGGTGCCTCCATGTGGGGGGGATGGGTGTAGATGAGTGTACATGCGTGTGCGCAGGAGTGCACACGCAAACACACACACCCCACCCAGCGACGGCGCAGTTCAACTGAGACTCACCCATGCATAAACACCCAGATTCCTGGGTGTTCATGCGTGGGTGCCACTCATGTAAAAAGGGCCTAAGTTGCAAGGCTGCAATGTTGCCCTATGGGTTCCCTGTGGGTGGGTGGAGAGTGTCTTGTGTGAAAATGCCCTTTATCAAACAAGGCTGCTGAAATGTATTCCGACTCTCACATCAATAGAACTAAATACTGCTTAATCTGTGCAAGGATAGCAGAATAACCCTGATTACTAAGAAGTTGCCATTGCCTACTGTATACAGGTGGGAGTCACATCTTCAAAAGATCAATGGGCTAGATCAACAAGTTATCAACACCCACCCAGAATCAGGACTAGATTTTATTTTTTTTTAAAAAAGCTCAATTCCCATGTGGGATCTGAAAAAGATTCAGGCAAGGCACAATTTTACTTGGACATAGTTCCTCAAACTCTTCCTGCGTTCTATAGAACTAACAGATGTGTAGTGGTGTGGGCTGCTAGCATTTGAAATTTAAAAAAAAAGAGAGATGAGGAGGATGAGGATAGTGACTAATTTATTACTCTAAACCTCGAGGGATTTTCTCTAAAGAGGCCAGGTCATAAGTTTGACTCTTAACTCACGGACTTTGCCTGCTATAAGCATCCGCTCTTTTCAATAACCATAAACCTTCTTTACAGAGTAAGAAGGAAGTAGGACCTGCTTCCCACCTCACAGTCTACAAACTAGCTAAGAGACAGGACACACAACAAGGCAACAATGAGGACTGGAACCTAGTGCTCTAGCCTAATAAACCCAAAGCGTAGCTATCCACACTTCCAACTTTGCTGCAGCTTTCTAACAAAGCATTGTGTATGTTACTGGGCAAATGTCCTTACTTCTCTCCTAGTGGCTGAATTACTCTTGTAGCTCAACAGACAGAGCTTTGAACTAGGGGTCTGAAGGTTTAGCATTTGGGTCTGCTTTATGTGAGGTGATGTTATTTATTTATTATTTATTTATTTTCGCAACTTATATCACGCCCCATCCTGCCAATGGCAGCTCAGGGCGGCCTACAATAAATAAACAGGATATAAAATACAGTATAAAATAAAATATATAACCATAACAATCAAACAATTGTGGGCCGAATAACCCTACCCACCCTCCAGAAACCCCCACCTACCCACTACCCATCCCCTTCCCCATCCCCAAATGCCTGGCGAAACAGCCAAGTCTTACATTTTCTGCGAAAGGAGGGGAGATCTGGAGACAGGCGAACTTCCACCCGGAGGGAGCGCCACAGCTGAGGGGCAGCCACCGAGAACACCCTCCCGAACGTGTGTGTCTGCATATGACCCTTAGTAACAATACTTCCCACCGCTGTGGCTTACTTCCACATTTTTGGAAAATGTGGAGTCTCTGGACTTTCATTTCTGAGTCTGCACAATGTGGATCACGCTACTGCCTTTCCCTCACCCTTTTGCTATTTGAATCCTAGAGTCCTGATTTCAACATGGGCTTCTATTCGCCATCAACGTACAAGCAATTAATAGTAAATGAGGAGATGATCGGGGCCTCCGATGTGTTACGCCCTGCACAAATATGAAAAGATGCTCTCTGCCGCCAAGCAGAAAGCAGAAAGAAACTAAGGGTCTAATCCTGAAAAAAAAAGTTATACACTTTTCACAGACCTTCCCTATAACTCTGACCTTCCCTAGACTTCCCTGTGAACTCTGATCCTGTAGCTATGGACTCTGGGATTTTCCTATGGGTCCTCATTTCATGCAGGTCAGGTGCTGATAACACTTAGGTGGCATTCAGATGTTCAGTTTGTGTTCGAATTTTACAAAATTTGAATGTATCTTGCATGTCTGAAGTCCCTAATTCGAAATATTGTCGTCAATATTGCACCTAAGTAATCCGCAGTTCAAAGCTAGTTAAACCTACCTTTATGCTGCCCGATTGAAATAAATCCGCTCTTTACAGCAGTGTGAAAGTGACATTGTATTCAGTGTTAACTGGTGCAAAATATTTCCTGCCTGTGAAGGGAACTTTGCTTTCAAGTGCGCTGTTTTACTCCTGCCCCTACGGGATGCAGCAGCAGCAGCAACAGGGACACCGATCCTATCTCCTATCGGACTGGGAGATAAAGCTGTTTGTTTACAAACAACTCCTCCCCATATGCGTGATCACATGGGGAGGAGTTGTTTATAAACAAACAGTGTTATCTCCCTATGGATCGGGTGTCCCCGCTGCTGCTGCTGGAGCACTACTAGGAGGCAGAGGCAGCTGAGGGATGGGGTCCAGAGCCAGGGAGGGGAGGTAGAAGAACTTATTGAGGGTGAGGCTGGCTGCAGCCTGCTGCCCAGCCATGCTGTAATTTCCTGTAATTGAACCACACTGAACAGGCGGGTAAGCGCGCGCTCCAAAAAGGTCTGAATGTGTTATTTCGCTGTGGGAAATAATGGTATTGCATGCATGTGAATGCAACTGACATTGTTTACAGCGAACTAGAGAAAACCTATTTTTTTAAAATCCAGATAATTGCTGCACGTGTGAATGAGCCCCTAGTATTTCAGGCTCGGTGCCTAAGACTACAAGATGGCTATGTATTACAGCACACAAGGAAACAATCATGGGAATAACACAAAAATGATTAAATTTACTGGCCTTGGATTCTCAGAGCTTCTTAATCTTTTAGATTCCTGTGTCTAGTGACACGTCTAACCTCCTAAAAACTTAAGTCCACTTTCCTCAGCACAAGATACTCTCACACCTTCCTCACAAATGTAAATTATGTCCATGGGTCAGGTTTTTCAAAATGTTAAAAAATAATTTTCTGCTGATGCATATAGTGGGGCTGACGTCCACAAAATACAGGTTCTAATAGATATAGAATTCTACAATATCCAAGACAGTACACAGCAATTCCCTTGCTCTTGTACTTACTGAAATTAGTACAACCAAAACTGTACGTTTTTATGTTTTTCCCAACTGTCTGAGAAATAGCAGATAAACTCAGATCAATTCGTTGCCAAGTGGTAATACAAATGGTCTAAATGTAACTTCTTTTCCTCAGTAGTAGTCATCTCCTTTTGATGTGTACTTCCGGTGTAGCTCTCTAATAATTTATTCTGTGACTGGTTTTGCTGTGTGTAAGCACCAAGTCCATGTGAATCAGAATCTGAGGGTGTAACTATTTCCTCTTGTATCTTTTGTGTAAACGTGCATGCAAGGTGTGCAGTTGATTAACAGGTCAATGGACTGAACTCTTCTGTGTAACTGGCAAATTGCAATATTTCTCAACCAGTTGCCTGAGTTTACCTCAACACCAGGTCCTAGTACAGAATATTTTTTCACCACCTTTAATCACAATACAATCAAGATACTACAACATTGTGCAAGGGGGATTTGACTTTGAAGATTTACATTTTTTTAGCAATGCTTAAACTGAACAACTCAACTCAAGACAGCACATGCATCATTCAGGGCACACACTCCCCCAACCAATTGAAAGCAATGACAACACTCCCATCACATGGTGGAGGAATTCCCTGTCATTGACGTTCATGACCCTGACCTGAGTAAATCTGGCTTCAGAACCTCAATGGTGGAAATTCTACCACAGACAGGGAGACCATGATTCAAACTACTAGCAACCTCCAATTGCTAGAGAGGACAGGATCATAATTAAAGATGAAACAAATAGGTGTTTTTGTATCTGAATATTATTTACATTTTTTAACAGCCCATTGAATATCTGAATAATTATTAACTATGGAAATGATGTTCTTGTATCTGTTTATTTGGACATTTCAGTTCAGTTATTTCAGTATTTCAGTCACTTTGTTTCGGCACCAGTAGTGTTACTGTGCACCAGCACCAATGGTGTCAAAATGACCAAACCAAAACAACAGAAATGAACTGAAACACAAACTGATAAATGGAAACAAATAAACTAAAAAACATATTTGTTGCAGGAAACAATAGCAGTTCATATCTACTTTTATCAGACCTGAGTCAAAGCAGGCAAAATCATTGGATATGACCAGGAACGTGCATTCATTTTGTTTCCCTAATTGCCACCAATGAGGAAAATGCAGTGAATACAGATCCCTGGATACGATATTCATTGAGGATATTTGTTTTAGATTTAATCTTAATTCTGTGCATCTACTGGAAGGAGAAGAGTCAGAGCGGTAACAGAACTCATCTGCAGGGATGAAAATAAGCCTCTCTGCGTGTCAAAAGCCTGGTATTAATACATGAATTTACCCAAGACTGTTTGGCATAACGTCCTTTATTTAAAGGGACTTCTTAATGCCATCTGTATTTTCATTTACATACATTCTAAAGACAATGCCTTTACATCTTACTTGGTTCCTCTCGGATATTAACATTTCTGGTTGAAATGTTTAAAAGGAACTTAAATTAATTAGGTATCCAAACCCCTTTGAATTTAACTGAGACTTGGACACTTCACTCCATGTGGAAATCTCAGCCTAAATATGTAAGGGACAGTGTCAATGCGCTGGCGAGGGGGACACAAGTCAGTTTTTGGACAAAGGTTTGATGTATATACAGTTCTCTGAAAATTGCCACTTGGGCCCATCAATAGCACCAAAGCAACTCATGGCAGCTACAGTTTTACTCCCGTCTCCTGTTCATTTACCAAGGAGACAGGAGAGAAATCTGGGCCTGGTAAAAGTAGCTCCAGATTAAATACCATGGACATTTTTGAGAGGCTAGAGTTCTTCAGTTACCTGCTCTTGACTGACAATGAAGATGATGTCCTCTCCTGGTTTAACAGCCAGATTCTTTCCTTTGATGCTTATCTTAAGTCCTTTGTGAGCAATCAGCGGGCACAGGTGCTGCGCTAGATTCTGCTTTAGATCCACACCACCCTCGCACACATTAGACACAACCTTTCGATACCTACAAAAAAGAGTAAGCAGTGACCACCATGCTCTGGAGAACAACAGGATTACAGCAGCGATGTACAGCATAGTAAAGCATCAGAATAAAATAATAGGTGGTAGGTATTTTTAAGCAAGGTTGGTTCAATTCCCAATGATTAAATCAACTGGCACCTTTCCACCGAGTCGATTCCTGTGCAACTGCATTAACAATATATTTGTGTAATACACTCAAAGAGAAGAGCATGGCAAAGACCGACAGAATTAACAATAAATAAATACTCAGGGTGTTACCAGATGTAAGAATAACCCCTTGCAAATCCACTGCACGCATGCACAGCTTGCAAATCCACTGCATACATGCACTGCTTGCAAAGCCACTGCATGCATGCACTGTTTGCAAATCCACTGCATGCATGCACTGCTTGCAAATCCACTGCATGCATGCACTGCTTGCAAATCCACTGCATGCATGCACTGCTTGCAAATCCACTGCATGCATGTACTGCTTGCAAATCCACTGCATGCATGCTAAAATGATCATGTCACTCAGCAGGGATTGCTGCTAAGTGTTTTTGCAACTACCTGTTAGTCTCTTCCAGGCAGCTGTTTGCCAGAAGCTATCCCTGGTTTTAGGACTGCAACCTCAGTGCCAGCAATTACCCCCTCTCAAAAGTGAGAGCAGTAGGTTTATTTTTGTGTTACTTTTTCAGGCTGATGTAAATCTTGAAGGTTTATCTTCCAGCCATCTGGAAATATGGGGGTGGCACATAACTGCAGTTACCACAGGTTATCATCACAAATCACGGTAAGCTCCCAGAGAAAACTAACTAGCATTGTGTCTGGTAACACCCTAAGACTTAACGGCAAGCAAGGTGGTTTCGACAATTGCCTTGGGTGTCAATAGAATTCTGGGTGTCAATTTTTTGTAGTGTTGCCCGTTGCTTATCCTGTGCTGCCGAACCTTTGCCAGTATGGGAAAGCACATATTCCCTCTGGCAGTTCTTTTTCCTTGGGCCAGCTCCATTCTGACCATACTGTAGTTTCTTGACGATCAGTTGTATCACCTTTGGGTAAAAATAAACGTGATGGCCTCTCAGCAGTGGGCCAGCCTGGCCCGAGAAACTGTGGCTGACACTGTCCAGATTGGGTCAGGGCACTGAACAGACATGGCCATGGCTGGGGTGCCGGGGAGGGTGGGTAACACAACGAATGTGTGGCCGGCAGGCCCCGCCCCTGAGCTGCGCTCAGTGCACAGCCCTCCACCATGACAGGAAGCCATGGTGGCCAATGACAGCCAGCTATGATGGGCACATCCTGAGCCAGCATACCAACCTAGGAACGGAGGTGGTAGTCTGTTGTGGCCTGGGCAGGCAGGCCTTAGCCCCGGCTGTGACTTCGGGGGTTTCCCGAGGTCAGAACCCGGGCTAGCCACCAACACAGGCCTGGGCAATCCTGGGCCAACATCTGGTAACGAGGTCTGGTACAAAGGCAGTTTTCACACGGACCGGCGGTGCGTGGGGGATGGGTGTGTGCCGGGTATGCAACCATGTGAACACCACGGGCGATGGGTGTTTGTGCATGTGTGTTCCTGGTGCACACCCACCTACACCCATCACCCACCCATCTCCACCCACAGGGCCATCCAGAAAACCGGTGGAGGCCCCGTGGGTGGAGGTGGGTGGGTGTCCATGTAAAGGGACACACACCTACTTGCACCCACCGCGGCAGCACACACATCCCCCCACCCACGGTGTGAAAATGGCCAAAGTGTGGCAAAACGGGCCACAGCTGTCAGCTTTAATCTTTGTTATTTATTAAACCATTTTAAAAAATAGAATTTGTGTTCCACACATCTGTATCCCAATCTGCTCTACTGCAGTTGCCCCTAATAAAACCAACACACAAACTGTGATTTTAGTGTCTGACATTTCAAATTTCTGTCCTAATCTACAATCCGGAGGGAGACAATATTATGTGAGACAAGACACCTACTGAAACTTATTTTAGGTAGGGATATACATATACATACATATTATATTTTACACTATGTTGTAGGTCCTATTGTTTGCTCTTCTTCATTTCTTTCCTCTACTTCTCAATTTCCCGTAAGAACAGAAAAGGTATCTATCCTCTGCAGAAAATGTATCTCCAAGGTAGTCAGGGCAGGCATGGGAAAACTCAACGAGAAACTCATTTGTAACAGACAGATAATTATTATTTGAATCAGAAGATAAATTGCTCTAAAAAGCAATTAGCAGCCCAGTCTGTTCCTCAGAACGGGAAGGTGTAACACCAATTTAACACCAAATGTAACACCAATTTTTATATAGTGGATCCAGAGAAGACCCTGGAAACTACAGCCTGGTGAGCCTGATATTAGTACTAGGCAATTTGGTAGAGGTCATTATAAAGAATAGAATTATTAGGCATATTGACAAATGTGACATATTGGGGTGGGGCCAACATGATTTTTGTAAAGGGAAGTCATGTCTCATTAATCTACTGGAGTTTTTTTGTGGGTGTTAACAAGCATTCGAATAAGAGAGACAAAGCATTTGGCAAGGTCCTTCATTAAAACTAAGCAGCCATGGGATAAGAGAAAGGGTCATTCTCAGGGATCAGTAACTGGATAAAAGCATAGGAATAAATCATCAGTTTTCAGTGGACAGCAGCAAACACAATGGAGAGAAGTAAATGGCTTGTACTGAAACTGGTGCTTTTTAACGCTTTGGTAATTGGTCACTTTATTTTGGTATTTTATTCACTTTAATTTGGCACTAATTAGCACTCTTATGCATGAAACTGTTTAATTGTAGTGCTAACCTAAACAGTGCCAAAATGCACTAACTGAAATACCAAAGTGACAGAAATACCAAAAGGAAGTGATCAAGACTGCCAAAACAAAACAACGGAATAAATGAATATGCAAATATTGTTTATGCAGTGAAGGCTTATTTGTATAATCATTGATCTATCTGAAAATTATTAAGTATTTACATAGCATCAGCAACGTATTTGGCACTGAATAACAATTAATCACTGTTGTGAATAATATGAGTAATATTTGTAAATAAAAAAAACAGCTGTTTATTTCAGTTCTCCCTGCAGGACTGTTCCACATTTACCTGGTGGAATTTGTCTGCATTAATAAAATAACAAATACTTACCCAGGGCTGCTGGTATAGGCTTGTCCTAATACACAGTCTTCAGGGGGCGCTTCTGGGTTAAACCAAAAGTCAGCAAAGCACTTGCTGGATTCTGATTTCAGAGGTGCAGAACGCTCAAACCCATAATCGCTGCAAAAGAGCACACATATTATCATGTTTTCGGAGCTAGCTGGGAGTAAGGAAGAACCTGCTCTTGTGCCAATAATTCATAGCTGAAAAAGAGCTCGATGAAGCTTGCACACTTGTGGTCGGTAAAAAAATAATAATACTAGTATCTTACATATTTCGATATGCTACCTTAAGATATTATAAGATCTTATTATCTAAACTAGTTTGTCTCTTGTCTGTCCGATACAAAGATTCCCAATCTGCGATTAAATGACCTAAGCGATGTCTTCCCAGCCATCAGTAGATGGGATCATAAACGCAATAGATCCTTGAGATACAGTGTGTTTCTTTGTTGCAGTCTGAAGCCACTGCATTATTTTAAATCTAAAATAAGGTCACATGGGCAAAAAAATTGGGAACCCTTGCCTCCGGGAAAGCATACAATGTGATGAGCTCAGCACTGATCTCAGATTGGCCTAATGGGAAAATGAAGGCAGGGTTCGGTTCATAATATTCTGCATTTCAGTTCCCCACAAATCACCATATTGGCTAAATCAGTGGTACGGAATCTTTTTCCTCCCTGGGCCACTTAGATCATGGATCTATGGCAGGGATCTCTCCCCTGTCCTTGTGTGTAGGCCCTCAATCTGTTCCGTTACTTTAAGCTCAGTT
This sequence comes from Sphenodon punctatus, assembly GCA_003113815.1. Taxonomy (NCBI): domain Eukaryota; kingdom Metazoa; phylum Chordata; class Lepidosauria; order Sphenodontia; family Sphenodontidae; genus Sphenodon; species Sphenodon punctatus. Next base: position 2,315,247 of record QEPC01008520.1, on the reverse strand, counting down.
TTACAGTGGTTGGAGGTAGGAACTGGATTCAGGGGGCCAAATCCAGGAACTAGAAAGAGGCCACATAAAAACTAGCTGAGAGCCACATTTGGCCTCTGGGCCTAAGGTTCCTCACCTCTGGGCTATATAGTGTTTTAAAGGGTTTTTTTTTAAACCACTTAACACATGCACTCTCTTCCCTTTAGTTCACTTGTAACTAGCCAAGATATGCATTATACATGAGTTCAATACAACAGTCCTTATTAAATCAGAGTTGAGGGGATTAAAACGCCAGGGTTCTTCTGATCAAACAGTACCGGGCAATGAGTGGCGATGGAGAATGGCTGCTCAGAAATAGAGATGTTTTTGCAATACTATTTTACAAAAATGAAGTTCATAGCGTGCAGCTTCTTTAGCAACAATAGCTCCTGCCTCGCCCTGGGGTGGGCCGAGGCACCGACCACGGGCACCCAGCCCCGCCCTACCCACCTTCCCCTGGCCTGCCCACTATCACACCCCTGGCTCTGTGCGAATGGTGACAGCGGCTGCCACTCAAAGCCCTGCAGTGGACCTCAGCACGGAACGGGGCCGACGGGGACAGAGCAGATGGGCTCCATGAGTGGTGGCACTCTACAGCGACAGTGCATGCCACTCAAAGCCCTGCAGTGGGGACAGGCCCCATGAGTGGTGGCACTCTACAGAGACAGTGCATGCCACTCAAAGCCCTGCAGTGGGGATGGGGCAGACGGGCCCCATGAGTGGTGGCACTCTACCGCAATTTGGGCAACCTTACCCCACTTGGGGTAAGGTTGCTACATCCTGAGTCCTCGGCCTTTTTTGAAGGATGCAGGGCAAAGCAGCCAGCTACCTGTCCCATGGCGGGGTGAATGTTTGGCAGCTGCTGGGCACACAAGCCACTGCAGTTCCTGGCAATGGTGCCCAAATTGTGGTGAGGCTGTCCAAATCCCAGTAACGGTTTTGTGTGGCTGTACCCTATATGGTTTCCTGAAGCACCTACCTGAAATGACTCAAGCCCCAAACTAGCAGCCCCGTGGGTTCTGAAGTGGTGCTTTGTTTTACAGTGCCACCTCTGCTCTGTGGCTAAGTCCAGACTTTGCCCTGTGGTCTCTTCTCTGCTCTAGCCCTTGCCACACTTCCACAACTACCTGGCTGGCTGCTTGACAGCATACAAGGCTGGGTGAAGCCATGTGTCACATTTCCTGTGGCCTGCTTTGCTGCTAAGACCTCTGCTCTGTTCCCAATCTCGACCTGCCTATTTCTATCTTGAACTTGGGTGCTTCTGTTCTGAACCTGCTCTCGGCTCTTAGCCTCTTTCTTGGGCTGAGCCCTGACCCTATGCTGGACCCATACCTGATCCTGTAATTACTTATGAATTTGAGGATCCTGACGCTACCCTTATAAACCGTAATAAAGTGATTGAAGAAATTTTGCCTCTAAAATGAGAGCAAAACCAGTCCCTTACTCACATCCCTTCGTTTGGTGGTTGTGTTTTGCTTGGAGATACAGAGGTTTCCCCACATCCCAAACTCACACAAAATGTATCTACTTGAAGAACAACCCCAGTGTGGCTCACCATAAGAAGTCCGAATTCACACACTCGCAAACTTTGGAGGTCAGGGCTGATGTGAAGCTCCTTCCTTTAATGCACCAAGACGTAATCTTCCTCTTCCGAAAACTTCTCTGCTGACCCATGATGCAGTGGTCACCCTGGACATTAAAACACGGAATGGTAACTTGGAACCAAAACTATGTTTGTACTGAAGTGAACTAGACTCTCCCCCTTTGTGACATTATATGTTGCCAAGGAAAACTATCACTTTGTTGGTTGTACAATCTGGGTTAAGTTCACTCTTTCACCACGGGCCAAAATTTTCAGCAACAACAAATTATTTGGAACTAATGATTTGGCATGTACTTAATTTTAGGGTGCACCAGCTGGACACACTACATACGACTTGATTTTTCAGATGAGAAGCATTCTATACATTTCCTGAAAGTTAGGCGCCCACGTGATGTGCCTCACTTAAGGCATTTAAAAACTGAGACAAACTAAGTTTCACATGTACCTTGGATGAATGATTATATATGGCAGAATATGGCAGCCTTTCCCTCCAACACTTGGAATGTGTTTATAGAACGGAGAAATGGATTGCTTGCAAAAGCATAATAAGGAATTCAAGTGAAGCCCATTCACTAGGGACCTTGCCCTTTGGCTGCTGGGAGCCCCAGCCTCTGACACCATATGGTTGTGCCATTCCCGACCCTACCCCCCCACCCCCGCCAACCTTTTCCTCTGGTTCTGTCTTTACCCCACCTTCTTCCCCTCCCTCCTCCGCAACTTACCAATAGGTTTTTCTTCCAGAGCTGAAACAGGTAATAGATTTGCTACCTGCAGCTCATCGGGTGTCCAATCAGTAACCAATTACCAAATCAAGCAAGTGGAAACCTAAAATTCAGGGTAATACTATTATCAAGTTTCCGACCTTCTGATTTACTGTTACTGAGTTACCATTTTACTGCCATTGTTTGGTTACTACGTTTTAGCTAATCCTTTTAAATCTTCATGACCACACCACTCCCCTCTCTCCTCCCCTCTACATGGAATGCAAGAAAATACATGAACTAATGCAGTCATGATAACAAAAACTCGGTAGTACAGTCATTTGAGTGTACAGCATTGGGCAGTAAAAGTACCATTTAGTACCTGACATTATTGGTTTGGTACCATTACTGAGATGCTGACAGGATTCGGTATCTGCAGGGATACCTGCCTCAACTGCATTCTCTTCCCCCCCAAACTCTGCCCCAGTTTCTTGCTTTGTTCCTGGTTTGGTCATCCCATGACCTTCCCGTGGCTGTCACCTGAGAGTCCATGCTGTCTTCAACCTGGGGTGCTGCTGCCAATGCCAGTTTTCAAAACCCACAAGTGGCAACACAGAAACAAAGGCAGACTTTTCACTGGGCCTTATTACTCTCTGCGACACCCATGTCTCGTATCTAGCCACAGTCTGTACAATTTTTCTAGCCAGAGACATCTTGTAATGCAGGTCTGGATTAACCAGAGGCAAACCAGGGCCCAAAGCCCTGTCCTGGAGCCATTGTAGGACCTGATTTTTCTGCACTAAATTGCTTCCCTTCCTCCCACCCACAATCCACTGACATGAGGTGACAGTCCTACCCCACACTGCCCCACAAAAAGGACAACCTCTCTAAGGCTTTGGCTCCAAGATGTGGGGCCATGTTGGAAGGGAGTAGGAAAAGGGACTCTCCAACATGGTCCTTTCAGGCTATCGTGACATCATAATGCTCTGTAGAGGGTGGGGTCATGTCAGAAGGCGATTAAGAGAATCCCTTCACTTCATCTATTCCCAACATGGTCTACCATCTATCACACTCAAACCCCTGATTTCCAGGGTTAATCAGGGGCACCTGGATAACCCAGGGAAGTCAGGGTTTCACTCAAGAGACTAGAGTTAATGGTTAAAACTCAGAGAATTTAGGTCAAACCAGAAGGGGTGGTAATCCTATGTAGGGCTGATGCGGCAGCATCTTTTACCGCGCCGCGATTCCATTCCGCCATTTCGGAATTGCCCACGCCACACGCGACTGTTCTGCGGATATTCCGCTAATTCCGCCGGAATTCTGCAAATCGCGGAATTGCGGAAAAATTGCGGAAAAATTGCGGAAATTACGGAAAACCACTATTCCGCTATTTTGTGGTGCTGGCGGAATTGCGGAAATAGCGAAAATGTCATGTTTCCACGATTCCACCAAGTTGCGGAATTAAATAAGCGGAACCGCAGAACTGCGGAATGAAACCGCGGAATGAAAGCCTCTGCCATGCCGTTCCACTAATTGCGGAAACACTGTTTCCGCCGGAAATAGCTACCGCTGCGATATTCTGCTACAGCCCTAATCCTATGCCCCACAGTGACCTGTAAAGCACATTCTAATGCAGCTAGCTACATGGTATGTTCCGGTGCTGAAGGGGTTTGCTGGGAAATGTAGTTTATTTCCTCCTCTTGCTCAAGAAACTAAGTAGTATTTGTCTACCTGCCTCCAGAATTGAACCCGAGGCTGTGTACGTTTTTAGACGTGCCACAGGGCTTGAGGATTTAAATAATCCGCCACTAGAAAAGTCACACAGCGATGTGCTGCTGCCATTGAAAACTATGGCTCACGCTTTCTTTTGAAACTGCATTGGTAAAACCTCAATATCGGGGTTTCTAAAGAATGCGCAAGCTACGGTTGTCAGTGGTGGTGGTGCATCTAAATGCCACCCGCGTGACTTTTCTAACGGTGGATTATTTAAATCCGCGAGCTCTGTGGCACGTCTAAAAGTGCCCTGAGTATTTGCTGACTATGCACTGACCTTTAAATCTATCTTGACGACGTCAGCTCTGTTGGAGAAACAGCTCCAGATGACATCAACCTTTTGCACCAACAAACCCTAATGACCACTAGGGGCATTTGGAGTAGAGATAGTGAGTTAGTGTGTGTGTTACTTTAAACTTTCTGATCTCTGCTTCTAAGCTCCCCCTTCCCCCTCTCAGGTGGGATGTGCCCAGGAAGCTCCTACTGGACTTCCTCCTTCTTCCTGACCTTTCTCCATTCCTCTCTTCTTCCTCTGACCTTCAACATGACTGGCCACCATGCTGGTGGCAGCTAGATAGAAAGATCCAGGGATAGGCCTTTCCTGTCACAATGTATTTCTCAATAAAGTAGATTATTTTCAATCTAGAAACAATCTCCAAGGTGTTGATTACTTCTAAGATGTTGTTACTGAGAATTCAAGCTATTTTCATTTTGCTGTGTGTAAACTCTGCTGATGCCTAGCCAGAGCTCTAACAGGTCCTGGCACAGTAGGCAGTGAAACTTTGGGTTTTGACCACTAATAAAATCCAACAAACTCCTCCCCCATAAGGCAATGCAGCCGACTAACAGAATTTATACTGCCCGAAATGGGTTGAGCCAGTGATATTTTGAAGAAAATCACAGATATAGAAGAAGAAATGGGGGCTTGGGGCAGCTATAGTTGTGGCACTGCTGAAGTTGAATGGCAAGTCTATGGGTGTTTTTAAATGAGCAAGGCGGGGGAGGGGAGTGGTTCATGGCCACTGAGTGGCACAGCGGAGCAGCCTCTCAGGTGGCGTGCATGGGGAGGGATTCTAACGGGTGGGTCCCAGCGTGGCTACCGCAGCCACTGCCTCACACTCCTCCTGCCATGAGCAATGGGGGAGGGGGAAGTGCACTTATTAATTATTATTATTATTATTATTATTATTATAAACATTTATATAAGAAGTAAGTAAACTTTAGTGGGAGTTTAGCTATCGCTGTACTCCAAACCACAATAATAAAAACAAACAACATAATACAATGGGCATAATAGAAACGTCCATTCTGATGATATACATAAAATCAAAACAAAATAACAAAAGCACAGGGGATCATAAGCCCCTCAAAGACAGGATGCAGAAACGCTGAAGAAACTCCAGAAACACAATCAACTCATGATTAGGCAGAACCGCCCACCTTCAATCTTTCCGCTATTAGCTTCCTTCGCTTGCCTGCCAAGCAAGCAAAGGTTGCCAGCAGCAATATTTCCTCCTGTCTTTTTAGGGACATGAGGTGCAGATAACTAGCCTCTGAATGAAGCAGGGATCCCAGCCATGTTAGCCTTAATCGGTGATAATAGGGACAACGTAGTAGGACATGCCCTACTGATTCTACCTCCCGCAAACTACAAGGGCACGTTCTCAGTTGAAGCAGTAGCTGCTTAAATCTACCTTCCACTACCGCCGATGGTACGAGTTGGAAACGGAGTAATGTGTACCATC
>QEPC01008520.1:2293374-2307146 GCA_003113815.1 Sphenodon punctatus | reverse complement strand
AAGACAAACAAACATTCAGGCGGATGCGAAGTCTCAGGTGCGTGTGCTTGGCTTGGTTACAATCAGGTTGGTTGCAGCAGTTTGCAGAGGAGGGCAGACAGTAAGTATATGGGGAACGACTAGCAGGCATTGGGAAAGGCAGCGAGGAAAAAGTGGGTCTTGAGGAGGGATTTGAAGGAGCGGAGGGAGGGGGCAAGGCGGATGTGGGTAGGGAGGGAGTTCCAGGCATGGGAGGCAGAAGGGTCAAAGCCGGTTAGGTGAGCAGGAGAAACGAGGGAGAGTGAGGGAGGGGACAGAGGAGGAGTGGAGAGTGCGTGCAGGAGTGCGTAGGGAAATTAGGTCCGAGAGGTAAGTCTTGGTTGTGGAGTGTTTTGAATGTGAGTACCAGGAGTTTAAACAGGATACATTCAGGAAGGGGGAGCCAGTGAAGAGAAAAGAGGAGAGGCTGCACATGGTCAAAGTGACGGGCAGAGTGAATGGCCTTGGCAGCGGAGTTTTGGATTGCGATAAGGGGGGACAGGTGAGAGTGTGGGAGGCCAGCAAAACTGCTCTTTGAAACTGACATGTCCTGGCTGTGAGCACTGGGGAATAGAGCTCCCTAGCACTCGCTGTCAGTTCCTGTGACTTGCAAAGGCTGTGTCCCCTGCCCACAGTGCCTCTGAGTGGATGGCCTGCCTGCTGGCGTGGGTGGCTGCCCCAGTTCATAATGGCAGGGGATGCTAGGGCAACCCATTGCCACTTAAGTTTTTTGGCTTGCCCCACACGCGGTATCCTGGATTTTTCGGCAGTGCCCTGTGAGTGGCCATGAGTAGTTGCCAAGTGATCTCCCTCTGTTCCTTGTCACTATAATTTCCTTGATGGCTATTAATGGGGATAGGCATGTAGAACAGAACAAAAGTATCAGCAAAATGGGGGAACATTCGTAACTGAGTATTTCCTGAATTTGTATCATTTGGGAGTGAAAGATAGTGATGTACAGTTCCTTAATGCACAATGAAAATAGCTTTTTGTATGTCGGTTATGAAAGGAGATTGTTGTTTGTTCAATACCTGCAGGTTTGTCAGGTCCCATGATTCATAGTCTTCTTCAGTGCACTCCCTGGGGAAAGATGGTCTGAAGTCGACTTTCACAAGCTCCCAGTCAGAGCGGTAACTGATGTGTCCAAAAACTCTGAACAGGAAGAGAAAAAGTAAAAAAACAAACCAAAAAATCCCCCTTAAAAATCAAACTTTATTTTCATTCACACCCCCACCTCCACTTAGCATCTCTTGCTGAGTAGGGATCTGCTCTTTGCTTGATACTCATTTTTATGTCTACCAGGGGGAACAAGCATCTGTCAAGCATCTTCAGGACAATAAAATGAAACACACTCCCATTTACACTTGCAGGAAATCAACCAGTATTTGTGACAGAGCTACACATGAAACAAAATGGGTAGGATTTTTAAATTTACAAATATTATTTGCATTTTTAGATGGCCATGTAAATATCGGAACAAATATCTGCACCCAAAAATAATATTTGTTTCTCCATGTTTCCCAATATTTCATTTTTGATACTCCATTTTCCCAGTGTTTTCAGGCATTTTGGTTTGGATTTTCAGTTATTTGACTAAACTTCAGAACGAAAATGATCAAATAAAACCTGGAAAAACGAACCTGGGAAACTGAAATGAAAAGCCAAATGAACCTGGGACAAACAGCATTTTTTATTGGCTTCACTGGATTCGATTCAAAGTAGGCAAAATTGATTAATATGATACTCGCCACAGAAATTCGTTTCATTTCTAATATGAATAGCCATTAGCCTCTAACACTGCAGCTAAAATAGAGAAGATCCTAAAAGTTAGAAGTGAGAACACTTTTTGTAAATAGAATACACAAAAAAAGACTAAATTGCAGGACTCAGTACTGTACATCATGAAAGCAATCAGAACCTAATTGATCACATGTAAAATATTATATATCCTATAAAACCATTTGAAAGAAAAAAAAAACTGGAATGGCACAGGAAGTGTAACTGATGATTACAAGATAAATATCAAGACAATATTAATTTATTAGCCTGTAAAACATTCTAATTGATTGATTGTATTTCACTAGAAAGCCATCAATTTGATTCTGGAGTAATGGTGAAAGATGGTGCCCACGTAAATAATTCTTGAAAGAAATTACAATTACCGTGACAACTGATTTACTTTTTTTTTTCTAGAATTCGGAATCTATCATTCTAATGATAGGGTACTACTTGCTGCTAACAGCTTCATGGATTGTTCCCAGTACGTTTGCAAGCACATCATTTTAAACATTTGATTGCATCATTTGGTGACTAAGACAGCTTAATGCAGTTTTTAAGCTAACTCACTTAAACTTTGTTCTTAAGGGACACTTGCTGCTTCTTTCCCTGATAAAATTCCTTCCAATTAAGTACTAATTAAATACAATGATATTCTCTTACAGGAAATTCCTGCCCCCGTGCCCTAGAGATTCTTATTTCACATGAATAATAGTAATACTGTCAGTTCTCTAGCACTTTCCATTGGATCTCAAATCACCACTCTGAAGCGATTTCCATAAAAGTGCACATTCACCTATGCTGTACCTTAGGATGCACTGAGACTCAGAAATACATTCTATAGCAGCAGTGGTAAATGGCAGCTCAGAAGCCACATACAGCTTTTGGGCACCTGTACTGCGGCTCTCATCAGAAGTGGCTGCCTGGGATCATGTCCATTTTGCTGCATAAGACTTTTGGGTGGACCACATCCTTGCATTATGAATAACTTTATCTATGTCCTCTGGAAAAATGTATTGTGCATCTAAGGGGTGATAAACCAAGCTGTTATGTGGAGGTCTCCGAGGTCCTGTTGAAGAACATGGCCATTCTGCTGGGAAAGGAGGTTGTTAAGAAGCATAAGGACCCACTTCTGCTTTGATATCTTACACAGTATAGGGTACTAAGGTTGCCTTGGCCACTCTGGGGCTATCGGGATGAGGTGTGCTTTGTTACCGTGGGCCTTGTAAACCACTTTGGGGATCAGAAGAAAGGAAGGCGTAGAGTAGGTGAACTGATTGATCTATTACAAACAGTTAGACAGGGAGCCTGGAGACATCACTCCCCTGCTGCAGAACAGGGAAGTTTTGTGATCCGAGTCGTTCGTGAAGAGATCTAAAGTGAGGCATCCCCATCTGGAGAATATTATTTCAACAATGTAATTGAATTGGGACCGGTTTTGTTTTTGGGTCCTGCTGAAATGATCGGCAAGTTGGTTCAGCTGACCGGGGAGGCTAAGATTTACATAAGAGTGACTCGGTTGTTGATACACCCATTCCCAGATTTCTCATGCCTCACTGGAGAGGTGTTGAGATCTGGTTCCTCCCTGTTTGTTTACGTAATACACTGCAGACATAGTGGTTCATAGTGATTTGAACCACTGACCTGGAAATGCTGTGTAGGAAAGATCTCAGTGCATACTTGATGAATTTCAGTTTGAGAACATTTATGTGGAAAGATCTTTCAGAGGGTGACCAAAGTCCTTGAGGTCTGAAGGACCTCAGTCACTGAGGGAAGCATCTGTTGTTACTTGCAGAGATGGGTCAGGTTGGTGGAAGGGCATACCCTTGAGCGCAGGATGTGGTATCCACCAAAAGATGTGCTTGGGAATAGTTGGAAGTTTCTCCAAAAAGTCAACCCCTGGAGAGTAATTGTCTTAAACAGTGCTGGAGTGGGTGCATGTGGAGCTTCACATGAGGTGTGATCATGGGTGCAGTGGCAAAGAAACCCAGGAGTCTGAGAAAAAAATGATGTTCACTGGCATGCTGAATCATGTGCAATATGTTGTGAAATCTCTCTTCTGGAAGAAAGGCTCATGTAAGTGTGGTGTTCAAGATGGCACTTATGAAGGGTAATATCTGAACCAGTTGTAGGTGAGATTTCGGAAGGTTTACTAGAAGACTTAATTCTTCCAAGAGCTGCAAATGTGATGTTCACATGAGCACATGTCTGAAGACAGGAGCCAGTCGTCTAAAGAGGGGAACACCGTGACACCTCTTCTTCAGAGTTCTATGAGATGTTCTAATACTAATGTGGAAATATGCGTCCTTAAAGTCAAGTGAAATGAGCCAGGCATTTCTCTGTAAAGCTGGAAGTATGGAAGACAAGGAAAGTATATGAAACCTGAATGTTCTAACAAACATGTTAAGGGTTCGAAGATCTAAGGTGGGGCGGAGACCTGCATCCCTTTTAGGTACAAAGAAGTACCTTGAGTAGAAACTAGTGCTGAAATGTGAATGCTCGCAAAACCAGATGAGATCTTGCATGTTCTTGCTGAGGTTTTAGAGAATCAAAAACTGCTCTGCACATGTGCAAAATGGATACCGGGGGCTGCACACATCCAGCAACCATTTTGTGTATGCAGAGCAGCTTTTGAGGTTTCTCAAAAATCTTATGAGATTCTCAAAAAACCCCAAACACTCTATGCATGCACAAAATGACCACCAAGACCGTTTTGCATATGCCTGGCCCCCCAGCAGCCATTTTCCTCACGCACAGAAGGTTCTGGGGCCATTTGAGATCCTCAAGAATGTTGAGAACAGCAGCGAGAACATTGACTCTTGTGAGATTCCCAGTCCTGAGAATCTAGATGAGATGGTCGTTCTCGCCGAGATTCTCGACCAGGGTGAAAACTTGTTTTAGCCCTAGTCGAAACATCCGGAGATATTATTCAGTGGTATTTCTTCCACTGATCCTTTGCTGATTAGAGATTCAACTTCCTGAAGAAGCAATGTCTTGTTAGAGGTGTCTCTAAAGAGGGATGGGTGGGGAAAGGCGGGGGGCTGGGGGGAGAGAATAAAATCGAATAGCATAGCCAAGTTTTATGATCTCCAAAATCCACCTATTGGAGGTGACTGCACTCCATGCGGCAGTCTCTGAATAGTATGTCATTCTGCTCATTACACCTGATCTCATAAAAATCAAACTCAAGACCAAGGCAGGGATTCTGAGGTGGCACTTGAACCTGTCCAGATTTAAGTCCGAATTTGAAAAACTTCCTGTGATAAGAAGGGAAGATCTGGTGGTGAGGTTGCAGCTGAGGTACGGACCTCCATTGGTGGAAGGAAGGCCTATGTTGGCGGTTGGAGGAGGAGGAGGAGGACAGATAACAGTGCTTTCTGAAGGGCCTAGCCATGCATTGTGCTCTTGCAGTCTGGCATGCTTCTTTTATTTTAGCAAATGTGTCATCATGGTGAAAAGCCTGTCCCCCATCAAAACGAAGATTTTCAATGTGGGTCTTGTTCTTGGGAGTTAAGGCTGTGGAGCTCAGCTAGGTGTGCCTTTACAGCCACCATATTATGTATGGCATAGTCAGCTGAAATAGAGGTAGTTGAAAACCCTCCTTCTGAACTGAAAGACATTATGTGGGCTTATCTGTGGTCATGGATTTTGCTCAAAGCCAATGTTGGTAACCACACATAGCAGACATATACATTGGAAGCACAGAGAGCTAATGTGGCAGAGGAAAAAGCTCTTCTGCCTAAAGCGTCGAGGTGTCTGCCCTCCTTGTCTGTTGGTGAGGTCTGAACTGTCCCAGAACGAGTTTGGCTGGTGGCTGCTATGAAGCCACCCTCTTGTGGACAGAATAAGGGGCATAAGCTAATTTATTCGTGGGGAGAGATTATTAGAGATTTTCCCAGTCCTTTTAAAGGGTTCCATTAGCTCATCAAAAATAGCCTTTGGTGGGAATCTGGGGCATACAAATCTGTGCAGCACTGATTGAAAGTTTTAAACGTCTTCCATCAAGAACATCAATGACTGGTCCAAAACTAAGACACTAGGCATTGATGTCATTGGAATCAGTCTTTACTGGAGTTAGAGGAGTCAGTTGGGAGCTATTCTTGGTTCTGATGTTGTAACTGTTGAACCACAAGTGCTTGTAGAAAAATGGCTCTGAGATCAAGTATTGGTTGCTGAGGCTTAGACAGTGGATGGGGTTGATCCCACAGGCAAAGTCAACATGGTGTGTGTGGGGGGGGTGGGGGGTGGAGGAAGAATGGATCTAGCGGTACTGACAGTGCTGGAGGTGGTGTCAGTGTTGGTTGCATTAAGGTTGGTGCAACTGGCATATCTTGCAAGGTGCATGTGAGCATCTTTTGTTGTAAAGGTGCAGATTTTGTGCCTGTGTTGAGGACCTTAGGGGCACCCCTTTGGGGAGAGATGGGGACCCGGACCTTGTGAGATGTGGTTGATAATCTGGAAGAGTGGAACAGTGTCGCCTCCATCTGGATGGAGAGTCGCAGCAACTGCACTCAGAGCGCACCGTGCTCCTATCATGGTGACAATAATAATAGTCCTCTCTGTCCCTGTGCCATCTCCACTCGGGCTCCATTTCCAGTCTGACTCATTATATGAGTCATAATAGTGGTCCTGGTGCCAGGAATGGTCTGGGTACCGAAGGAAGTTGGAGTCCCACGGATAGTGGTGCTCAAAATGACCATCAGTTCTTGTTATGCCCAGCTGCCATGGCAGGAGTCAGGACAGTACTGCATTCCAATTAAAAGAGCGATATGCAAGCTCATGAGTGATAAAATACTAATTCAAGCAATAATATTTAAATGATATCCTTTAAACAGGACTGAACAATTTGCCATATGAGCTGCTTCTTTCTGAGGGGGATGTTGTATCACACACAAAAATAATTCCTCCCTTTTCCACTAAGTGGGGCCATTACTCAACCCAGTATTAAGTACAACACAGATGTTTTCTTCCCAAATGCAACACGCTGTAAAGTGGAATATTAGGCCGTAGCAATTTTCACTTCTAAGACGCTTAAGACAATTTTTTTTTTAAGAGCCTATTAGGGCATGTGTTGTTTTAACAAACGTAACGCACTTACCTCATTTAATTCAGAAACAAAAACCTTACATACCACATTAGCAATAAGTAGTGAAATTTGGCTCTTGACATTCTTACATAATATAAGTGCATATTGTGATGGAAAGCAGATTTATGAGATCACCAGGTGGGCATCCCCTTTTAAATAACTGTGACAGGAAGCCCTTACGTGGGCTTCTGTCCCTATAAGGGTCAGCGGACTGGGCAGAGTGCCAGCCCTGTAAAAGATCCAGCCGCAGGTCAGGAGGCGGCTGGCACAGGATAGAGCAAGAACGAGATGTTTCAAACAGAGGTGAGCAGGGGCTGGTTGGCAGGCCCAAAACACTGGCAGTAGGCTGGCTGACAGCTAGGATAGCTGGAAAAGGACGGTGGTTTGGAGAGACACAGGTGGCAACTGGCTGAAATTGACAAGCAGTTGTGGCTAGGAGAAACCAGAGAGACAGTGGGCGGCTTAACTACAGCACCTACAAGAGGCTCGTCTGGGTGGCTGAAGTGTGGGGCTAGCAGTGGAGTCACTAATCCTGGGCCCCAGTAGCTTGAGGCTGGACTGAGATGTGATCAACAAGATGGCAGAGTCCCGGGGAGAAGTTTGCGAGCCAGAGTTGTCAGCTAGAGAAAATCAGCGAGCAGCCCTAGAGCCCTCAGCCACCAGGACTACGCTAAGTACCGTGTTACAATACCTTTAGAACCCACAGGCAAATTTCAGCCATATTCAGTAGGACAGAAGGCCCAAGGGTAAGTATAGACTCAAACTTTCCTGGCAACAGGTGTGCCTGAAGGGAAGATATGGTCCCCTTTCGGTTATTCCATTTTGTTTTTCCAATATTTTTGTTTGCTTCATTTTGGCAATATTTGCAGCATTGCATGTGCACAACTGCAGAAAATGAAACAACCAGAATGATAGAAAAATCAAAATAACCAAAGTGAAAAACCCGAAACATAGGGGTGGGGGTGAGAAACGACACAAATGCCCCCCAAATACATGTGAATACCCATTTCACCCTTGGATATTGTTCATGTACTCGAGGACTATCTGAAAATGCAAATAATACCCATGAAAAATAAGCCTATTAACCGTTTTCTCTCTAATATGTACCTTTTGTGTCCCCCAAACCCTCCTCACCCTGAGCATTGTCCCCTGCTAGGAAACCAGTGTTCAGTAGCTTAGCTCAGTGCTTCCTGCACAGAAGTATTTCTTTATATGCCACCAGTCTCCTCTATAATATGGATATTTTATAATGTTCTAGACTCCTAGCAATGTAGAAGCAAAGTAGAATTCATATTCTTTGCAGATGGATATATTTGTGTTTGATCTAGCTGGAGAGGTGTGCTAAAGATTTAAGCTTCAGGTTAAAAAGCACACCAGAAACTTTGTGAAAGCAGGTTCAATTCCCAGTATTGTTAACTCATTTTGCATTCTTTTGGGGGCAGATAAATGGAATTGAATAGAGCCGTTCCCATGAAATCGTAAAAACTGAGGTCATACTTGCTCTGAAATAAAACACACCCCTTTTATTTTATTATAGAAATAGGGACCTATTTTGGCATCAGGGGCTAAAGTTTGTCCTTGCACATTCTGTTGTGGTATTTGTGCAACGTTTTGGTTCCCGCCATCTTGCATGAGAAGTGGTTATATTCTATTGGTACTCTACCTAGGCCAGAGATCCCACGAAGCGGGGGTCAGAAAGAAACCCATGTGGGGGTCACACCATTTTCAGATGGGGTCATAATCCAATAGATAGCCAATATACTTTGCATGCCTTTGTTGCTGTCTGGGGTCATGGAATTATAATTATCTCAAAACAGGGTTAAACAACAAATATTATGGGAACCATTTATTTACCAGACGCCACTTGGAAAATCAGTACAAGCTCTGATGGCCACACAGATTTGGGGGGCAGAGGCAGGGACGTTGCTAGCTCCTAAAAAGATCACGGGCTCCCCTGGGCACTGCCTGGCTCGGTGGGCCTGGGGGCGCTGCCCGGCTCGCATGCATGGGAATTAGCTTTTGCCCTTCCTCAAAATGGAGGTTGTCTGTGCTCACTGCACCCTCAATGATGGTTTACAACTGGGTGTTTCCCACAGTTCCAACTACAAGCATTCCGCAAGCAGAGAGCAAGTAATAAAACACACATGCAGAGCACTACATTCCCAATGGCCAAGCCACAAACACACAAGACACCCCAAAATACAGCCTATTAACACATTATGCCATGCAAAGAGACATTCTTCTAGATATATAACCAGTTCATTTGGGCCCCCATAATCAATTTATGCTGCCCCCACCCCATAATCAGTTGAAGGCAGCCAACAGGATAGTCTCATGGGAAGAGGTAGGGACACAGTGAGAGTGGGAAGAGGGGACAACCATGTGAGGGAGGAGGGGGGCATGGAGCAGGAAGGGGAGCATCTCTCTCTCACAAACACACACAATCCTTCTCACATACATATACACACACACACACACACCCTCTCTCTCACACCCATATATATACACACAGAATCTCACACACACAGACTCTCTCTCTCTCTCTCTCTCTCCTAACTAGTACCATAACTGAAGGAATAGCAAGTGTTTGCTAGCTTCACTCATCTGATTTGCACGAAGGGTGAAAACAGACATGCACTTTAACTCTGCTTTAACATTTATTAGGCATGTTGCAGGGCTGTATAGGGTGCCAATACAGTCCTGCAACATGCCTAAGAAATGTTAAAGTGGTGTTAAAGCGGAGTTATATGCTTGTCTGTTTTCGCTCAGGGCGTAGCTAGGTTGGAATGGGCCCAGGGACAAGAAATGGACTTGGGCCTCCCCCCATCACCATAGACTCTCCTCACCCCCTGCCTAAAGCACCGCAGATGTATTGTGTGTGTGTAGACTGACTCGCCTGCTGCTGCGCTGATGCTGCTGCGCTGATGCACAGACTGCCTCCTCCTTAAGTGGTTAAGGAAGGAAGGTAACAACAGGTTGGGGCCCTTGGGGGGTCTCTGTGAGGCAGTGGGAGTCAGGTCCAGGGTCAGGGGGTCCCCACAGCCCTCTCCTTGTCCCACTGGGACTGCCGGCTTCCAAATTCTGTACTGGTGGTACTGGTGAGGCCCACCAGGGCTGCTGTGCTGACTTCACTTGCCATGTGCCAGGAGGGGCCTTCCACCACTTCCGGTGCTCCGCTAGAGTCTAGTCCGGGATGGGGGGCAATAGGATCTGGGACCACTGGTGGTAGGTGGTGGCTGGTTCCGGCTCCCACATCAGACTTCTTCAGGGAACCAACTTGGAAGAACGTCTTCCTTCTTCGATGCTACACTGACTGCTCGCCTCACTGCCTCCCTCGTGCATGGCGTGTGCAATGTGCCCTGCACAGACGACGAGGAGAGAATGCCGATGCAGGCGCACTGCCGACGCAAACCCAACCGTAAGGCACACCCCCCTGAACTTTTTTCCCCCCTCACTGTGTGAAGCAGGCCGGGCCAACCCCCCTCGGTGCCAGGGGGTGGGGCTTGAAGTTCTGCCCACAAGTTGTCCACACCATGGGGGCGGGGCATATGACAGCTGGCAGGGGCCTGGGCTGGTGGCACCGGTTGAAGATTTTTTAAAGATTTTTTAGTACTTTCCCTTCAGTGTCTCTCATCCTGCAAGATACCCCCACTGAGTATTGAATTAAGGGGGTGTCTCTTGCACAATGCAGCTTGCAGGATCAGGGTCAACCTGTATGATCAGGGGGAACAAACCATCACACCAGTACAAGGGAAGCAATTTTTTTAAAGCTTGGCAAAGCGATTTCAAACCTACAAGAACTTGTAATCTGCCAACATAGGAACAGAAGTTGTTTTAATTCACTTTCCCTGCTCCAGGCCCCTATCACCGCAGGGGTGGGGGTTTGGAACACAGAAATCAACAAAAACAACAACCACCAGTCACCTTGCTTGCTTGAGTTGCTTTTCACCACACCACCTGCTCTGGCACCAGGAGCCACTTCTCTTCTCCTGACTCCAGTCTTCCTCGTGCTGCTGCATACCAAGGCTCCTGTGCTGTGCAGGGTGGGCGGGCAGCACTCAGTTCAACTTCAGAGGGTTGCTACCTTGTAAACACGGTTCTTCGAAATGGGTCTAAACATTCTCACTTGTGACAAGTGAGAATTCTCACAAGTGAGAACGTTGGAGCCATCTCAAAGAACCTTTGTTTACAAGGTAGCAACCTTCTCACTGCAGCTACAGACTCGGACGTCCAGATGATCTGGGGCTCTGGGGAAAAGATAGGGGCTCCAGCCCAGTCAGCAACCCCTCCTAGCAACACCCCTAGTTAAACCCCATTGTGTGTAACAGAGAATTTCACAGCAGAGACCACTATTAGGTATTTCAGATGAAAAAGACCTTATCTTGTGGATATAATCACAACTCTACAGAATATACAGATTTAAACAGCAGGCAGGACTCCAATAAGTCATTAACAAGCAGATGACTAATATTAACTTCCAATGGAGACTTAACTGAAAACTTACATATTGATATAGGGATGTATCCATCAGTCGTTGGAGTCTCATCTACTATGACATCAGCAGAATGGATCAGAAACAGAGCAAGTGATTGCAGTGTTGTAGCTCAGTCATCAGAAGCGCAGGGTCTTAATGACTGAAAGTGTGTTTTAGACAAGCACCTCCACACTCATTACCCACCCATCCTGCATGTTGCAGGGCTGCATAGGACACCAACGTGGCCCTGCAACATGCACGATGGGTGGGGGTGTTGGGTGGGGAGGTGTTCGTCTAAAAACACCCTGAGTGATTTCCAATCCAAAGGAAACCAACTCCCGCTAGCAAAGAATCGTCCTATTCTTTTGAATAGGTTTAGTTTAGGGATTGCTGTAGCTAGATGTTGAGGCCCACAGAGGATTGACACCTTTTTCCTGAGGAGTTAACCCAGAAACATGCAAGGTCATGCCAGAAGGGGCAGGGCAAGGGGGACTCTCTCACTCTATTTCCAACAGTTATTTATTTATTTAAATTGATATCCCACCCTTCCTCGAAGGCTCAGTGTGGCTTACAATAACTATAAAAAACACAAAATATAATAATCCCTTACAGAAAACTCACCCTCGGCCAGAAACCCACTTACCTCAACCCTTATCTCTTACTACCAAATGCTCATGTGCCATGAAGGAAGAGAAGCAGCCTGATATCCTACCCAGCCATTTATATTGAACATGCTATATATAAAACAGTTTTTATATATATATATATATATATATATATATATATATATATAACTACCGACACTGGGACAGAGTAAATCAGCATAGCACCATCTTCTTCAGCTGGTACTCTGACATAGGCCGAGTTTCTGACCTGCCGTATTTTAGAGATACAGCGGCAAGAAAAGTTGGGCAATAGAACTAGTTTCTGACGAAAGTTCTGAAATGTGCCAGAGAGGCCTTGCCTGCAGCGAGCAAGTACAGTTTGTTGTGGAATTGCAAAAGGAGATGAAAGAACATTATTCTTTCAGATCTGTCACTTTTTCTGCATTGAATGGGAGAGTAATGTATTTGAGAGTGCAGTTATCTCCTGACCTAACCATGCAAGCAGGGTATTGAAAACAAAGCAGCCTCCCATCTCTCTGAGGTGCTAATGGGCTACTTGGTAGCTGGCTGAGAGTTCTGAGTAGCAACAAGCAGTAAAAGTAGCTGCTCACCTCTGGCCGGGGTCTTTTCTGGGCTGCCTGGTCTATGTGCCTAACCTTTGTTAGGCACATAGGAGTCCTGGGTATTGCACACTTTTGTCACCTCTGTCAACTTCTTTAAAGAAAAATGAAGGCGCAGTTCCTAGTTTGAAGATAGATAGGTAGGCAGTGGCAGCAGCAGCAAATAAATATAGTGTCCGCTGGGTATTCTGTACTCAAACTAGAAACTGCGCCTTTGTTTTTCTTTAAAGAAGTTGACAGAGGTGACACAAGTGTGCAATACCCAGGACTCCAGTCATGACTACAACAAAGGTTAGGCACTTTGCCATACAGCTACTGCCATTGTGGCTTCCTTGCAAACAGATAACTAGCTAATGGGTCACTATGTAGAGTCCTTGGCTGTTTTCAAACAGAACACGCCCATGCATCTCTACTCAGTAGACATGTGTGCAAATGCCCATCTAAAAGTGGCAGTAGGTGGGCACATGCTCCTGCAACCCATGTACCTCCACCCATCCCCTCGCACTGAGAAACCTGAGTTTTTTTCTGATTACTCCATGAGGGGGCATGAATGAGTGGTGCCTGGGTGCCAGGGGCGGATTGGCCATTGAATGCACCAGGAGGACTCTCAGTGGGCCGGCTGGGCTGGTCACGCTGTCTTTTTTTAAATTATTCTTAACAGCAAAAACATTTTTGTTGGTCCTGACCCCTGTCGGGTTGGGTTGGGTTGTGGTGGGGAGGGCTTACCTGACTCTCCCTCCTAGTAGCCTGCAGCAGCACCGGGGACAGCGGTGGGCTGGGAGATAAGGCTGTTTGTTTACAAACAGCTCCTGCTCATGTGCTGATCAGAAGGTTGCTACCTTGTAAAGAAGGTTCTTCGAGATGGCTCCCAACGTTCTCACAAGTGGGTTGTGCACGCAGGACCCAGTGACTCACTCCACTGGACTCTGGTGGAGAGCGCAGCAGAGCAGCGGCAGGAGTGTGTGGAGGAGCAGCGGCAGACACCGGTGCATGCGACTTGTGGGGCAGCAGATGGGGCCTGCCGGGGGCCTGGGGCCTGCTTGGGAGGGGCCGGATGGGGTCTCTTTTGGGTCTCTTTTGGGTGGGGGGTGTGGTGGCCTGTGCTGACGGGGCCAGGGGCTGGTGGGCCAGGGGCTGGTGGGGCCGGCCTGGGCAGGCCTGGGGGGAATTGTGGGGGGCCTGGCTTGTGGGGG
>QEPC01008520.1:2279170-2289534 GCA_003113815.1 Sphenodon punctatus | reverse complement strand
ATTCATCAGGGTTCCTAGTTTTCTCTTTGTGATAGAAAACCAGAGGACACAGCAAGCACGGGGCAGTGAGGACACTGAGTGGAGCTGAGGGGAAGCAGCCTGAAGGCATGTGCTGTGGAGGGGCAGGGGCTCTGCATCTGGGGGGTGTCACAGATCGACTGTGGGTTGGGGGGGCAGGGGCACTATGAATTGGGGGAAGTCAGGTCTTCTGGACCTTGTGAAGAGGGGACAGGAAGTGGGACTATTTGGGCCCTTAGTGGCTTCCCCAAGTGCCAGTCTCTATATGGTCCCACTTTCGGTTTGGCAGAGCAGTCCAGGACCAGGCTGGGAGGAGGAAGCAGCGAGTGCAGGGCAGTGGAGGGGAAGCAACCTCAAGGCATGTGCTGTGGGGGGAAGAAGCTCTGCATTTAGACGGGTGCCACAGACTTCAATTTATTTATTTATTTATTGGACTGTTGGTGGGACAGGTAGCTGCAAAATTGCATTAAAATGAAAAATATTACAATAATATGTGGTGTTCTAACTCATACGTATAGATATTGTGGTAAGGGAAAGTCAACTAGCATTTATATTTTATGACAGTAAAACAGATTTTGGTTTTTTTAATCAGAGAATTTATGTTTTTTTATCAGAGAATTTCCAATTTTTGCTGCAGAAAACTAGGATCCCTGCTAATCATAAAATTCGAATGGTATGTCCTATCTGTGTGAAAACTGGTAGGAAGCATTTCCTGGGTGAAGTGTGAAATGTGTACAAATTTTAAGTCAATCAGTTAAACAGCATAGGCCCAGTACCTACCTTCAAGTACTGAAAGAGGGAGCTCAGGAAAAGAGAGCAGGGATCAGGGTATGCACTCAAGGATAGGCCATGGATCCATAGCAGAGATTCCTGATCTGGATCCTCCCCTTCCTTCCCCTATCCTAAAGCACATATCTTAACCAGACCCACCTGTAAATTTTATTCAGCCGGCAGGACAGAGTTTGACTAATTTTCAAAGTGGCTCATGGGAGGGAAATGCCTATGTCATAGGTCTACTTTCTATCATCAAGATCCAGGATTTGGCTCACATGCTGGAGTTGTGCCCACCCCCACCTGCTGTCAGCTGGCAATTTATTTGTAAATCAGGAGACTGTCTTGTGATGTGCAAATTAACCAATGAGATTGGAGAATTCATTTGCATACCATGGGAATTGCACACGAGGCAGGCAAGATTCATCTAGATGCCAAAAGTAGCAGTAGCTAACTAGCTATAGAGGATCACAAACTAAACTGGAAACAAGGAGGGGCTGTTGCCAGGGCAGAAATATCCGAGATAGGACACAGGTTGGAGTAGTTCCTTCCACTCTGCTCAGTGTGGGTCTTGCCAGCACAGTGATCCATTTGGGATCATCATACACTTTAGATGCTGACTTCCTAGTGTGGGCTCAGAGGAGAGAAACAAAGATAAAGGGCTTGGAATGCAACACTGGCAAGAAAAGTTTCGAGGATCAGGACATGTTCAGTCAAAAGAGGAAAAGGCTGCAAGGGGGACATGAATATTTTCAAAGCCAGAGCAGGCTGTTATTGGACATTATTTGTTTGTAGTGTCTGGGTCAGGGGCTTGAGGGTGTTTATAGTGAGGAGGCCTTGGGGACTGACTGCACTCAGCGCTCCGGGGCAGCTTCCCTTAATTGGGGAGCCAGTGCAGCCTGTGGATTCTGTGGTTTTACTTTGCCTGCTCCTTCTGATCACACTAACCAGCCACGCTGCCCCATGTCCCATCTTTGTGTTAGTTCAGAGGGCCTTAAAGTAGGACTGGACAAGGTGGAAGGTAAAGGTGACCAGGTTCATGACTGGTGCTGGCTTCAGTTAGTGACTTCATAAAGGGTGATAACATCACGCAGAGCTCACAGAGACAGCAAGACTATGTTGCCTGGGGAAGCCATCTGTGCTCACTTGTGTTGAGGTGGCTGAGGAGAGAAGAGCTCGATGCTGCTGCTGAATGATAAAGAGTCTGTGAGTGTGAGAGGACCTTGAGCAGGGCTGTTCTTAGCCCTGGTGGGGGCTGGGCCAAAGGGCTGAGTCCAGATGCCAGAAAGGGCTGAGGTGCAGGGAGCCATGCTGTTCCCTGGTCTCAAAACTGAACTGATCCCTCCTTTCTTCCAAAAATCAGGATGAAGAACCAGTCTATCACTGTGGAACTGACATGATCTGGGTCTGATGACAGAGCTCCCGCCTCCAATATTCTTCTGGCTAGTGAGATGGTGACCAGAAATTGAATCCTGATCATCCTAAAGTACAATAATACTTGGGAAAGAGGTTCAAAGGGAGCCCAAATAATTGTCCAAAGTTTGACATTCAGTCTCCAGGAGGGAAAGCGGTGACACACAGGAGGCCAGAGCAGAAAAGAGACCTTCAAAAATCTTTTCACATGAGCACAAATGGCCAAGGATTTCTATTCTCTGCAGCAAATGATGCTGAGTGTGTCTGCTCACTGTATTTATCTTGAGATCCATTTTGAGACCCTCCTGAAGAAAGTGAAGCATTCCATGGAATGTGTCAATTCTCCTGGCCACAAACTCCTTCCATGTTGCTGCATACACCTTGTTTGTGGATGCTCACCAAAATAGTGTGTAATCTCTGAATAACCGAAGGACACGAGTTTGGTTCTTTCTGCATATGTTTACGTATGTATGTATGTAAACCGTGTCCGCTGGAAATTTTATTTTTGTGAAATGTTGAGTAAAATGATAGAAAAAAATTACAGCCCAGAGTTGTAATGTAGAAATTATAAAATGTAACTTTAGATGAGTGACAGAAAGGGGCCTGAGCCATACAGATTCAATTAAGATGAATACACAGCTCTGCCTTGGGAATAGTGGGTGCTAACACCACAATGCTGATGTGCAAAATGACTTGCAGAGCCTTGCTACTCCCATTAGCGAGCAAACAGGGTGGTTGTCAATTTCACAGGAACTGGAGACACAGAAGGAGAATTTAATTAACATGAACTGATAAAAACTTTAAAAGCTATTTAAGAATGGATGTAATTTTGTTCTACTTGTGGCCATCTAAGAGAGGAGAACCCAACCAGCAATTTTGTTCTACTTGCAATCAGAGGAATGGAGACCATCTCATGAGATGAGGTGAAAAGAACGTGGCTTTATAGACTTAGAAAACAAAGGCAAAGAGAAGATATGATCATGTACAAATATCAGAGGAGTTAGCAGAATAGAAAGGGAAGATTTGTCCAAACTAGTGGTGATGGGTACAAGAGCAAATGGATAAAGCCTGGAAATTAGAAGAAGGCGTTTACCCATCAGAGCAGTAAACTACTGGAATAAGCTCTCAGGAGTAATGGTGGGAGAAAAGAACCTGAATAGCCTGATGAATAGCCGCAACTCATTAATGATATTTCAGGGGAAAGAATCTCTTAAAAAAAACACCAATGCAAATAAAAAAACAAAACCCAAACACCATTTTTGTTTTGTTTTTCCTGAAGCATCAAAGTTGTCAGCAAGTGGAAATGGGGCTGATGGGGTATTCTGATGCCTGGAGACAGATACTTATCTGTTGGGACCTGCCCACATGCTCAGGGTCTAACAGATTCCCACATTTAGGGTTCGGAACAAATTTCCGTTGGCTCAGATTGGCAGTTGACTTGGAGGGTTTGGGGTTGTTTTTTTGCCTCACCTGCAGTGTGGGTGTGACTCACTTGTTTGAGTCATCTGGATATTTCTTCTATAAGATTGTCCCTGTTATTGCATCACTGAGCTCTGGTTGGTCCTGATCTCTACTTGTAACCGATTTTTGATAAAGGCTCTGTTTCTGGTTGAATAGATTTTTGCGCGTGTGTGTTCTGGCTGTAGTGGATTCTGAATAGGTGCTGGGGCTGGACTAGGTAACCTTTAAGATACCTCTCAACTCTCTGACTGCTTGAGGGGAGAGCCCAGCCAGCAATGGCTGCGAAGAGACTATGCTAAGAATGACTTAACGGTGATGTAGTGAATTAATAGGCTGATTGAAGCATTATAGAACCAAGAGAATATTATACACATCTGTAACTACTGAAAGGATACTATGAGTTTCCTATATGCTTTATTTGCTTTTTATATGCGTTATAGTAACCTTAGTTTAGGAATATTGAAAATGCATACTATGAGAGACAGGCTGGCAAGAGGAGAAGGAAATGAGAGAAATATGCTGACAGGGATATATTCTTGCCATTTAGCAAGAACAGGACTAGTAAAGAACTGTCCGTTCCCAGAACATGGCTGTACATAAACAAGAGAGAAGGTTGCAGATAAGGACTAAGCAATGCAATGAGAAAGGATGGTCTAGTCAGACACCAAGACACCTTAGAGAAAGGGGGCATGGGCAACTCATGGCCAAAGATCAGGCCTCCCATCTGGAAGGAGGGGTAGGCAGGCTCCAACTGGTCAGGACATCCCATAATGACGATGACTAGGCAGAAGGTACCCCAAATCTGGATAGACAATGGGAGAACTTTCCAGGCTTAGCACTGACAACCCCACACAGTGGATAATCATAAGGCAGTCACTGGATAAAAAGGCCAGCCCTAGACAGGAAAGGTGCCTTGCACGGTACCCTCTGACCAGTTACTTAGGTAACTGCCGGCTGATCGGTGCTTGGACCTTTCCAACGCTCTCAAAGGCTGTGAAAAGCCGAGACTCCAGCAGCTAGGTTCCTAGAAAGACCTCGATTGGGACCCCATCCTGCCTCTCCTCTCGAGACCAGACCTGAGACCTCTGACGCGTAAGAACACATATTTTGTGTGTGTGTGCTTGCTGTTAGAGTAGGTGAAGGCTATTGATATATGCAAGTGTATTACTGCTTTATTCCCAGTTCTTTCTATAGGATATAATAAACATATGTCTATTTAAGGGGCTTGTGGTCTGTTTCATAGTGCCTCTGCCAAGATCCCGGAATTGGGAACTGCCTATTTGGGGTTTAAGTCCTGCCCCTGGTAGGAAAGATAGAGAAGAGTTCCAATTCATTACAGTGACCTACTGAATTAAGAATGATTCAGTTTAACTAGAATTGCATTGTTAACCTTCTGTTTTTTTCTGTAGGCAACTGTAGCTCTGAACTAATTTTATTTACTTTAACTTGAATTTGATTTATTTTATAAAGCTTCCTTTTACTCTAAAGTTGGTGTGCGTTCATTTGCTGACACTGGATACAGAATTCTGGAGAGTTCCCCGAGTAGGTACAGAAGTGACCCTAACCCAGTACATTTTCAACAGTTGGGGATGTTCCTAAATTAGATGGCTAAAAGCTTGCACTTGTGAATCTGGCCTGAACTGTTTGGATTCACACATCCTCCTGCAAGAGTTGGCAGAGAGCCTCTGGGTTGTAAGAACAAGAGGCTCCCTTCTTTTCCTCAGGCCTCCCTAGCTGGGCACATTTCCCCCTGCAGCCAGGTAGCCGGCTATGAGGCAGAGCCCTTCATGGCTCCTGCCTCTCTGGTTGTCTCCTTGCTTCCCAGTCAGCCACCCCCGCTATGGAGCTCCAGGCTCAGCCTTTCAGTTCCTGGGCTGGCTCAGCCATGCTCAGCCCAGCTGGCCCTACTCAGCAGGCATGTGCATTTTGTTTATGTTTTCTGTTTAACTCAAACAAAATTTTGTGATTTTGTTTAAGGTAAACAGAAAACATAAACAGAAAAAAAAACCAATGACATTTTGTCTAAATTTCATTTGTTTCACCTGACAGTGCCTGCTGCAGTGAGGATGTCAGGAAAAACAGTGTATCAATTCTAGCCAGGGGAAAGGAAGGGAATGGGAGAGCATGATTGGCATCTCTGCTGTCCAGTTGGGACTGCTAAGACATCAGGGGTTTATACTGCTAAAGCCTTATAATTGTTGTACTGGTGTTCATATAAAGACACTATGTCCAAAGATTGCAACTTCATCTATGGTATCCTCATGCCCATAGAAAGAGAGATTGGAAAACAGAGCTATATTGCCCACTCTATGCTGAAAATGATCTCGCTTCTTAAGATCCTTTGTTTCTCCAAAAGGAGTTCTCTTCTCTCTGAACTCTACTCTGGCCTTTTTCCTGTAGCACCCATGGTAGAGAACCATTTAAGGCCCCCTATTTAAGGGGTGCACAGCAAACAGGAAGTGTCTCCGCAACACAGGCACTGTCTAGCACAGCCTGTGGTCAGAGACTCCCAGCCCTCCATCACCTGTGATCCAGCTCCTAGCCCTCCAGTCTCCCATGCTCCAGCTCCCAGCCCAAATCACCAGTGTCTAAGGAGCAAGCACCCAAGGTGTGGAGATCAACCCCTAGTCCCAAACAGAGTCTTTATAAATCCCCTTCAGGGTATCAGAAGGAAGGGTCCCATCTGAAGATCCCATGTAGTTGAATCCTCTCACAGCAGAGCTTCCCAGCTGGTATCGGCTGCGGAATCCCACTAAGGCTTTAAACTCAGGAGTCTCCCAGGGTGAGCCTATACAGAGGCCTCACCAGAGCCTTGTCCTAGAGCTCGTTTCAGTTCATCTCCCTCCACCTCTTTGATTGAGAGCTAGAGTTCTTAAATAACCATAAGGCCTTTTGCTAACTGGGTCTACAAACTAAGAAACTGCAAACTAACTGGGTCTATGAACTACAGCTGTCTTAATCTGCACCAGGGGTGAAACTAGTCCATGGAAGCCAATGAACATTGTGGAAAAGGGCAAATGCCACCTCTCCACTCAGTTCCTGAACTAGGAAAGAACACAAGTAGCTGTTAACACTCTATCCATTGCATTAAACATGCCTCTGTATAAACAATTACAAAGCTGGCACCATTTTAGATTTCCTTAAATTGTCAGACACAATTGACCCATAATTATCTTCAGTGTTCACTGAAGCCTAGAGTCCTCCTTTGTTCATTAGCTGTGAATCATTGTCTAATATGCAATTCCCTAACTTGAGTTTCAACTAACTGAGCGCTCACTAGGAAAATCTGTTCTGCTAAGCTTAGTCATGCTAAAGGTGCCATTAGATTCATGTTCTGCATGTGAGATGCATATTTCTGGGTCCTGGGTCTTGTTGGGTATTTAAAATAATTTCCCCCCCTTTTTTAGATTGCAAATTTGAAGATTCTAGCATCTAAGGATGTCAGACATAGGGTTATTACCACTCCTGCAAGTTTGATCTACGGTTTCAAGGTTTTCATACATTTTCTCTGGGTTCTAGAAGAAGACGTGATTTCCCTGGATTATCCAGGGGTGCCTGGATAACCCAGGGACATTTTTTCAGCGGGAGGCGAGCCTGCATTGGAAAGGGGCAGGCTGAAAAGGGTCCCCTGCCCCTTTTTAGACAAGCCTCCACCCCCTGTGGAGTTTTGTGACATCATGACACTTCAAAGGGGCATAGTCACATCTGAATTGGGGTGGGAGAGTCTTTGCACCATTCCTTCTGGCATGGCCCCAATCTCTGTATCAACTTTTCAAAAGAAAGGTAGCAACCTTTGTCAAACCCCTTGCAGCAGAAGAACAGAAAATAAATAAATCTACAGTTCATGCAATTAAGTATATGTTGTTGACTATATAAAGTTGTAATACCTGCTGCATGATAACTGCAAAATGCATGTGCAATAAAAGTGTACACAAATCTGTAGGAAGGTCACTGGTAAAGTATTAGATGACTAATATTAAATTCCAATGTAGACGTAACTGAAATCTTACATATTGATATAGGGATGTATCCATCAGTCGTTGGAGTCTCATCTAATATGACATCAGCAGCAGAATGGATCAGAAACAGAGCAAGTGATTGCAGTGTTGTAGCTCAGTCATCAGAAGCGCAGGGTCTTAATGACAGAAAATGTGTTGTAGACAAGCGCCTCCACACCCATTACCCACCCATCCTGCATGTTGCAGGGCTGCATAGGACACCAATGTGGTCCTGCAACATGCACAATGGGTGGGGATGGGTGGGGGTGTTGGGTGGGGAGGCGCTTGTCTAAAAACACCCTGAGTGATTTCCAATCCGAAGGAAACCAACTCCCGCTAGCAAAGAATCTTCCTATTCTTTTGATCCTTATTAGTTTAGGAATTGCTGTAGCTAGATTCTGAGGCCCACAGAGGATTGACACCTTTTTCCTGAGGAGTTAACCCTAAAACATGCAAGGTCATGCCAGAAGGGGCAGGGCAAAGGGGAACTCTCTCACTCTATTTCCAACACTTATTTTTTTATTTATTTATTTAATTAAATTGATACCCCACCCTTCCCCGAAGGTTCAGTGTGGCTTACAATAATTATAAAAAACACAAAATATAATATATTTTTTTAAATCCTGGGAAAATCCCTTACAAAACACACACCCTTGGCCAGAAACCCACCCACCTCAACCCTTATCTCTGACTGCCAAATGCTTTGCTTTAGGAGGGTGCTTAAAGGGTGGGCTCAGGAAGAGGGAAGAGAAGATCATGGATCTGTCCCTGATGCTTGTGTTCATGCCCTTATCTCTGCTCCCTGACCCCAAACTCAGTCTTTCCATGCTTGTGAGTAGGAACTGGATCTAGGGGACAGATCCAGGAACTGGAAATAGGCCACATAAAACTAGCTGTCGGCCGCATTTGGCCCCTGGACCTGAGGTTCCCGGACTCCTGTTCTAGAGTGTACAGATGTTCCTAATCCTGACATCCTTTTCTGTTGACCTCCACATGGTATTTTGCCTTTAAGCTAGACTGTAATACTGGCTCCCAGTTTGTACATTTTGAGGGAAATCCTTCATGATGAAATGTGCTACATATACATGTATGATCACTAGAAAAAGTTTTAATGAATGAAAGTTTCAATGAATGAGTTAATTTTAATTAATGACACTTTAATAACTAGGTCTTCTTTAAAATAGAAACTGGGCACTTTTGAAAATTAAAACTGGGCATAACAAGAATTGATGGTTAGAACTGAAACCTAGACAAATTCCAATTAGAAATAAGATATTTTTATAAAACAAACAAACAAAAACAAACCAAACAAACAATAAAACCCACCTGCAAGGGCAATTAATCAAGTGAGTTGGTAGATTTCCCTGGCTTGCAAACCACCTAGTCAACCAAAAGATTAGACTAAAACTAGAGCAGTGGTGGGCAAGGTTCCCAATTCCAAGAGCCGTAGACCAAAATGTTCATATTGTCAAGAGTCACAACCCACATCTCATTCACAGCTTCCACCGATATCAGCGACGGAGCTTTGCATCAAAGCTCTGACTCCCAGGTAATCTCACTCTGGCACGCTCAGACGTAGCGGCACAGGGCTTGCTTCCCCTGCTCCAATGACCCCCCAGGAAGCTCTGGCAGCAGAAATGGTGACTTGGCTTCTCTTGCTCCTGAAGGAGCCACATGCAGCTGCAGCACAGGTGCCCAAAAGCTGCATGTGGCTCCCGAACCTCCATCTGCCCACCTCTGAGCTAGACAATCTCAATGCTCCCTTCTTATGTTGAAATATATTAATCTATTATTCAGATACCTGTGTTTGTATTAATGGGACAATTTGTATTGGTTAATAATTGGCTTTTTCACATGCCAATGTCAGCCCTAATTGCCTTAGATCTTAGAACCTTTAGGACCCTTCTTTCTTTGAAACTACAGCAATTTTTTCCCATGCTGCTCCTTGTGCATTTAATTTTCATTCACAAAGCTTCTGTCCCCTTAAAGTTTCTTCTTTTTTGTCTTTCCAACCTTAATACTCACTTCTGCTGCAACATCTGAGAGAAGTGAGCTATTAAATATAGATACTAAAGTGCATTTAACAGAACCTGAACATATACATGTGATGAAAATGTGACAAGGGTACTGTTTCAACACCATCCTTCTTTCCACATAAGGTGTGATAAACAATGGGTGCTACTGTCTAAGGTTAGACTGTGGATGCCAGATTTTCAAAGAAACTCAGTTCCTAATTAGGAATCCCAAGATGAAGGTCATTTGTTCAAAAGCACCATGCATCCAGAATCTCTGAAAGTGGGTACTTTCAGACGTTACGGGCGGCCGGTTCACCACAGCGAACCACCAAGGGGGGGGCGAACAGCGCAACCACGCCCGGGGGTTGGAAAACGACCCAAACAGACGTGCCGGGAACGGGACCATGGCCCGGAACCGGGCCGCACCATCGCGGCCCATGGCAGCACAACAGACGTGCAGCCGAACCCCCGGCGGGCGCTAAACCCCCACAAGGCACCGGGCAGGGGCGGGACACGGACATGGCCGACTGAGGGCAAACGAAGCCACAAGGCACACAAGGGAACGCCCACACAAGGGAAACGGGAAGGGAGGGGGGAAGAGCGAGAACAGGCTGACAGCTGCCTCACACAGCGGTCCCGCAGCGGGGCACAATGCACGGCCACACGCCCGGGCACACACACACACACA
>QEPC01008520.1:2232097-2270234 GCA_003113815.1 Sphenodon punctatus | reverse complement strand
AACTGCATCTGCTGACTGCTACTGCTACTCTTCTAAGATGATCTAATGTCTCATTAAAAGCGTTGAATTTTGGAGTTTTGTGTGAAAGCATAGGGATTCATGTTAAGAAGTTACCTTTTTTTTCCCCCAACAAATTATAATTTCTTTGTAGTACTTTCAGTGTTGCAGTGCAAAGACCCATCCCCCCACCCGCCCGGTATTTAGATAACCAGTAGCCTAGCCACTGACTGTAACCAAGTTGAATCTTCCCCCCACGTCCCGACTCCCTCCCCTCCCCTCCCCTCCCGAGTCCCCAGCCTGTTGTACAACTTGCAAAGCCATCCACTCCAGTGACTGCTTGTCACTTGAGTGAACTGACTCTATGGACCCGCTATACTCCCTGTAGTGTGTGTCCAAGTGCAAGTGCAAGTCCAAGTCCAAGTGTCAGTCCTCTATGGGTCATTCCGTTTAGTACATGTACGCACAGCTTGGCCCATCACCTGTCCCGCCATCACCAAGTTGCCACTGAGGTGCTTCATTGCACAAAGGTGTTTCATTGCTCAACATAGTCCCAGGCAGAGAGTCATACTCAGAGAGAGCAGCTTGTGAAATGAACTGTATACCATGACCCCGGCCACCCGGTATTTTGCGAGCCCAGGGGACTGCAGTGGGGAGTAGCCGCCTTAGCCTACCCCATCTGCATTCAATTTTAGTGTAACAACACATCTCTGGCTCTGAGAGAGCGTAGCAACACATCTCTGGCTCGTGGCTTGCAACCGGCAACAGACAGGAGAGGGATGGGTGGGGTGTGACTGTGCCCCCCCCTCCGTGGCTTTACGTTGTTAGCTTTGCAACTTATTCAGCTTTTCAACTTATTAAGCTTTGCAACTTAATCAGCACATGATTTTATAAAGTACTATCATATATTCCATCATGTTATAAACTTTCCTCCCCTATCAGATGTGTGCCACAATCTCTTCCAAAATGCAATGAGTTCACAAACAGTTCCCAAATGCACTGAATTTTAAAAGAGTTGCTCTTTGCCATTGGCCTTTGCACAAGTCCAACATCCCCTACACTAGTACCCCCTCCCCTTGCTGCTCACTGAAGTAGCTACTAGGCTAACAGGTTTTTCTACTTGAGAAGCCCGCCTGGCCAGTTGCCTACTTTTTGCTTTGTTTTCAACTTGAAAAGGCATCCCCCCAGTAGCCACTGGAAGGGTGGCTGGCTGGTGGCCACAGTGGCTACTAGCTAAGCTAACTACAGGGTGGTTTGGGTCAGGGAAATCGGATACTGTTTGGAGTAACTCAGACAGCACAGTGACATCAAATTATTTTTTTACTTAAAAAAAACAGCCAAAAATTCCAAAATTCAAAAAATTTGAATGAAACATTTGATCATCTTGGAAGAGAGCAGTATCAGATGATCTCCAACGTTTGTTAGTTTTGCTTACTCCCTTTTGTGCGCTAAAAGAGAGGCTCAGAGGACTAGTCTTTGGATTCGATGCTAAACGAGGGGTGGGGGGATTGTTAAGATAACATACTGCATCCGCCCTTGGCTACTCCTGCCAGCCTTCTTATGCTGATTGCCTAAAGTGGGGGAGGGGGTGTTTGGCTAATGGCTAGGCTAGCAGGAGATAGGCGTAGGTGGGTAGCTAGCTATAGCTGCCTGCCTCGCTCTAGTAGTGATTTATTGAACCGAACCGTTTCCTTGCTCCAAGTTTTGGGGATGGGTGCATGGTAGTACAGCACAGCAGTGCACTCAACGTCACCTCCCTCCTAAAAAGTGCATTGCGATGGCAATTGAGAAGTGGTACTGTGCTCTTCTAAGATGACTTATATGTCCAGCAAATAAGTTTGATGATAACTTTTGTTGGCCAGCCTAACTTCTGAAACTTAGGCTGCCCAACTGAAGCTATGCCTCTGCAGGGTCAGTTCAACAGGCGCCCGTTGCTGCACCTGGACACGGCCCAGTATTGGCTAGAAGATCTTCTCTTGTGCTGGTTAAGCCACACCCCTCCCCAGCCTTGCTCCATGTTCCCAGCTTCCTGGTTGGCTGTTAGCCTGTACAGAAGGCGAGCCAGTAGCCAGAGGAAGCTGGGTGGATCATCAGTTACTTCTTGGTTCCCGTGTCCTCCCTTCTGTGTTTTGTCCTGATGTTTCCATGAAATTTGGACCAGTTGTGCACTCCCTGCTCCTGATGGGTCCTTTGGACCAGCTGAGGCTGGCTCTTCCGAGGCCCCTCCTTGGAACCCAGTCCTTTGGCTGAAGAGCTGGCTGTTCGGGTACTGAGGCTTGGCATCAGCCAGGGGGCTTGATGTCTGCAAGAATGGGGATATAGCATCCACTTGATGTGCCTGCTACGCGACGGCCTGAGGAGTCCATCCCACCCAGTGCCAGCTCTATTCCAGTCCATTCTGCCACATCTCATCATGTCCCACCTAATTCAGGTCTACTATGACTCATCAGCCTGCTTTGTCTGTCTGTCAGCCTGTCTCCGTCTGCCTGACCAGTTCATCTGTCCATCAGTCTGCCTCGTCTGTCGGTCTGCCTGTTTGTTCGACTCCTTGGTCTGAGTGTTCATCCTTCTGGACCTGATTCCGCACTCAGTCACCCTGAGACCGTGGACCCGATCCCGTACTACTTAATCAGCACCATTCCTGCACCAACTAACCAAGCGCCAGTCTGTGCACCTGACAAATACCAAAATAGCAAACACCAAAATAACCTAAATACCAAAATGACCGCCCCCCCATGACCAAAACAAATTACAACTAACACAAATTAATAGAGATTCATATTCTCTTCAAAGTAATGGATGCAAATCAGCTGAATTTGGTTTTCACTTTAGATATTCACATCAGTCTTGCTTCTAGGTGTAACCATTTTCTTTACATGGTCTCTTTGGTGAAGCTGACATTCATCCCAATTCTCAAAACAGTTGTATCAGTGGCAAGGACATAATTATAGTAGAGGTCACAAACCACGCATTTCCTCACCCCATAGTTCCAGGGTCATGCTGTTGGGGCTTATGTGGGTCTAGGGACCACAAATGTTAGCCCAAATTTACACCACTGGTCAGTGGGA
This sequence comes from Sphenodon punctatus, assembly GCA_003113815.1. Taxonomy (NCBI): domain Eukaryota; kingdom Metazoa; phylum Chordata; class Lepidosauria; order Sphenodontia; family Sphenodontidae; genus Sphenodon; species Sphenodon punctatus. The sequence goes on along the minus strand of QEPC01008520.1, from coordinate 2,267,169 downwards.
ATCCCTTAGGCAAGTGGTTTGTGTATTGGAGCAACAGGCACCAATCCAGCGAAGCATATGAACATGCAGTGAATCCCACTAACTTCACTTACTTCAAATTCTGCATGTACTGCTACCACATATTTTGAAGCCTTGTACACATTTTGTAACATGGCTATGATTTCTGAAACCGTAAGAGCATGTTTTGGACCATCTCCTGTATCTTTACACAGCCAGATATGTAATTATTAACATAGTTAAAGTGATAAAATCTCATTCCATTTGCCTTTACAGAAGAGGGAAGCAAAATGATTTGAACGATCTCTTTTATTGGACCAACTGTTGTTGATGGAAATAAGCAAGCTTTCAAGCCACACAGGGTTCTTCCTCGGGCATGTAGCGTAGCCAGTCAAATATATATATAAACTGAGCAAATACAGGGTAGTATAACGAGGCAGGAAAGGGTGGAGTTAGATAAGACAAGGAGACTAGTGTGGGGGGTTATTTGATAGGGGAGAACCCTTATTTCCACCAACAGCAGTTGATGCAATAAAAAGATATAATTCAAACCACATTGCTCCCTCTCTGTCACTTGGAACCAACCACACAATCTCTTTTGCCCTTACAGCATGCAAAGAAATGCCCAAAGGGTCATCATGACTCCAAATGGTAGAATTAAGGGTCAGTCTTTAACATCGTTACTCTTATTTAATGATACTTTGCTCCACAAGTCATTCTATTGAATCCAACAGCTGCAAATCCAACAACAAATGTAAAGACAGACATTTACTCATTACTGCTACAGGTATCACAATCTGGCCCTAAAAAGACTTAAAACATTGCCAAATACATTAACAGCATTTGTATAAGCAAGGGAGAAATGAACCTCCTGAAAATGATCTTGCACTATTACTATAATGTTTCAAATGAGAAAAATGAAATTAAGCATGCCAAGTTATTTGTGTTCAACTGGTTCCATCTTGTGTTTTCAAAGGCAAGATGACTCTGATGATTCTGATAATTGTATGGATCACTGCAGGGAGCACGCCAAAGACTATTTTGAGAAGAGCTAAGTCTGATGATTTGCCATTTCTCTAACAGAACAAATGAGACTTGAAATAAAGGCAAGGCATTCCAACATAGAACATAACCGTTTCTTTCAGGTGCGTGTTTAGAAACAGTATAAGATCTAGGAAACAAGAGGTAACGGAGGAAGCATTTTTGCTCTTGGAGAATGAGAGAGACAGAGGAAAAAATCCAACAACATGGAAAAGATTTCTGTCAGGTTGGGTCATTCTCAAGGATGTGTGACCAGTACAGCTGCATCAGACCCTACGTTTGGAGGAGCCCCACTAGTGTCTCTGAGTGCACTGACCTACAATCCCTTGTTGAGAATGTCTCCTGCACAGGGCTTCATTTGTGGGATGGCTTACCAGGGCTCAGCCCCAGCAATTAAATTCAACGAGAGGCTGAACCAACGCTCCCAGGAGTGTGCATCCAAAATGGAAAGACCAGGAAAAGCCTGATATTGGTCATTTCGGGGTTGGAAATGAAAGCCAGACTAAATCACAAGAACTTTTGTTTTATATTCAGCTGTAGCGAGGCAAGCTAGTCCAGTGGTTGGGTTGCTAGCTGGAGAATAGGGTTCATTTTCCTGTTCTGACAAGTTCTGGGCCAGGAGGTGACACGTCTGGGGCAGGGTTTGGCACCAACAATTTTTATTTTTTTTTACAAATTAAGCACTGCCCATGTAGGCTCTTTTTTGCACAGAACCCTGCAGGTCTCCAAAACTCCTAATGATGCCTCTGCCATCAAATACCATATTAAGTCAGGATTCTGATCAAGATGCAAGTATTGTGTAAAATGCATATAAACAGGAACCTGTGTTCACTGCATTTACCCCATTGATAGCACTGGGGAAAATGCAGTGAGCATAGGTCCCTGATCAATGGTGTCTGGTGCTTAACATTTTTGGTGGAGCTGGGGGTAAGGGACCAATATCTCTCATTGCCTACAGGTACACATACCGCACCACCCCTCACAGCCAGTCCACACCTCCAAGATGTTTTCAGAGCTCTTTCATATCAGCAAACCCTGGGCTCTGTTTGCCAAGTCCAAATAAGGCCTTCCAAGGCTGCAGCACAGATTGATCCCACCTGCCGGGTTTCCCAAAGCAAGTGACTCCTCTCCAGCCTCCTCTGGGTTTTGTCGAGACTTTCCTCTCAGCCTGGGCTCTCCGGGTGAAAACAGACATGACGCTAACCACCCTTTAACCATCCTTGGTGGTTATTTATGCATGTTGCAGGGCTGTATTGGTGTCCTATGCAGCCCTGAAACATGCATAAATGACCACCAAGGGTGGTTAGCGTCATGTCTGTTTTCACCCTCTGTTTTCAGACAAGCAGTATGCTATAATTCCCAGGTCTAGCAGAGTACACTCTGTTGTTCACTCTCCTCCTAAGCACCCCCCTGCCCCACTCCCCTTGCTGGAGACTCTGCCCTTTTATCCTAGCAGAGGTTTTCACATTTTGCTCATTGAGGCACTAGCTGTTGAGTTATCTTAAAGAATCCACACCCTTCAGGATGATCACGCTCTTACAATAAGACAATAGGCCAAACTCCATCTTTGGAGCCATCATTAGGATGATTTTGGCTCAATGTTTTTGAGGCTTTTAAAGAACGTGAGGGGAAATTCTCATGCAAGATGATGTAAAAATGGGTGATGCTGAGCATTGTAAGGAGGGGGCGCACAACTGGGGGATCTTATGTGGGAGTGCTGCGAGGTGATAGGCAGGCCACCTGTCTATCTCACAGTACTCCTGCCTCAACCCCCCTTTGCTGTATTCCTGTGCTGGTACTTTGATAGAAGGGGACACAGAAAATGCAGAAAATCTGAGCAACATGCTTCTCCCAACATGCTGCCTGGAAAGGGTAGGGGGGAGAAAAAATCCTAGGGGGATATCCTTTGGGGGTGTACTCCCCATAACAGCAGAAAGAAGCTGGGGTGACCTTTCTCCAACTCCACTTCCTGCTCTCCAGCTATAGGGGGATATATGCCAATCTATTCTCACTGAAGACCACAGGACTTCCTGAGGCTGCTCTAACTAATGCTGGAAACGAGTGTCTTCAAATGGATAGCAGCCCCGCCTCTGCTCTGCCTCACCCTGGGTGGCCTGTCTGTTTAAAGGCAGGCCACCAGATGTGCCGGCGGAGCAGAGATGGAGCAGGCTCCTCCAGCCCTTCTTGCAATACTCTAGAACATCCCGGAGCACCGCCAGTGAAGTGGGCTGCCCAAACGCGAGGCACTGGGCCAAGGAGGCGCTACAGTCCATTTGCTCAGCGGATGGCCACTGCAGTTCCACTCTTGGCCAGTGGTTGCCCCAGGTAACACCACAGAGTTGCGGGCGGCAGCCTAGAGCATTGGGTGCTCGGCCCACAACTCTATGGTGTAGGGAAGGTGGGCTGCGGCAGCCTCCCGGTCTGTGTAAACCCCACTTGGGCAGGGCTGGATGTGAGCAGTACTGGGGATGAGTAGTCCCAAGTCCCTCTATTTACATCCAATGACAGTCCCTGAATGGCACTACAATTTATGCTTTCCCTTATTCTGCAGCACAAGTAAGTAGACACTGAACTTTAGGGTGTCCCAAAATAGGGTTAGGGTTGCACTCCAGGTCTTCTGTATGTAAGTGGGCATTTAAGTCATTTAAGAATGTTAACATTTAACACATAGGCCTTTTTTACACGGGTGGTGGCTGCATGGGGGTGGGGGTGCGCACCGCAGTGTGGGCGGTGCATGGGGGCCAGTGCACATGGGCACACCCCCACACATGAAGCCAACCTCAGTTTTTCCTGGTTGCTCCATGCATGGGGATGCATACGCGCAGAAGTGTGCAACCCCATGGAATGTACACGGGCCGCACAAACACCCAGATTTCTGGGTGTTCATGCATGGGTGCTGCGCCTGGGTAAAAACGGCCATGGATGGGCACAAAGCTAAATTCCTCTTTTTTTTTTTTAAAGTGAACATACGGAACCAAACTTTGCAACTCAAACTCATCTTTAACTCAATTCTAATAACTGGGATCTGCCATGATTGCCTCACAGAAGCGGAGAGGACAAGTAATTATTACAGGGTGTCTGGTAAGGCATAATTTACTGCAACGTTAGGTTACTAGGACAACAGTGCATCAGTTTACACTGTGAAATCAATTCCCACAACAGAAATAGCAAGAAACCCCTTATTATTGAACACCACCTTAGATTTTATAGAAAACAGGGGGTAATTTACTGAAGGAGATCATAATTTTCACCTAGAGTTTTTAAATCCATCTGATGAAATAATAGTTTTCCACTGTCCCAGGTCAGAATTGCAAAAATTAGAATGAAAGTCCTATGTTTCCTCTTAGTGTTTAAAAATGTCAAGGACGGCTTGCACATTAATGCTGTACAAAACCTTCTCACAGCCAAACTTAATTGCTTGCCACCCATCAGTTCTCCTAATTCATGGACTACCCATGTGCTAAACCCATGCTAAAGTGGCATGTGGCAGGCCTGAACCAAAGCACTGACAGTTGATCTCTGGACAAGATATGAACTCATACACACAGGGTGAAACAGACATGATACTAAGCACCCTTTAACCACCCTTGGTGGTCATTTATGCATGTTTCAGGGCTGCATAGGGCACCAATACAGCCCTGCAACATGCATAAATAACCACCAAGGGTGGTTAAAGGGTGGTTAGCATCATGTCTGTTTTCACCCACAGTAACTCCACAACACAAGTCATGTAACATGGCAACTGGAACGTGCTGATCCCCTTCCCAAGATATTTAAGGAAATGTCAAGAAGATGAGGGTCCTCATGACCAGAACTCTTTGTAAACCCTGGCAAGACCGTTTGGGACTTTCCAAGGTTAGATACATAATAGGGATGTCTTTGTCCTGACGATGAGAGGATCATAACCCATAACCAAGAAGCATAACTCAAAAGCATATATTAGAGGCAAGACATGGGGCATTACCAGACTAGAACAGGATGGATGAATGACTTACATAATGAGTTTTGTAACTTAGTTTGCTTTAAAAAGCCACCTCTTGCATTACATCTTTGTATTGGCTGAGGGAATTATTGGCTGAGGGAATTATAGACTGAGACGTAGCTAGGCGTGATTGAGCCATGGTGCAGAAGGTGGAACAGGTCCCCTCTGGCGTGTATATGCATTCTACATGTGTGTGGGCCCCTGTAGACGCATGGCTCCTGGTGCCACTGCACCTGATGCACTTGTCATAGTTAGGTCCCTGGGTACAATAACTGTCACAGGCATCCAGGTTTGGTGGCTTGTGCAGTATGTATAGGAATGACAATGAGAAATGCTCTGCAGACATTAAACCTGATTCCGGTCTTCACCACTAAACTGAGCCTTTGGTCTGTTCTTAGTAATAACGTTGAGGTTTTCTGGCAAGCAGCTTCGGAGTCAGATCAGCCCCTGCCCCCTAGAGGTCCATCCGAGAGCACATGGCATTGTCAGAGTGACATCTAACCTAAACAAACAGCAACTTACGTCATGACTAACGTCTCATCTCCAGGTTCGCTGAGAAGCCCATCGACAAAGACAGAGGTACTGGTGAAATTATGAGTACTCCACGTTTGACCTTCATCAATGCTGAACCTGTAACAGGAGAAAGATCAGCCTGTAAGAAAATGTAGTGATTTTTATGTTATGCTAAATACAATTTAAATATTATCTTTCTATAGGGCACAGAAAACTCAAAACATATTGAAAATAGAGTTTCATTATTTATTTATTTATTTATTTATTTGTCTAGCTATTGTATCAAATTACGTGTGACCTAGGCACATTGTCGTCACTAAAAGTTGCCCATTAAACTGGCAGCATCACTGGATTCTCTTTTACTTAGGTCAGCCCTGAGATTTATCAAAGCACAATCTTAGGACTCAATCCTCTCAGTTGATAACGCCAAAGTTACCACTAAGTGCAGACACAAGTCCCATTTACTTCAATGAAACTGGTGCCCACACTATGTGCTAGCCCCAGTGCTATCTACTCAGAGGATCTCACTGTTACTGGATCTCACTGTTACTGGTGAGTGACAGCAGAACCTGTAGACTGGCTTCTCTTTACTAAGTTTCATTTTTGCCAGAGGCTTACTCTGTAAAGTCCAAAGCCAGTCCTTCTCAAACCTTTTAACTTATCCAGACACATTGCTACCAGCTTAGGTAATATTTTTATCATGATTCTCATGGGATCTGGTCTTTTTCTTATAATTCCATATCCCAGCTTTTTGTGATTATGGAAACATTTCAATTGTTATTTATTAAACAAATATGTTTCTAACCATCTTGGTTCAGGAAGAAAGCTGGAAAATGTGCTTCCTTAAGGGCTTAAATGCTGAGCTAAAAGACAACTAAAAAGAATATGCCTTATATTATTTATTTATTTTAAAAAAAGAAACCTCCTGATTTTTAAGTCAGTCATAAATTTTATGGAATATCTTAGAAGTGAAATAGTGTGAGGTTCTATCTGCTATAACAGCAGTAAGGTCACAAAGCCTTTAATACAACCGCCATCTTGTCTGTTGTTGTCGAGCAGACTCTTGATTAAGGTGGACCATAGCCAGTTCCCTCTCCCATTGGATAACAACTGGGTGCAGCGCCTCATTTCCCCCAGTAACAAAGCACTCCTGACTCTCTTCAGATTAATTTATTCTTAGTCACACAGTCTCTTCAATAATGGACAATCCCTCAGCACTTTATGACCTAGACTTAGGCATCTGGAATCATATTCATGACTCCTCCCAGTTCTCCTTCCTGTTGGGCTGCGACTGGGTCAGACACACACTCAGCCCAAGCCTCTTGGACTCAGGGTAGGCCTCTCATCATAGGAGACTCCGCCCCCACAGAGCGCTGTGACGTTGCGGCACAGCACTGCCTAGCTGTTTTTCTACCAAGATTCCCATTCCAGTGTTACATGTTTTCCTGATCTACAGAGCTCTACCCCAATCAATCCCCCTACCAGAGACTCTAGGCAATTGAGTCAGTTTGAGTAGTTGAGCTTCTAAGATGTAGAGAGCTCCAGCTCAAACTGCTACAGACTCACACTGATTCCATATATAACGTTGAATATATAAGTTGTGAACAATATCGGAGGTCTTGAATATATAATAGCCCTACTATAACTGACTGCAGCATTACTTGAGTATTTTCAGAGGGATAGAGGTGTCTTTGATAGCCACAATCACGCCACCATGATCCAGATACAAGATGTGATGCTCCTCTTCAAAGACCTAGAAGCCAGACCAAAAAAAAAGGGCTCCATAAGATATCCATGTTACCAGCTCTAAAATGTCATTATTAAAATAGCCATTTAGCTTTATCTTATTGTTATTTCTTGTCTTTCGCATGGTTCTCACAAGACCCACTTCTGAAAGAGAGATAGATTTATCTAGGTTCTAAAGTAAGAGAACTTTTAGTTGGCTAATCAGAAGTTCGAGTTCAAAAAACAGACAAAATTAAATTGCCTACAGGTGATTGCAGACCAACAATGTGTGTTCCCCGTTCTTTACCGCTACACACCTTTGTGAGGCCTGTCACTTCTGTTTAGATGGCTGTCACATTCCTGGCCATTTGCAAAATCGCATCCTTTGCAGTAAAATGTTGAGAAAAACAGAAAAGCTATTTTGGGAAGCGAGATTCTAACCTATATCTTATGTTCTACAGAGCGTGATGAACCTAACTCTGAGCTGTATTTTCCTGCTAATCAAGCTGCTATTATTATTTGTTATAGATAAATACAAGCTATGTTAACAATACTTTTGCTTTGTCAGTTTGGAGACGCCACCATGTACCTGGTCCATGGTGGAAGGAACCTGATCCAATCAAAATCTGAGCACAATTGTGTTTTCCCAGTTCTCTGCTCCCACCTCATTACCTTTCGATTGACACTACAAAATTTACAGAGAAACCTCTCTAGAGAAATTCCCTACTCTCATTACCCTAGTTAATCATAAAGTATTGACATGGAAGCTAGTCACACACTGGGAAATAAAATTACAGTGATTGCCATTCAAGCATGAGCATCTATCAACAGCTCCTAATCCATGGAGTATGAGATATCACCTCTCTATTTTAAGTATAGGGAGGTGTTTAACTATATCACATAGTACAGTAGGATAATGGTTAGCCAGTGGAAATCTGTATGAACAATACTTATGCTCAATGGAAACTTAAAAGCAGGAAAATCAAAATTGCCTTCCAAATATCTAAGTGTGACATAACTGAGAAAGGCAAGGAGAAAGAGAAAGAAAAGAGAGCGCAAAGCTTAGCCTGAATAGCTACAAGCAGCAAGGGAGCTTTCAACATCATGGATTCAGATCTGCATGGATCTCCTAGGTAGAAACACCATGGAAAACGTCCATGGTGCTGTAACCAGAGATCGCTTCCACATGATATATCTGTGCTGACATAATGAAATCATCACTGCATGGTAAACTCTACGAAACCCATAGTGCTGCCATGGGAGTTTCTTCTAGCATGTGAAAGAACCCTGATGTCCAGATCTATAAAGCCACTAAGATGCTTATTGTACAGCAGCCATACACCTGTAGGTGTCCTGTTGCCTGAACTGGTCTTTTACGTAAAGGGCCTAACCAAGTTTTTGTTATGAAATTCTGTAGGTAACTTAGGCTCAGGTAATTTAAATGACACTTAAGGTGCCTTTGTGGCTTTATTAATCGGCCTCTAAATAACTAAATATCTTTTCCTTTATGCGTGAGCTCTTTCACGGAGCAGTGTCTGCTTGCTCCAGCAGTCTGCCAGACTTCATTTAACAGAGCAGCAAGAGATAAAGCTAGAGCTAATGAATGCTCCTTAGGATATTAATATACCTGCGTTCAGCACTTTATGCGTCCTGACAAAACAAAAGCTAAACAAAAGTTTGCTTTGCCTGGGCTTGGCAAAGGTGACAAAGCTGACAACACTGAAAGTTCCCATTTTTTCATCTAAGGAACCTACCAGTGGAACACCCAAGTGCAGAAGAAAACCTCGCACTCAAGAAGACAGCTTCTTCCCTTCAGGCCCAGCATATTGCATGTCACAATAAACACTTACACATTCATTTCACATTCGTTCCATGTTGAAATCAGTGACATCACACATACTACGTGAACAGACGCATGTACTGCTGCATGTTCAAAGCTACCTGCTAGTCTCCTCCCACCAGTGGCGTAGTAAGTCTGTGGTGCTGGGCTCAAACTCGTGTCCCAATTAAGACCCCAGTAAGGGCAACAGGACAGAGCCATCAGGTCCAGGGCTTACCCATAAAGGTAATGCTGTCCCAGCTCCCAGTGGATCTCACCCCACTCCACCCCACCAGGAATTAAGTTTTAGGAGTGGATGGGGGTAGGACAAGCACTGTCAGGGGGGACCACACTGAAAACTTTCTTATTGGCATGGCCCTTTGTAAGCAGCCTGAACACCGCTAGGAAATTTTCAGAGGAGATGGGGGTGATGTTCTGGCCCTGCTCCTTCCCCTTCTGAAAATTTCCTGGAAATGCTCTGGTTGCTTTCAAACAGTCCCCTCAGGGGCTGGAGCCCAGGCTCAACTGAACCCTGTTTTCTCCTTGGTAGCTAGCCTATGCCCCTACCTCCCATCAGCTATTTGCTGGGTGTTATTCCTTGATGCAACTCATCCAGTTGCAGGAGAGAGACGCTGTCTCCAGGCTAACGAAGGATTGGCAGCTCCAGAATAGAAACTACTGTGACTGGGCAAAACTTCATTTCATAGAGAATCCAACTTTGAGAATTTGTGTGTTCACGCACACATGTTGGGCGTGCACGCACGCACACACGCAGAGTCCTATCCCTGTAAGAGTGCCCCCTCCATTCATTCTCCTCACTCCAATCCCTTCCTTCACTTCTGCGGAAAGGACCCCTTCTTTTCCTTCCCCTGCCTGTTTCTTGATCTTTCCTCCACACTGTCATCCCACCTCAAACACTTGCCAGAAACATTGGGTGATTTCACACGAGACGGGGCAGCATTCGCCCCGTCCCAGAATCACCCAAATGATTCCCCGCTGGGATCACTACGGCACGTCCAACAGACGTGCCGGCTGATCCCAGCGGGGAATCGGGAAGGCGGAGGGGCTGCCTGGCGCAACGTGTGGCCGCACAGCCCCGGACCCCCATGCTCCCCCGCCGCCCGCCCTCTGGGGAGATGCGTGGGCGCCACGGCCAATGCGGCTGCAGCGCTGGCCCAATTTGACCACGGCCCAGAATCCCGCCGAGTATTCCCGGCCGTGAGTGCTGGCCAGACATTACTTTTTGTTGGTTCCCGCCAGGGATCTCTTTGACCACGCTTGCGGCGCTTGTCCGGCAGGGAGCCCCGGAAGCGTGGTTGAAATTGACCCCATGTGGGAATCGACCGTGGTGAACATCTGGCGGCCGCCTAACAGACGTTCTGGGCGCTTTGGCCCCATGTGGGTATTGACCGTGGTTCACTGTGATCTTGTCACGTCTGAAAATACCCATCATAGAGATCCACAGAAACAAGAATGGCTCTTCACAAAAATGCATATGGTTGATGGTACCTGGAGGACCAAAAATGAATATGCAATTCAATGCACATCTCTCGATATAACAGCGCCTATGTGTTAGGTTGTTTTTAAACAGAACGATAGTCCTGCGTGCAGGCGGTGGGTGCTGTGTGACACTCATCTATATCCTGTATGTGTCAACATCCAACAGACAGATGCGGATTATTTTCAACTTGACATGCACCACACCGGCCACCGGCTCCGATTGTCTCCTCCTCATTGGAGAAGGACATGTGAGGGGGATCACAGCCACCACATGGAGCCTCTAACTGGCAGGAAGGAGATGAGCGGAAGTCATGGCTAATGCGCAGAGGCCCCTTTCCCAGCCGTGACCCCCTAATATATGGCACGCACATGTGCCAGCCCGCAGGCCAACGTGTACATCCCTTAGCCTACACACCACACTTCCCGTTCCTGTGGAGGATGCCATACGGGGGACATGGACTGGGAAATGTATTCCCAGTCCATGCCCACCTAATAAACAGCCTAGCAGACAACTACTCATGGGTGGTTATTGTGCTGTTTATTAACACCCTTAGAGGCAGCTACTTGCTGTCCACCCCTATAATTTTTCAGATTCCAACATTCGTTAAGCATGTGTGTTTAGGAGATGGCATGGCCCAAAGTAGTAGGTAGCATTATGGTTGGTAACACTTGTTAACAGTCATACTCACTCCATGCCATAAAGAAGCATTTGAACTAGGAAGAGCACACTCAGAGCCGTGCTACCTAATGCCATATATTTGTTTCACCTAATAAAAATATTTTTAAAGAAACTGTTCATAAACAGCCTTTTGTTTGACCGTTTACAGAGCACCACCAGAGATGAGGGACCTTATAACAAGGACATCCATAACAAACTCGTTTCAGAAGAACTTCAAAAGGATCAAGATATGAAACAGAGGTTTGGATCCCCAGCCAAATCTCCTCCAAAGTGAAACAGGTGTTACATCTTCCTAATAAAAATGCAAGGAGTGGGCATCTGCACACTGAACCAAATTAGGTTCACCAAAATCAGCAATGAAGTTCTTGGCTGCACAACTTGAGTATTGTTACCACCCTCTATTTTGTTCCTAAAGCTGCAAATAAGTTCTACTGATATTATCCTCTTGCTTAATTTCATCTGAGTTTGACTACTTTTCTGAAGAGAACGGACTTAGGATGACACTAGTACAGTACAGAGATATCTGGAATTTACAATACCTATTAAACTACTGCCCTCAGGAAGAATTTCAGACAGGTTAAAATAAAATCCATAGATAGGGTTCAAGCCAAGGACCAATGAAGGATTTCATACTTAATTTCCTAATATACCACCTCAATACATCGTATTTCAAAATATATATACATATGTTTATAAAGGTTTATCCCACCAGAATTAATTTGATAGGCTGATGTAGTGGGCATCTGTTTTGTTATATACTGCAGCCTATTTCAGTCCATGACTGCCTGATCTCATATATTTGTGTATTAATTTGTCAATATTTGTCTACTAATGCAATATCTCTATGTAAACTATTTTAATAATCAAAAATAAAAAGTTTTTAAAAGAGACTGTAAAACAGTTTTATAAAAAGTAAAAATGTCTAAAATTCTTATAATCACTTTGTTTTAGATCTCACCATAATTGAAGTGTATTGTCCATAATTTTGAAATCATTTATACCAGCGAGGTCTACAAAACTACTTGCAAGTCAGTGGCTTCAACACTGTTATTTTTCCCCCTAAAAACGTATAAATGTTTTTCTTCTTGGACGATGTTTCTTTACCATTCTACTTGAACCATTTAAAAAAGAGGCAACTGGTTCAGAAATTCCTTTCTACAATCAGCCCTTGATTCCCTTTGTAAACTTTGGGACGTCTACACATTCTTCATGTCTCTGCTTCCTTATGTCCAAAATGAGCCCAAGAATCTTTCTTCTAAACTAAGAAGTTGGTTATGTAAATGCAAAGTAATCCCATTGTTTCATTTTCCTTTCTTTTGGTAGGAGAGAATAGACTCATGTCCATTCAACAAAACATGAAAGCCAATATGCAGTTAGATTGAATACCATCAAGACCGCTTCAGTCAGAATCTAAAATATCCAAACGTCAAAGCCGCTGGCATGTACTGGTAGAACTTTAATGCAGAAAAAAACCCATAACTTACTCTAAGTGTGTGGCTTGAAAAATGACTTTAAAAGTAGCATAAAGGAACACTGGATCAATCCACTTTCCAGTGAATTAATAACATACTGAAAATACTCCAATACAAAGCATTAATATCAAACTAGGACAACTTGACATTTCCCAGTTAGAGAAGAGAGGTAAATTGTCCCTGGGATATGTTAGCCATGTGTGTCCCCCCAGCCCTTCATGTTTAGTCTGGTTTCCTATGGAAAGGAGTCTTACGTGATCTCTCTGGGTGTTTTCAGATGGGCTGCACGCCCCTGTAGCTGCTCTGGGGGTACACCCCTGCCTCCGCCTGCTCCCAGCCTAGCTCTAGAGATCCAGATCAGATGGACCGGGCAGATTCCCAGGCCTGTGATCTGTCCGCACAGCAGCCCCCCCCCCCCAACCACAGAGTTGCAGGCTAGAGCATCCACAATGTTATGGTGTTGCCTGGGGCAACGGCCAGCTGGAAGCGGAGCAGCAGGGTAGGTCCACGCAAGACAGATCTGTGCTCCGCTTTAGCCTGGCGTCCCAGGTGTGGCTGGCCTGCGCTGCCAGTGGTGCTCTGGGATGTTCCAGAGTGTCGTCAGTGCTATGCTCCTGCTCTGCCTGCACATCTGGCAGAGTGCCTTTAGACAGACAGGCCACCCAGGGGTGAAGTGTCAGCACCAAAACACCCCTTTACACGATTGTCAACTGATCTTTGTTTCAACTCTCATGCCGTCAAAGGATTTGGTTATTTGATGAATCCAAATAACTTGTGGCATCGGACTGTGGCATCTATGCAGGAGGATGTTAACTTAGAGGATTTAGAGTTGCTTAAGACTGAGTAAGGATAAAAATTAAGGGACTTCAGCTGGAATTCGCTGGAGAACAGATAAATAACAATTCCAGGGTGCCTGATACAGTCCCCTATAATGTGCACAGTAAGAAGAATAAAAAGAATACACATAAATATTTATATGCAAATGCTAGAAGCCTAAAAAGTAAGATGGGAGAATTAGAGTGTATGGCGCTAAATGAAGATCTAGACATTATAGGCATCACAGAGACATGGTGGAATGAGGATAACCAATGGGACACTGTAATACCAGGGTACAAAATATATCGGAATGACAGAATAGATAGAGTTGGTGGTGGGGTGGCTCTATATGTAAAAGACAACACTGAGTCAAGTACAATTAAAATTTTAAAGGATGCAAACTGTTCCCTAGAATCTCTATGGATAGAAATTCCAGGTATAAAGGGGAAGAGTATCGCAGTAGGGCTATACTATCGTCCCCCTGACCAGGACGGAGAGACTGATAAAGCAATGCTAAAAGAGATTAGACAGGCTACTAAAGTCGGCAACATAATAACGATGGGTGACTTCAATTACCCTAATATTGATTGGGGGAATGTTTCCTCGGGGCGGGACGTGGAGGTCAAATTTCTGGATGCCGTAAATGACTGCTTCCTAGAACAGCTGGTTCTGGAACCAACGAGAGGAGGAGCTATTCTAGATCTAGTCCTGAGTGGCACGCAGGACCTGGTGCAAGGAGTAACTGTGGCGGAGCCACTAGGCAATAGCGATCATAATATGATCACATTTGACATAATTTCTGTAGGGAGAAAGATAAACAAAAGTACAGCAGTAGCATTTAACTTTAAAAAGGGAGACTATGACAAAATGAGGAAACTAGTTAAAAAGAAACTAAAAAGCCCAGTTGCAAGGGCTACAAGTTTGCAAGAGGCGTGGAGGCTGTTTAAAAGCACCCTTCTGGAAGCCCAGATTAAATGCATCCCGCAAGTTAAAAAAGGAAGCAGGAAGACCAAACGTCTTCCACTGTGGTTAAATGGGGAGGTGAAGGAGGCTATTAGAGCCAAAAAGGCATCCTTTAAGAAATGGAAGGCTAGTCCCAATGAAAATAATACGAAAGAGCATAAACACTGGCAACGTAAATGTAAAGTGTTAATAAGGCAGGCCAAGAGAGATTTTGAAGGGAGGCTTGCTAAAGAGGCAAAAACAAGCAACAAAAACTTTTTCAAATACATCAGAAGCAAGAAGCCTGCTAGGGAGTCAGTTGGGCCATTAGATGACAAGGGAGTAAAAGGGGCGCTCAGGGAGGATAAGGACATTGCAGAGAAGCTGAATGAGTTCTTTGCGTCGGTCTTCACTGCGGAGGATTTTGGGGAGGTACCCACGCCGGATCCTTGCTTTGTGGGCGAGGAATTGGAAGAGCTGTTACAAATCAATGTGACGTTGGAGGATGTTCTAGGGCAAATTGACAAACTGAATACTAACAAGTCACCAGGGCCAGATGGCATTCACCCCAGAGTTCTGAAGGAACTCAAATATGAAATCGCAGACCTACTGTTAGTAATTTGTAACCTGTCACTAAAATCTGCCACTGTACCCGAGGACTGGAGGGTGGCAAATGTAACCCCGATATTTAAAAAGGGATCCAGAGGCGATCCTGGAAACTACAGACCAGTAAGCTTGACGTCTGTGCCGGGCAAAATGGTGGAAACCATCATTAAGGACAGAATTACAGGGCATGTTGACAAACATGGCTTAATGGGGAAGAGTCAACACGGATTTAGTAAAGGTAAGTCATGCCTCACTAACCTGTTGGAATTCTTTGAGGGTGTAAATAAGCATGTGGACAAGGGAGACCCAGTAGATATAGTGTACCTGGATTTCCAGAAAGCATTTGATAAGGTCCCTCATGAGAGACTCTTGAGAAAATTAAAAAGTCATGGGATAGGAGGTAGTGTCTTACTATGGATCAGAAACTGGTTAAAAGATAGAAAGCAAAGGGTAGGACTAAATGGTCAGTTTTCACAATGGAGAGATGTAAAAAGTGGTGTGCCTCAGGGATCTGTATTGGGACCGGTGCTGTTTAATGTATTCATTAATGATTTGGAAAAGGGTGTTAAGAGTGAGGTGATCAAATTTGCAGACGACACCAAGTTATTCAAGGTAGTTAAAACACGAGCAGACTGTGAGGAACTGCAACAGGATCTTACGACACTGGGTGCCTGGGCATCTAAATGGCAAATGAGATTTAATGTGGACAAGTGCAAAGTGATGCACGTAGGGAAAAATAATCCAAACTATGCGTACACAATGCTGGGTACTAAGCTAGGAGTTACCACTCAGGAAAAGGATCTGGGGGTGGTTGTGGACAATACAATGAAATCCACAGCGCAGTGCGCAGCAGCAGTCAAAAAAGCAAACAGAATGTTAGGAATTATTCGGAAGGGGATAGAGAATAAAACTGAGGATGTCATAATGCCTCTATACAAATCAATGGTGCGACCGCACCTCGAATATTGTGTGCAGTTCTGGTCGCCCCATCTCAAAAAAGACATAGCTGAACTAGAAAAGGTACAGAGAAGGGCAACAAAAATGATCAAGGGCATGGAAGGGCTCCCGTATGAGGAGAGGCTTGGTAGGTTGGGGCTCTTCAGTTTGGAGAAGAGACGACTGAGAGGAGATATGATAGAGGTCTATAAAATCATGAGTGGTGTGGAACTAATAAACAAGGAGCAGTTATTTACCCTCTCAGCTAGTACTAGGACTAGGGGACACTCCATGAAACTCATGGGTGGCAAGTTTAAAACAAATAAAAGAAAATATTTTTTCACTCAGCATATAATTGGGTTGTGGAATCTACTGCCAGAGGCTGTGGTAAGGGGCAGTAATATAACTGAGTTTAAAAGAGGTTTGGACAAGTTTCTGGAAGATAGGTTCATTAGAAGCTATTAGCCAGACAGGATCAGGGAACATGACAGGAGCTGGGGGAAAACAACAGGGAATGGATCTCCCATTATGACCTTGTAATAAGGAGATACTGGGCTACATGTAGACTACAGGTCTAACAAATATCTAAAGGTTAAACATGTGTGTAATGTGAAAGCTGAGAACTGGAAACTCACTTCATGCAATGGAGAAATGCAAAATCATGCCAAATGTGTATTCAGAAAAAGCATAAACACCTCTGCAGACACTAGCCATAGACCATTGAGTTGCAAATGGATTTCTTCCTGTGGACGTGATTGAAAGCACAGAGTCACCTGGCAGGAAAATCAAATAAAGGACCCTAGAAAGGTACTTAAGGGGGGGAGACAAGACAAAGAGGGATCCTTCTATCTCGCTCAGTTGGTTGAGATCAACTTGTTCAGCTTCATCTGCATCATCCTATCTTACCAGCCAGAGAAGGGCTGCACCAAAGGAACTATGAAGTAAGGCCTTTTGGAAACTAAGACTGATACCCGGCCAAGCTTTCCATCTCTGGCTGTGACATAAACTGAAATACCCTTGATCCTTGATTAGGGTAATCCTAAATCAGGAGAATCCAAGTACAAATAGGAATGTGTTATTGGTTATGTTATTTTGATTTCTGCATTCTCGAGTATAATCTTGCACTGCATGCTTATTCATGATTTATTCATTAAACTTCTTTTTTTCTGAACTTCATATGGTCCAGTGGAATTGCTAATCCTAACATTGGCGGGACACAGTTTGGGGTTAGTTCTGCGTTTACAAACACAGACGAACCTAGAGAGAAAGAGTCTGTGCTGGGAAACTCTGTGGCTGAAAAGGTGACAAGAAAGTTCCCCTGTTGCAGGCTCAATCAGTTCTAGAGAGAGAGCTGATCCAGTGAGAGCTGCAAGCCAGGGAAACTGAGTCATGACAGTCTAAAGTGGGGTACTGAGCACCCAATCCCATGACAGACCTGTTGGGTGCTTCTCCCAAGCCACCGTGATTGGCCACTGTTGAGACAGGATGCTGGGCTAGATGGACCATTGCTCTGACCCAGTATGGTCAAATAACTATGCCTTATTCCTCATATTAACTCTTTATGCTCCTTTGGCATTTGTCATGGTTGTATTTCTATTTGTTTTATTTCAAGTCTGTTGCTTATTTGAGGATCTATTTTTTTCTCCTCAGCTCTCAGTGCCCAATATTATGCCAACATGGGGCTTCTCTCCCCACCCCCAGCTTTTATTTTATTGCCTGAATTCTTATCCCCAGACTCAGCATTGTTCCTCACTACCCTGTTTATTTTTCTGTATTGCTCTAAGTCTCTCAGGTCACTGTTACTCATAATCACATCTTGTTTTGCCCGTGTAAGAATCTGTAGATGGCTCGGGAGCTGTTCAGACAACACACGTACGCAGTACCAAAATACCGACTGGCACTTAGCATTTCTAACTGTCAGGGTTCCAAATCAGTGGTTCGAAGCCATCCAATAAACTGTGGCAAAATGCAGGTTTTGCTTGTGCCAGTCGCACAGATCTGTAATTAATCATCTAAACAATTACGGCATCACATAATTGCTGATGTTTTGTTTTTAGATAGCTTCATGAATTTCAATGGCAAAAGGAAATATATAGCTGTCTTCATGAACAACAGGCAGATTGCTGTGAATAATGGGGCCATAAAATGTGTACAAAAAAATAAAAAATCTGTGCTCTCTTTTTAGTCACCAATATTAAGATTTAATAAGATCTTTCAAAGCCTTCATGAAAGTTTTACTTAAGAAAAGGGAAATCAGTAGCACTTTTCATTTTGACTGCTGGAATGAAGATCAGAAGTTGTGCCCGAGTCTTTATCTGGTGAAACTATCACCTAAATTAATAATAAAACAGGTTTCCTCTCATTGGCCCAAGTGTCCCCACACATGCAAACGCCAAGAATATGAATTTCAGACAGTTTTTGGTTGCTCTTGTCTTTTTACACCAGAAAAACTGCAGAATTTTTATAAATGGCAAAGAAAAGAAATCTAGAGAAGTCAATAAAACGTCATAACTAGTACAGGATAAGCTTTAAGCACAGAAATAAAATCTGTCTACAAACTCAGGGAGACTCTAGTTTGCCTGTCGTTTGTTAAAACTTCTCCAAAAGGTTTGTCAAAAAATCTCATCCTTCGGCTCTTTTAACATGGCCTCTGCAGGGTGGGGGGGTCCACGGTCACACCAGTGCATGAGGGGTGAGTGGACGGGGCATGCATATGGGCACACACACCTCCCCACACACCTCCCCACGCTTCCCGCATTCATCAACATGCATGGAACAACCGCTGTTTTTGCCGGTTATTTGGTGTGCGTTGATGAGTGGGGGTGCGTTATGTGGGCATGCACACACACGCCCACTCACCTCCTCAAAACCCACCTCTTTCGTCAAGCTTTCTCTGGCTCCTCGTTCCCTTCACCCCCTTGCTGACTTATCCTGAATCATCGTTTCTTGTGTAACACGAAATGAGTAACTACACCTTTGTAACTAAGCCAAGCATGTGCACCTGAGACCTCATGAGTTTGTGTATGTATCCTTGTCTCTGCCTCTGTTCCCCCCCCCCCCCTCTTTGTCTCTCTTAGATTGTAAGCCTGCTAGGGCAGGGGCCGTGTCTCTTTCTTACAACTGTAAAGTGCCAGGTACATTGCTGGCATTACATAAATGCTTAAATAAAAAATAATAATAACAACAACAACAACATAAGGAATCTGTAATATTAAGCATCTACTTGCAGTAGGATGGGGTTAAAGCTTTTGTAGCCACACACACACAAGCATTGTGATGTCACAAAACAAACAAATGTGGCTATGCCAAGAAAGGAGTGGGAGAGCCCCTTCATCCCATCCCTGTCTGGCATTTTCCTGGTTCCTCCACACAAGAGCCGGGGCCCCACAATTATTGCTTCTGGTCAACTAGTCAACTGCAATTGATGTATTTCTAGGCCAAGCGATTACTCATGATTTGGAAAAGATTGTGGGGAGAGGGAAAACAGTCCAACATATAAAATGTTTAGTTAATTATTGCCATTATACAAATTGTCAACACTCCCTTGTCTGCCCTTCAACCTAGCCATCATTACCTGGCTGACTTTTTATTAGGTTTGTTGCAAAAAGGAAGAGGTTTGCTCGTAGGTCACTGATAACGGTTGATAGTGTGTGTGTGTGTGGGGGGGGGGGAGTATGGGATAAGCAGGGGGCTGGGCAGAGGTTCTATAGGGCTTCCAAAAATCTGGGGCAAGGCACATGCCCCCATTCTCCTCCCCCCCGCTCAAATTGCCTATGAGTTTTCTGCCCTCACTACAAACCCAAGGAAATGGGATCGCTGGTCTCTCTCTCCTGACTTCTTCAAGCTGCTCCTATTGGTACCTTTGGAAATATCCTTTTTAATGCGTGTCTCCCATATCACCACCTGCAAAGCAGGGGTAATAATACTGACCTAACACAACAACAGGGTTGCGAGGGTAAACTGGTTGATGTATTGAGGAAATAGACAACAACGATGCAATAGGCTGGTTCCGATGTACATTACCCTTTCCAGTTCCTTACCTGTCGCCAAGTATTCCCACAATCGGATGTTATGTACATTTCTTCTTTATACTCCACCAGCTGGGAGCCCAGATTTCCTGGACACAAAACAAAAAAGGCAATAGCTGCATTTATATGTGAAAATCACTTCTATATCCTTATCAAAATAAACAAAAGCAGACAGAAGAGGTTGAAAACAAATCCTTCCACCTAGAAATGAAATTAATACTGATTTTCTTATTCAAGGTCATTATTCTCTTGATCAGATGAATAACTCAATGTCTGCTCCAGAGCAGAACTCCAATACAGTTTGGTTTTGGAGCTGATTCAGGGTCATTCTGGTTTGTGGATGTTTGGTTTGGGGTTGTGGGTTCAGAGCTGGTCTGCTTTATTTTCAGATGTTGGTTGATTGATTGATTGATTTCAGATGGTTTCAAAATATTTCCAGCTCGTTTGGTCCTACCTGCTTCCCCTGTGATACAGACAAGTAGTTAGAACAGAGGAGGGATGATGACTAAACCAGACCAAAGGGACGACCAGACTAAACCAGACCAAATGACTGGCCAGAGTTGGACTGAACCAGAAGAATGGAATAGGGACCGAAGGACAACTGAACCGGAACAAAGGAATGACTGGAACAAACTGAATGAAAGCCAGATCAAACAAAACATGGCTGGATGGAACAATATCCACCAGTGGAGCAGCCCGCATACCCAATCCAGTGTTTTCAGATCAGAGCACCTGAATCCGATCAATACTGCATTCATGTTGGATATTCCTTTCACCTCAACTTCCATCAAATTCTGCTCTGGGATGCAATATGATCTACCATATCTTTCAGTGACAGTCATGAGGGTGTGCCTGTAGATCAGGAGTGGTCTCCAATTGACTATGTAGCTTTGCTATTTATTTCTGTTTTAAAAATAATTAAAGAAAACCTTGTCTTCTATTATTATTATTATTATTATTATTATTATTATAGACAAACTCTATTGTTTAGAAGTGAAAGTTTACTCTTTTCTATCTCACTTTCTTCTTCAGCCGTCATTGGAGTGCCTTGCACAAGGGAAATTAAACAAAATGACTAACATCTGTAAAGGAAAGCTCTAAAGAATATAAGAAATGCCATACTGGGTCAAACCAATTGTCTCCAACAATGACCAACTGTGGTTGCTTCAGAGCAGTGCACAATAGGTCATTATGGAGTGATCCATTCACTCCCAACCCCCACCCATCAGAGGTGTCAAGCCCTGACCAACTTGATTAATGGCCACTTACGGACCTGTCATCTAAGAACGTGTTCAATCCTTTGTAGAATCCAGTTATACTATTGACCTTTTTCTCATCATTTTGTGAGAAGAAGATGGTGTGTGCAGTGAAGTTTTTTGTTTGGTCTCATTTCTCACAATCCCTCCAACAAACACTGGGAAAAGAAGTTTCCTCCAAAAAAGAAAGAAAGATCGTCTACTCAAATACCACAGTTTGTCTTGCTACCACATACCCTTTAGGACTGCCCAGTAGAGGAACGGGTTGAGAATGTGGTGTGTATACAGCTCAGAGGCATAGCATGACAATGAAGAATAGCTAGTGTATCAGCCTCACCTAAAGGCAAACAGACATCTTACTTCCCTGAGATTCATGGCCACCATTGACCCTAAGAAAATGTACAGCCCTTGAATATAAAAGTTGCCTCTTCCTTGCTTTCTCCTAAACTGTACTCATTTTTTCTTTTTTTAATCTAATAACATTTCTTTTCCTTTGTCAGTTCATCCTAGAATGAGATGAGGAATTTGAATTGAATCAGCTGGGTGGGGTAATTGCCCCAAGGCAATCTGGTTCCAGTACAATGATTAACCTTAACTCTAATACGAACTGACCCTGATGCATCAGCCTCCAACTACTTGAATAAGCCTCCCCCTCCATCCCATGCCGCACAGCGTGGGTGTGGGAGGACGATGTTGTCTCTTCAGGACTGGAGGAAGGAGTCAGGTGCAGAAGGCCTGGGGCCGCATCTGCTGCTTGGTGCCCTCAACTTTCCACCCCTCCCAGGAATACGAGCCGAGTGCTCACTGCACCCTGCTTCTGCGCCAGGTCTCACATCCCCATCTCATAAGGAGGGGTTTCCAATTTGTATGTAACACTGTCATGAATAACTAAAGAACAGTATGGAACCCCTGCATGAGTGCAAGAAAATTCTCGATTTACAGAATCACCTGGGCCAAGAGGTCAACAATTAAACAGCCAATTTCAGAAAGGCACTGTGAGGAAGGTGAAAACCAGGAATCTCTTTTGCCAATGTGGGGTTCCCATAAAAAATCCTTCCTGGCCCCAATAGGCGACCGGTCACCAGCTAAAGCCCACAGTGCCAAGCAAGAGGGTGGGTGGGCAGGGCACTACTTATCCTGCTCTGGGACACGCACTATGTCTGGAGCTCAGGTGAAGCCCTCAAGTCTTGCCTTGTGAGACAATTCCCACACCCCAAGCCCTGGTTGCCTCAGCACCCCCAGCCAGGCTCCGTGGTCTTTTGCATCCGTGCACCCATTGCCGACCCAGCCCTGGCCCACCATAGCTGCCCGTCATGGCAGGACGCTGGGCATAGTGCAGGGGTGGGGCCAGCCCCACACTTGTGGTTCTCCCTGCCCTCCTGGTTGTGGTCATGCTTGTCGACAACCCGACCCGGCCTGGACCCTGCCCACTGCTGTTTTCCTCCCCAGGCTGGGATGGGTCACTGCTGTGCCACTGTCATGTGTGTTTTTATCCAATGTGGTGTGGAGATGACTCCCAAGGATCTAGTTATTATGGGGCTGCGCTGAAGTTTGAATGTAATAAGAGGCAGTCGTCACAGAATTTGTAATTATAGCATACGTTATTTAGAATAGTAACCTCCCTGACATAGGCAGAGGGAATATATTTTTGAATTTCTTGGCATACTCTCCACAAAATAAACAAGTAAATAAATAAATATAAACAGGAGTTTTCCTTTTCAATGGCTTTATACATACTGACACAGAAGAGCTAAGCTCGAGACATGCACCTTTTGTATAGCAAGAGGCCATTTGTCTTACAAAATTATGTCAAATGTCTAAGCATCTTTAGTCATTTTGAACAACTAACTTTAACAAACCAAAACCAAAAACCAAAAACAAAACAAGCACACAAACAAACAAAAAACCACAACCCCACAGCCTTACCTGGCTGATTTGACTGAATGGCAGAAACATTCAAAGGAAAACATATAGCACTTTGGGGTATTTAATGAGATTACAAACTGTTTAAATACAAATGGATCTGAAAGAAGCTCAAGTTCTATGCAGCAGAAACCCCTTTTTTCAGACTTCTCTAATAGGGATACCTTCTTAGGCTGCTTTCACACATTACAAAATGGGCTATTATAATAACTTGAGATAATACCGGGTATTATAGTTCTGCAATTTTTGTAATGTGTGAATGCACTATTCCCCTTTTACACTGCGAGATCTTGGGTCATTTTAAGAGCTATGAAATGTGGCTTTTACAATGACCCAAGATCTCGCAGCATAAAAGGGGAATAGTGCATTCACACATTAAAAAAAAATTCAGCATTATAATACCCGGTATTATCTCAAGTTATTAAAATAGCCCATTTTGTAATGGTGAAAGCAGCCTTATTCCGGACATGTGTTATTCCCCCTACAACTCTCTCACACACAGTATTGCTGTTCCAGGAAAAACTCAATCCTTTTTATCTGGACACCTCTCTTATCTGAACAAAAAGGATGCCCTCAATGTGTCCAGATAACTATATTTCATCCTCACCTGTAGGTAAGGGGACACACAGAGGACACCCCTCCCTGTAAATACCTTCACCCCCACCATAGAAACAAAATACGTTTCAGAGTTTTCCACTCAGTTTCTTAGTCCAAAGAAACTGCCCCTCCTTGTCATACAGTCTGACTGCCCCCTGTACCAATGTCCTAGTTACAGGCCCAGCCTCATCGCTTACCAAAAAAACCCACTGATTAATTTTGTCGGAAAACAGTGAAGAGCAATAACTTGTCTTTATAAGCAAATGGAATTTGAATAATGTCAAATAGGATCTCAGAAAATATAGTTCCAAATGCACAGATCTCGATCTTGGAACAAGCTGTACTTCAAATAACAAACTATGAAACTGCTATTCCGTTTATACTGCTCTCAAAGCAATCAAAGCATGTTATTGCTTCTGAGTGATATTCTTTAGAGGACATTTACTCAAATGTATGATTCAGATGTTTTTAGCAGGGGGAAGATAAAAGGTCTCAGATCCTATTTCGTGAAAGAGACATAAAGAAAATAAAACACTTCTGATTAGGACAGTATTATAAAATTTCATGGACATGCAATATAAATGGATGTTTAGATGTCAAACTAGATATATTTAAATAGACAGAGTTTATTAATGATGAAAGGGGAGATTGATGGAGCACAGTGCCCAATGTCACAGTTATTGAAAGCCTCAAGGTCATAACTACTGGATGCTTTGCTGGTTTAGCTTTAAATTATTCAATTCTAATTACAGCCAAGATAGAGGCATATAGGATTCTCCATACTGGATTCTCCAGGCTGTTTGGTGGAGGTAAGCATGGCATTCTGCATGTGGGAGCATCTGTACCTGACCCTTCAGGGGAGAAACAAAAAATAATTAAACAGAAAAACTTAAACTATGCAGCTGATGGTGTACTTTCCAACTGGAAGGGACAGTCCTTGTTAATCACACAGTCATAGAGTTCAAATCCACCCTCCTGCACCGTCTGCATGGCCTAGGATTTGCCATACCTAGACCATCCCATACAAGTTCATCTAGCCTCTTCTTTAAAATCTCAAATAAAGAAGAATCTACAACTTCTTCAAGCAGCTTGTTCCACTGCTAAACTCGTAGGATTGTTTTTTTCTTAAAGGTTTAATCTTAATTTGCTTTCTTAAAGGTTTAATCTTAATATCTTGAACCCATGTTCTGCCATCAGTGGTGGTGGGTCTTCCCTATGGCAGCCTTTCAAATATTTGAAAATACCTTATATCCTCTTTAGTCTTTTTTTTTTCCAAGTGAAACATATGCAGTCCTTTCAACATCATCCCACACGTCTTCCATTCTAAACTCTTGGTCATCCTTGCTGCTCTGACCTAACCAGCACTCTGTATAACGGACACAATCACCACTTATTGATGGCTTCTGTTTATACAGGGGAATCTCTGGGCCCATGGGCCATATCTGGCTCACAGCTGTATTTAATTTAGCCCCTTTCCAATTCCTAGAACTGACCCATCCTAGTTCCTACCCTCAAGCACCAAAAGAATGAGCTCAAAGGAAGGGAGCAGAGAGAAGGGGATGATAGATCTCAAGGATAGGGGATAGATCTATAGCTCCATGATCTGGGCCATCTATTTCTTTCACGTGTCCTGAGCACACCCTTTAAGCTTCCCCACCCCATCTCTTATCCAACCCTTGAAGCTTTTAGTAACTTTCAAAGTGGTCCACAGGAAGGAATGGGTTCCCCCATCTTTGCAAAAGCAGCATATTGCTGTCACATGCTTAGTCAGCAATCTTCTACCATCCTCAACTCACACCCTTCAGTGTTGCCTACAATCAAGGCACCAAAACCCTGAACATTCCAATTTCCCTTTCAAGCTACATGGGGTAAAAACCACACGTGACCACAGCACAGCGGCAACCTGGTCTGGGTTAGGAAGCTGTGGTGGACACTGTCTGGGCCGCAGAACAGATGTGTCATGGCTGAGGCCTAGGGAAGGTGGATAGACATACGAATGTGCACACACACACACACACACACACCATGATGGGCAGCCGTGGAAGCCAATGACAGCCAGCATGGTGGACCCCGGCTGGGGTCATGTCTACCAGCCTGAACAGATGTAATAGGCCACTGGACGTTTTCCAAGGTCAGAGTCCAGGCTAACTGCTGACATGGCCTGGGGCAATCCTGAGCCAAGATCTGGCAGTGCCTACACAGACGCGCAGGTGAGGTCCGGACCAGAGCAGGTCACAGAAGGCTGCTGTCACGTCTGTTTTTACCCATGGTCACCTCTATTTAAAATCAGCCCCCGAGAAAGTGTTGAATATTACTCACTTAGATAAATAACTGGTTTTTTTTACTCTTACTAGGCAATGCCAGTGTAGCTCAGAAGTTATTCTTTGGGACAGCTACATCTGGTGTCCTGGGTTCTAGTCCACACTATGTGCTCATGTCACTTTTCTGTCAGCTTACTTAAACAATGAGCAAACACTGTTAAGGCTGAAGTGGATACCTGAAAGAATATTGATTTGGTTTGGATATTTGGCAGTATTTTCAAAAATGCAAACATCCTCCATGAATGAGGAATTAGCTATTCTTTTCAGCTCTACAGTCAGCATCCAAAACATAAAACCAATTCCATGCAAATGGAGCAATATGAAAGTCAGTAGAGTCAAAGGGAGCTTTGGATGCACCTAGGAACTGAACAACTCTCACACACACTTTGTTGCTGTAGTTAGACAGGGGTTCTGGCAGGATTATCATCAACAAGGATGGGAGGCAGAAACACTTTGGAAACGGGTGAAACAAAGGAAATTTCCACCCTCTTCCTGACATGACCGAGAAGAACTCTCTGATGTCACAATACTTGGAAAGGGAAGGGGCATGTCAGAAAAGGGCAGGATAGTTTCATTTGTCCTGACCCTTTCAGACATCACCTTGCCTCTCCGTAGCAGGATGAAAGGGGTGCCTCAGCTGCACCTGTTCTAGGAGGCCTCTGGCTCCGATTGCCTGGCTCTCTGGCACTCAAAGGGCCTGAGCAGCCCAGGTGGGATTGCTGGGGCTAATTGAGGTCACCTGGTTGGCTGGGGCTGTGATACCCTGTGTATTTAGAGCCGGGCTAGAGAGAGAGACCACGAGGGAAGTCTAGCTGGGAGAAGGAGTTGCCTCTGGGCTGGGCATGATATGCCCGGGAGGTGGATCCTGGACGAAGGGATATGAGAGAGTGCAGTAGAATCTTTTTTGTTAAATCTGCATGATTTGGTTTCAGTTTGTGTATTTGATGCCACAGCTGGGTGAAGCCCTGTGTGGAGCCCTAGCAACAAGCAACTGGGAATAAATGAGGCTACCTGAAAATCTCAAGTCTGGTGCCTGATTTAGGGGGAACTAGCCCATTGCATCGGATAGGGCTGGAGGAGAACCTGTCACACCCCCTTTGGAGTGTTGGGAAGTCAAGGTGATCAAAAGGGGACCATACTATGCCAGAAGTAGCAGAAGTGTTTGTTTTCCCTGCCTTCTTCCAATGTGGTCCCCCCCACTGTTAGGGGCTCTCCAAAGAGGCAGTACCAGACATTCAAATCTGGGGCATTCCCTTGTCCAGCCTCTCTAAGCATCCACGGTTATAGATATGTTTGTTCATATCTAACTTTCAACAGTGCTTAATTTGTAAATAATAATAAATAATAATAATTAATTAATTTCCAGGGCCCAAGCCTGCTCCAGAAGCCACACCTCCCAGCTCAGATCTTGTCAGAGCAGGGAAATGAACCCTACTCCCCAGGTAGCAACCCAACCACTGGCCTTGCCTACCTCTCTACAGCTGAAGAACAGGAGTTCTTGTGATTGAATCTAAGATGGCCGGCTTTCACATCAGTTGTGAAATCAATCCAGCATTTTCACATCTTTCTCTCCTCCCCAGTCCCACTGTCTCTGGGCTGCCCCACTGACTCCCCTTCTTTCTGTTTCTAATTCTCTCCTTCTGCTAAATGTGCTTTTCTCATATATTTATTCTCCTCGGCCCCTGCACAGCTTTTATTACTATTGACCATCGGCTTCTTGGAAACACAAACCTCCATCTGCTTGGGGCTAAGCTGGTAACTTTCCAATCTTCTCCTTTTGACATCCTGAAGCAGCAAATTTTCTTTCAAATTTCATACAGTACCAAAGAGGGTTTGTTCTTGTGTGTCTTTTCCCCATTAGTTCAGGCTCTTAGTCAGGCTAACTTTGGTTTTGGTCAACTTTCCCCAAAGCAGAAAATCTCAGATATTTTCATTGATTTTAATCTGTTTATTGGTACTTCATTCATGACTTACCAATTAAAAAGAAACTGGGGGTCAGGGGGTGGGATGAAAAAAACAACAACAGCATCTTTGCAAAAGGTAAGATACATAACAGAGCTCTTGCAGATCAAATATATCGTTTTGGAGTGAATAAACAATATTATCAGAAAATGTCTGTTTAGAAGAATGGATGTAATCAGCTGGAAATCTCAGACCACTTTCAGACATCCCCCCCCCCCACATATTCTGGCTGTGGGGGGGAATGCACAGCCAGGACATGTGCAGGCATTGGCTGGTCTGAAAGTCACCTACCAGCAGACACGTGCAGGGATACAGAGCAGAAAATCAAGCTTTGCGTTCCTGTGCGTATCTGCCAGCAAAGGCGCACCGGAGAGGGGGGGGCTTTCAGACCAGCCAATCCCCACACATATCCTGGCTGCGCATTCCCCCCATCCTGCAGTCAGAATATGCACACGTGCCGGGGGGGGGGGGGGGGGATGTCTGAAAGTGCCAGTGGCCTCCGTTCAGCCTCCAAGGTGTAAATGCCTCACTCTCACCAAGTTCACTTATAGTCCTGTTGCTGACCAGCTAAGAAAAGAGACCCAGAGAATATCTACAGAAATAGTTTGTTCCCAAGCACTTTGCTGCATGATAAGTGGCATTCACACAAACCGACGGGGAAAAGGGGTGGCTCCTAACCCCTCACATGGTCCCCCGCATCACATCACTGAATGGTATCACTCTCATCCCAGCTGGTTGACCAAGGAGAAAGTGGGTGAAAACAGATGTGACGAGGACCCACTATGGCCTACCTAGGCCACAGACTCACCAAGGCATCTGTTTGTGGGCTGCCAGACTGCTGCCCCAGCCCAGGTAGGCTGCTGGCCCAGATGTGGTCCCATGGAGAGTTTCAGGCACACAGCCCAGGCCAAGGGCGACCCAAGCGAGCCAATGCAGGCCATCGTGGGGCAGCATCTATCCATGCCACCATCCCCTGCCAGGGATCAGGGGCTTCCCATGATTGGTCTCCATGACTGACTGTCATAGCAGGGGGTGTGGTATGCCGGGGGTGGGGCTGCCGAGCCATACATTCTCCTCCCCTTTCTGGGGTGGGACAGGGGAGGGTTCACCGACCGGGTGCACTTCTGTTCCAGGCAGTCCATGTAGCCAGTGTGCTGGCTGCACATTTGATTCACCCAGTGTTTTAGTTCTAATCAAAGGCACAATTATGATAGGGTCAGGCACTGTAGCTACACTGGGGTCCATGACCTGGGAATGGGGGGCACATATCCTGAATCAACTGTATCCCCTGCCACCAGGGAAAGGGCTAGGGAGTGGATTCCATCTTCTGCACCAAGGCCATTCCAACCTAGTTCACCCCTGGTTCTATTGCTACAGCAGCAGTGGAGAGTAGCAGTAGCAACACACACAGGGGGAACCTGTTGAACAGGGGGAAACTGTTGTTTATACAAACAGTTTCTCCAAAACCACTTCAACACAGGAACAATTTGCTTCATACAGAGAAGCTAATTTTTTGCTACGCAGAAGGCAGGAGGTGTTATTCTATAGCTACTTCAAAGCTGGACAAGCCCAGTGCTGCATAAAGGGGGAGGGGGACTGGGGAAAGATAAGCATCTCTTTCCCCTTTTACATGAAGGCTGAGTCCCTCAGAGGGCTGCAGTGCAGCAAGGCCCATTAAAATGAGAGGGGTGTATGCCAACGCAGACTTGAGACATGGAGCAGAATTCTTCTCTAGGTCAATGCAAAGAGGCCCAAGGAGATGAGTTTTTTAATTATATGGCAATATTTTTGACTACGCTACACCAGTTCTGTAGACTAATAAAGGGTTTCAATTTCCATTGCCACCAAGCCAGCATTTTTCAGACACCACAATCCCTTATATTATATACTTTCTATAGTTATGTCTACAACTACATAAACAAATACTCCAGTTCTAACCACCAGACTCATGTCATGTCATGCAATAATATGAAACACGGAGAATTTTTTTTTTTTTAATTAAAATGAGATAGGTAACTAAAGAGTGAAATAACACACACAGCAAACACAATAGGAGCTTCCCCAACAGTTTGTGGCTGAGTGATTAAGGCACTCAACTACATCCCTGAAGACTGTGAGTTCAAGTCTTGCTGGATCCTATACTGGACAGTTAACTCCAGTCCACCCCTCTGAGAGTGGGTACCTGATCTGTTGGGTTGGAGAAGTCAAACGAACCCCTCTTGGACAGGGATCTGCTTCACCCGAGGTGCAGAAAAGCAGTTGAAACCCTTTTATTTCTTTTCAGTGGTGGAGAATGCTCGAGAGAGGGTATTGAGCCCATTGCACAGTAAGGAAGACTGAGGTCTTATGCCAAGGGGCGCACAGGGAGCGTATGTCCTGTGTTTTAGACAAAGTCTTAATATCTTGGGAAGTACTTGGTGAACCAGCAGTACAGAAGGCAAGGACTGGGGGACTCAAGGAAAGTACCCAGGCATAAAGCCCTGTATGGGGATTATTTCAACTGCTCCCAAGAAAAATATCTTGGGAATTACTTGGTAAACCAGCAGTACAGAAGGCAAGGACTAGGGGACTCAAGGAAAGTACCCAGGCATAAAGCCCTGTACAGGGATTATTTCAACTACTCCCAAGAAAAACGGCGTATTGCCACACATTGCACTGCTTCCTCCTGGTGACTGGCCCTCATCAGTCGGACACAGAGCAACATACTTGTTGAAACCAGACACCCAATTGCTGTCTTGGTGAAAGTACAATTAGAGCAACATATTTGCTGAAACCTGACACCCATTTGTTGTCTTGGTGAAAGTGCAATTTAGGCTCAATCCTTCTCAGTGGAAATACTAAAATTCGTTTTGCCCCAAGGGAAAGCACTTGCACTAAACATTATGCCCTGGTTCAGGAAGGATTTGCAGGAAGGGGTCCCCGTGAGAGAATGGGAAAAGGTGAAAATCCTACCCAAGCTGTTAGAATACATCCATGATTCAGGGAAGTGCATGTGGACCGATCAGGTTTTAAGTTCCCCAGTTACTGAAGAACAGATTTTTGATGTATGGAATAAATATGTTTCCATGTACAATGTCAAAAAGGAGCAAAAACATGTTGCCGTACTTTGGTTACTCTGGCAAGCTGTGGGAATTTCTGTAGCTGATGCCAAAACACTGGCTACAGATAAGGCTCTTCTGAAAACCCGGGTGGCAGAGTTATGCCGCAGGGAACAGGAAAGCCATAATTGGAAAACTGAAAATGCTGGCAAACAGTTTTTGCAGGCAACTGATCTAAAACAAACTAAAGAGCAAGTCAGCCTCTTAGCACGTCAGAATGAATATCTGACCCGGAGTTACGAAAAGTATAGGCAGAGACTAGAGGAAAGCAAGACAGGAATGAGAATGCTGGTCACTCAGCTTAAAGAACAAAAACAGGGACAGCCAGGCTCTCATAAAGTATGCCAGGCAAAAATTCACTCTCTCACAAAGCAGCTACAAGGCAGGAAGTAAATCGTGTCTGCAGTTACCACAGAGCATTTTAAGAAGTACTGGTACCAATTCAATCCACCTTTGATTCCCCAACTTGGCCAGTTTTAAAGGTGAATGGTAAAACATACTGCCTCACTGTAGACTGTTGAGCCATCAATTCAAAAACTCCTGCAAATGCCCTCATAGTAGCCAAATTGCCCCATGTGCTGGCCTTAATCCCACAAAGTTTTAAGTGGTTCACGGTGCTGGACCTGGCTAATTGCTTCTTTGCAAAATCTCCTACACCCGGACTTTTGGGCTAGGTTTGCATTCACCTACCACAACCAGCAATCACATGGTTAACAAAGGCAATTAGCATATCAGTAATGGTGTACACAGGATTTTTGGAACATTATTCAGGCTGCAGCTAGTATTTTTAAAGAGCCAGACCTGAATGTTTTACCAATTTTTCAACATATTTTGCAAATTTTCCTCACCAAGCAAAGAGTAAAAGATACTGTATTTGCTAGACTCACAAGCCCCCAGGGAATTAGTTAAAACCTATGAGCTCAAACATAAGCTTCTGGCAAATTGCAGCAGAAAAGCCCAAGCAAAGCATATTTAAATAAAAATCAAGATGAGAACAGATAGGGTGTCATTACTCCCAAAGCCAAGACCTATGCTAGTATTGATTGGAATGATGATTGGTTCACTAAAGGATTGTATGAAGAATTGTTTTCCACTGCCAATCTCTTCTTAGGTGATAGTGACTGAGCAGTGGAACACATCAGTAGCAAGGCAAAGTATGTAGATGAGAAGGTCAGAGAAGGGTAAGGAATACAAAGTGTTAATACTGTCTCACACAGTGAAACACAGGGAGCCCCAAATAGGGAAAGTGATAGAAAACAGTATTCGGGGCAGGAAAGTGAAATAGGAAAGTGAAATAGGAGAAAGTGAAATAGGAGAAGACAGCGGATAGCTGTAGAAGAAGGATTTAAGGAAGGAATATGTAACAGATGACTCCCTGAGTGAACCAATGAAGCAGTTGGAGATTGTAACGAGGCAAGGATTGGTCCACATTACAGGATGTCCAATTCATGTTTAATTAAATTGCAGCTTTGCAAAAGCAGCACATTAAAATCAACTAAATTATTACTGCTGAATTTAAGCAGTAAAAAGGCCCCAAAAGGCCCCAAACAAAATTGGGAATTTACATGCAATAATAGACTGGTCCGTGGGATCCCTTGTTATGCTGAGACAGTTTTTAGTAAATGGGCTGGACCTTTTGCCAGTATTGGCAAGGCTGATACAATTAAAACAGTTTAAAGGTGCAGCTACTTCTCAGCATGAGCAGCAGCCCACACCCAGACCAGAATTTGCAAAACTGTTTGTGATACAAATGGCAAAAGGCAACATTCTTCCTTGGTTTATTCTCTTAATGGAACATTAAGGCAACAAGGGGGGTGGGGGATTGTTACTTAACCTGTTGTGTTTTATTTATTTAAATATGTAGGACACACACCCTTCCTTTATCTTGTGTGTGATGTTCCTAATGTGACTCCTACCATCAACAACGCCTATGGCTCCTAAACACCTGAAAAATCCCACAGGTGCCAGTTCATCCCAAGCCTTGCCATACGCACAGGACTCCCATGCCCTGCCTTGATGCCAACCGAATCTCAGCCCCAGCTTCCTTTTGCCAAACAACTCCCAAGCCCAGCATCCTGTGCCAGATGACTCCCTGAGTGACAACACCCCGTTGCTCCAATCCACTACCATGCAGAATACTTGTCCAGACAGCAACGCAGACCTGTCTCCATGAATTGCAGCTTCTGCTTTGCAGACCAGCAATGTGCTTTGATCCAATATAGCAATGATTCTGTACTTTTGCAACGCCCATGATCCTGCTTTTGGCTGCGAATGGAACTTGAACACACCAAGCTGCCATGTTCTGCCTAGCCAATGCCATCTATCAGGCAGTCTCGCTGCTACATCGCTGAACTGCTGTGTTAACAAAAAAAAATCCAGCTACCCCTTTTCCCTGCCCAAATACAAACATACTTTCAGCACCACGATCTACGCGCTGATGAAACCTGTGTACCTGTTGTTAAGTATGACATTTGGGGGGAGGAGACTGTAAATGTCACACTTATATGGGAAAATGTTATGCAATGTACCATCAATAATGTTAAGAATGTATGGATTTCTAGGGCATGCACATTAGATATGCAGGACAATATTGTGTGGGAAAAATTGAAATTTCCTGGGAAATTGGCTATTTTTAAAAATGATACACAGATCCAGTCTCCATGGGACCCAGCTTTCTGCATTCTAAACCTAGGGTATAGATGCAGAAGCAATTTTGCAATCCCAAGAGAGGATTATGTAAATGCATATGTTATCTGGACTGGACTACCCCAGCCACACCCACATAATACCTCGTCCATACAAACACAATGGGACAAATGTGTGCACATAAGGGATGGGTACATCCAGTTTGTAAATTTGACCATCAAACTGGCAGCATATAACATTAGTAGAAGACAATCACAGTGTGCATCATATGTTGAGCCACTCTTTGAAGCCTGGTTGCAATCCTTCCAATATTTAAGAACAGAGGGGGGAAAAAACAATCCAGACATATCAGAGATGTGTCAGGTTGGATAGGCATGGGTGGAGCTATATTGAATAGCATAGATATTGAAACAATGGTCAACAAATTGGGAACTGCAGGAGGATTATTGGGTTCACTACACCAGTCCCTAACTAACAGCAATCAAGTTCTTCAGGAGGGACTAAAGCATCTGGTTCTCACTTTGCCTGATTGGTACAGGTTAATGAAGCAGCAAATTGTGGAACAGATAATGCTATTGTAGCAGCGGCTAACACAACCAGGATGGCTATTCAGTGCACACAATTGCAAGAAAGAGCACTGAGTGTACTGGAACTGGATGACATCATTGGAAGCTTAGAATCAGGAAAGATGATTAGACACCTGTGGTCAATTTCTGCCATTAGAGAAAACATTGACCCTGGCTGGACCAAGGTCCTGGCCCACCATATCGCATACTTACCTACTGGGCTAACCCTACACATTCAAGTAGCCACCCCAAAGGGAAGAGACTCATCAGAATGTGCAGTTCAGACATATCCCTGGGTTGCACAAAGTCAATGGTTAAAATTTGTTCTTCCAGGCAATTAAAAGGCACCACAGAGGTGGAACTATACGAATTGGATTCCCAGTGTAATGTGTGGAGAGACACAAAGTATTATTGCCCACTACCACTCCAGGAGTATAAACAATGCAGACATAATGATGACTCATATGTGTGCACTGTTGATACTAGAGGTGAGACCCCAGGGCAATTACCGGCTACCGGATTTACCGGATTCCGGTTTCCAAAAAACCGGATTCCCGGATTAAATCCGGTATACCGGTACCGGATTTATTCCATTGATTTCAATGGGGCACTGTCCCCATTGAAATCAATGGAATAAAAAAATTCCT